>OY744518.1:167169657-167289657 GCA_963556195.1 Sepiola atlantica
CCTCGTATTCCGGCACTCGTCTGATATAAATATTAACTTTGACATTATGTTCTTTTTCACGTGCATCCACGAGTCTCCAGAAAGATAGATGACAAAAGTGTCCGCAAACACTTATTGAACGCAAACCTTAACAATGCAACTATCATTCACGTTTAGTGCATATAAAACCAATGCAGATGGATTAATACTATTCTTCTCGTTTAGTTAAATATACGTCAACAATGGTATGCGTTAAAGAATACCCCCCCCCCCCAAAAAAAAATATCACCCATTAAACTGTTAATCAAATCCACAATTCTTTCTGCAATCCAACCAAATTGGGTACAAATAAATGTTAGTGTCTGTCTGACTTGTCCACCAAATTCCATTGCCGTTCACTGATAAGCACACCTGGACACGACGTGCAAAAATTGTCAATAATTCTGACGCACTCCTCTCTCTTGGCACTGCTGAAAGAAAACTTCGGACGCCATCTGATCAGTCTCAAGATTGATTTTGAGTGGGCGACTCACAGACCACACCTTAGATTATCTTCTCTGGGACTACTTTAAAGACATCGTTATGCAAGGAGACCCAGGATTATTACGAAACTCAAGAAAGCCATCAAGAAGAAGGTCAGAACCATTCCTCAGTCAGTTTATAAAAATATCATGCACACATTTGCACTGCGCCTCAAGAAATGCACACAGCTAAATTGAGGTGATCTCGAACACATGCTCCAGAATAAAGAAAAGACTCTCATGCTATGTGCTATGATGTTTTCAACACAATAAACCAACTATCAGCAAAATTTCATTTAATTATTGCAGAAAATGTGTGTGTGTGGGGGGGGGGTTGGGGGGGCGGTCGCCCTGTATTAAAGAAATTTGAAAGAGAACAATTCTAAAACCACATCTTTATTCAGATCAAAATTACGCACAAACAAACACCCATGCAGACACATACAAATGCCAAAAATATAACTTTACTTCCTACATCACGAATTTCAGTATAGTGAATCATGCATTATGCAGAACAAGATCCACTTTCTACACCAGGTAAGTAAGTAATGCCTGTACAGGTGCACAACATGCCATGTATCGAGAACCTGCTTGGTCACAATTGCTTTTTTCGGAGTTTTCCATAACCCTACGAAAGCTTGAAAGTTTAGTCTCCTTTTTCAAGCTCAATAGGGGGAAATGGATTCATGCCTTCTCCGGAGTTTTAATGACAATGATATAAAAGCCCTGACCAAACTTAAACACGGATTACTGATTCGAAAGTGCTTGTCGGTATCCACTGCACCACATCAAATTCCGCCACACACATCCACACACACATACACACTTCTCATATAAGAATAGACACACGTGTGTACGTTGGTAGGTAGTTCTGGCAAGCTGATTGATGTAAACAGATAACTAATTTATATCTGTTATAATTCCGAGGTCATTCCCACAGTGAGAAGCACAAACTAAATACAGACCGGATAATTATGCATAGTACGTGTAAGTGTCTATGAATAAATAAATATAAGTTTCTGACTATCTATACTCTCCCTGCTAGAATTTATCGAACTTTTTAACTTACGGAAGTCCGTAATAATCTTAAATAATATAAAACTTAATCTACATACTAATACTAAAAACTAACAGTGATGAACGCCATCTTCACAGAACGTGAACCCCCGGCCCAACGATTGAAATCAAAGAGAAACTTTTTCAGCCATACCATGCCCCAAACAATATCACAGAAAGAAACCAGACTACAACTATTGACCAGAAAACTAAAGAATTAACACCTGATATTGACAAAGGAATGCCCCTCTTTCTGAAGCCTTCCATTCTGGTGCAGAAGCTCCGTGGGTCTAATGGAAGACACTCAGCCACATGAAACCAGAAATTGAGCGACCAAAAGCTGCTATGGGCAGATGAGACTACAAAACTAACGCAACCATCAACGAATGTGAAAAAGGGGATCACACACTGCAACGCTACTTTGTCCACCTTCCATTACCCAAACAGTGCAGCTTTAAAAATCTCCAAGAGTTCAATGATAGTGTAACGGGATGTGTAAAGAACGGAAAAGAAGAAAGAACTAAATATACAGTGACAAACGCATAAACGCAACAGCTGATCGAGACCACAGAAACATAGCATATGTAACGTCGCCCTATTTATTTCTAAGAGGTTCCACATATGAAAGTCTAAATATAATTCAAATGTCTGTGCGTGGCGTTGCTTCCTATGATTATGCGCCACATAGCCACTATCTTCGTTGAGGAGATTCGCTTGTAACTTGTCAAGATGCCACGTTACATAAAACTGAAAATCGGAAGATTTTCATTATTTGATCTCGGCTCCATATTTATTTCTTGTCTTAATATTTTCTTGTTTTATTATTTTCTTGTTTTATTATTTTCTTGTTGATTTTTACAACAAGTTTCGGATCTGGAGCCTATGAATATCTATCGTCACACGATGAAAACACTTAAGCATGACAGATCAAACTAAAGCGTGATAGAACGACATGTAAGTTGAGGACCTACCGACCAGCAGACAGAGCATCTCAAAAAGATACGAAGACGCATCTAAAAGCAGTGAATTCATAAGTAACCTAGCTGTACCAACCTGGCGTTGCCCAGGATGCAGTGAAGTCATTTTAGTTTTTAATTTTTATGTGTTTGTATATTTTTTAAACTCACACAGAAAAATAACAAAACATTTTACTTGTAAGGGAGACAACACTTTTAACATTATTAAAAAAAAAATATTTCTCTTTTGCTGATTTTGATTTTTCGGTCATAATTGAAAAATGTTTCCATATTAACAATTGTCCGAGTGAGACTACATCATTTTTTAAATAAACTGTAATGAAGTACATTATTATAGTGCAAATAACCTATTACAACATTAACAAATTTTAAAAATAGCTAGCCAGAATCAAAGTTTGATATGTCAGCTTAAATGCTATTAAGTTCAATTATTTAAATATTACAAGATAACATTATATGTTAGATGATAACGCCCATCACATGTTAGATGCGTCTACTACGCGGGTCACATGATAGTACGAACAAACAAACGGATGTGCAGTCAGTGTGCAGCTGAAATAAAATAAACGATCGAGAAGATGGCGTGATAACGTATGTTCCTTGACTTCCAGATTTAGAGACGGTGTCGCATAATTCTCAACGCTTTTCTGTGACAAAAAAACTCATAAAAACATGGTTAATTTAGATGTAGGTATGTTTTGCCGAATTCACCGCTATTTTCACTATCACGTGAACACATCTGTTGATGACATGAGTTGATGACATTAAAAAATTAGTAAAGATGAAAATCAAAAAGCAAGAAACAAAGGAAAAGATTAAAAAGTATGTTCTAGAAAAATAATGGAAGACATTATGAAAGAGGATGACAATTTTTTCGTATGCCTTTTGATATTAGTTTAGGGGTAAAAACGTAAAATAAAGTTTAGGAGTTTAAAAATAAAATAAAGTTTAGGAGTAAAAAAGTAAAATAAAGTTTAGGAGTAAAAAAATAAAATAAAGTTTAGGAGTAAAAAAGTAAAGAAAAGTTTAGGAGAAAAAAAGTAAAGAAAAATTTAAAGGTAAAAAAGTAAAGTAAAGTTTAGGGGTAAAAAGTGAAATAAATTTAGGAGTAAAAACGCAAAGTAAAGTTTAGGGGTAAACAAGTAAAATAAAGTTAAGGAGAAAAAAGTAAAGTAAAGTTTAGGGGTTAAAAAAGTAAAGTAAAGTTTAGGGGTAAAAAAATAAAATAAAGTTATGAGGTAAACAAGTAAAATAAAGTTTAGGGGTAAACAAGTAAAATAAAGTTTAGGAGTAAAAAAGTAAAATAAAGTTTAGGAGTAAATAAAGTAAAATAAAGTTAAGGAGTAAAAAAAGTAAAGTAAAGTTTAGGGGTTAAAAAATAAAATAAAGTTTAGGAGTAAAAAAGTAAATAAAAGTTTAGGGGTAAAAAAGTAAAATAAAGTTTAGGAGTAAAAAAGTAAAATAAAGTTCAGGAGTAAAAAAGTAAATTAAAGTTTAGGAGTAAAAAAGTAAAATAAAGTTATGTGGTAAACAAGTAAAGTAAAGTTTGGGGGTAAACAAATAAATAAAGTTAAGGGGTAAAAAAGTAAAATAATTTATGGGGTAAAAAAGTAGAATAAAGTTATTGGGTAAAAAAGTAAAATAAAGTTTAGAGGTAAACAAGTAAAATAAAGTTTAGGGGTTAAAAAGTAAAATAAGGTTATGGGGTAAAAAAGTAAAATAAAGTTATGGGGTAAAAAAGTAAAATAAAGTTTAGGGCTAAAAAAGTAAAATAAAGTTAGGGGTAACCAAGTAAAGTAAAGTTTACTAGTAAAAAAGTAAAATAAAGTTAAGGGGTAAAAACGTAAAATAAAGTTGAGGAGTAAAAAAGTAAAATAAAGTTTAGGAGTAAAAAAGTAAAATAAAGTTTAGGGGTAAACAAGTAAAGTAAAGTTTAGTGTTAAAAAAGTAAAATAAAGTTTAGGGGTAAAAAAGTAAAATAAAGTTTAGGGGTAAAAAAGTAAAATAAAGTTTAGGAGTAAAAAAGTAAAAAAAAAATATAAGAAGTAACAAAGTGAAGTAAAGTTTAGAGGTAAAAAAGTAAAATAAAGTTCATGTGTAAACAAGTAAAGTAAAGTTTAGGGGTAAAAAAGTAAAATAAAGTTTAGGAGTAAAAAAGTAAAATAAAGTTTAGGAGTAAAAAAGTAAAATAAAGTTTAGGGGTAAGCAAGTAAAATAAAGTTATGGGGTAAACAAGTAAAGTAAAGTTTAGGGGTAAAAAAGTAAAATAAAGTTTAGGGGTAAAAAAGTAAAATAAAGTTATGGGGTATTTTTTACCCCATAACTTTATTTGACTTTTTTACCCCTAAACTTTATTTTACTTTTTTACCCCTAAACTTTACTTTACTTTAAGTTATGGGCTAAAAAAGTAAAATAATGTTTAGAGGTAAACAAGTAAAGTAACGTTTACGGGTAAAAAAAGTAAAATAAAGTTCAGGAGTAAACAAGTAAAATAAAGTTATGGGGTAAAAAAGTAAAATAAAGTTATGGGGTAAAAAAGTAAAATAAAGTTTAGGGGTAAACAAGTAAAGTAAAGTTAAGGGGTAAAAAAGTAAAATAAAGTTTAGGGGTAAAAACGTTAAATAAAGTTCAGGAGTAAAAATGTAAGGTAAAGTTTACGGGTAAAAAAGTAAAATAAAGTTCAGGGGTAAACAAGTAAAGTAAAGTTTAGGGGTAAAAAAGTAAAATAAAGTTCAGGGGTAAAAAAGTAAAATAAAGTTATGGGGTAAAAATGTAAAATAAAGTTATGGGGTAAAAAAGTAAAATAAAGTTTAGGGCTAAAAAAGTAAAATAAAGTTTAGAGGTAAACAAGTAAAGTAACGTTTACGGGTAAAAAGGTAAAATAAAGTTTATGGGTAAACAAGTAAAATAAAGTTATGGGGTAAAAAAGTAAATAAAAGTTTAGGAGTAAAAAAGTAAATTAAAGTTTAGGAGTAAAAAAGTAAAATAAAGTTATGGGGTAAACAAGTAAAGTAAAGTTTAGGGGTAAACAAGTAAAATAAAGTTATGGGGTAAAAAAGTAAAATAATTTATGGGGTAAAAAAGTAGAATAAAGTTATTGGGTAAAAAAGTAAAATAAAGTTTAGAGGTAAACAAGTAAAATAAAGTTTAGGGGTTAAAAAGTTAAATAAGGTTATGGGGTAAAAAGTAAAATAAAGTTATGGGGTAAAAAAGTAAAATAAAGTTTAGGGCTAAAAAAGTAAAATAAAGTTAGGGGTAACCAAGTAAAGTAAAGTTTACTAGTAAAAAAGTAAAATAAAGTTAAGGGGTAAAAACGTAAAATAAAGTTGAGGAGTAAAAAAGTAAAATAAAGTTTAGGAGTAAAAAAGTAAAATAAAGTTTAGGGGTAAACAAGTAAAGTAAAGTTTAGTGTTAAAAAAGTAAAATAAAGTTTAGGGGTAAAAAAGTAAAATAAAGTTTAGGGGTAAAAAAGTAAAATAAAGTTTAGGAGTAAAAAAGTAAAAACAAAAATATAAGAAGTAACAAAGTGAAGTAAAGTTTAGAGGTAAAAAAGTAAAATAAAGTTCATGTGTAAACAAGTAAAGTAAAGTTTAGGGGTAAAAAAGTAAAATAAAGTTTAGGAGTAAAAAAGTAAAACAAAGTTTAGGAGTAAAAAAGTAAAATAAAGTTTAGGGGTAAGCAAGTAAAATAAAGTTATGGGGTAAACAAGTAAAGTAAAGTTTAGGGGTAAAAAAGTAAAATAAAGTTTCGGGGTAAAAAAGTAAAATAAAGTTATGGGGTATTTTTTACCCCATAACTTTATTTGACTTTTTTACCCCTAAACTTTATTTTACTTTTTTACCCCTAAACTTTACTTTACTTTAAGTTATGGGCTAAAAAAGTAAAATAATGTTTAGAGGTAAACAAGTAAAGTAACGTTTACGGGTAAAAAAAGTAAAATAAAGTTTAGGAGTAAACAAGTAAAATAAAGTTATGGGGTAAAAAAGTAAAATAAAGTTATGGGGTAAAAAAGTAAAATAAAGTTTAGGGGTAAACAAGTAAAGTAAAGTTAAGGGGTAAAAAAGTAAAATAAAGTTTAGGGGTAAAAACGTTCAATAAAGTTCAGGAGTAAAAATGTAAGGTAAAGTTTACGGGTAAAAAAGTAAAATAAAGTTCAGGGGTAAACAAGTAAAGTAAAGTTTAGGGGTAAAAAAGTAAAATAAAGTTCAGGGGTAAAAAAGTAAAATAAAGTTATGGGGTAAAAATGTAAAATAAAGTTATGGGGTAAAAAAGTAAAATAAAGTTTAGGGCTAAAAAAGTAAAATAAAGTTTAGAGGTAAACAAGTAAAGTAACGTTTACGGGTAAAAAGGTAAAATAAAGTTTATGGGTAAACAAGTAAAATAAAGTTATGGGGTAAAAAAGTAAATAAAAGTTTAGGAGTAAAAAAGTAAATTAAAGTTTAGGAGTAAAAAAGTAAAATAAAGTTATGGGGTAAACAAGTAAAGTAAAGTTTAGGGGTAAACTAGTAAAATAAAGTTTAGGGGTAAAAAAGTAAAATAATTTATGGGGTAAAAAAGTAAAATAAAGTTATTGGGTAAAAAAGTAAAATAAAGTTTAGAGGTAAACAAGTAAAATAAAGTTTAGGGGTTAAACAGTAAAATAAAGTTATGGGGTAAAAAAGTAAAATAAAGTTATGGGGTAAAAAAGTAAAATAAAGTTTAGGGCTAAAAAAGTAAAATAAAGTTAGGGGTAAACAAGTAAAGTAAAGTTTACTAGTAAAAAAGTAAAATAAAGTTAAGGGGTAAAAACGTAAAATAAAGTTCAGGAGTAAAAAAGTAAAATAAAGTTTAGGAGTAAAAAAGTGAAATAAAGTTTAGGGGTAAACAAGTAAAGTAAAGTTTAGGGGTAAAAAAATAAAATAAAGTTTAGAGGTAAACAAGTAAAATAAAGTTATGGGGTAAAAAAGTAAAATAAAGTTTAGGAGTAAAAAAGTAAAATAAAGTTTAGGGGTAAACAAGTAAAATAAAGTTAAGGGGTAAAAAAGTAAAATAAAGTTTAGGGGTAAAAACGTTAAATAAAGTTCAGGAGTAAAAATGTAAAGAAAAGTTTACGAGTAAAAAAGTAAAATAAAGTTCAGGGGTAAAAAACGTAAAATAAAGTTCAGGGGTAAACAAGTAAAGTAAAGTTCAGGGGTAAAAAAGTAAAATAAAGTTTAGGGGTAAAAAAGTAAAATAAAGTTATGGGGTAAAAATGTAAAATAAAGTTTAGGACTAAAAAAGTAAAATAAAGTTTAGGGGTAAACAAGTAAAGTAACGTTTACGGGTAAAAAAGTAAAATAAAGTTTAGGGGTAAACAAGTAAAATAAAGTTATGGGGTAAAAAAGTAAATAAAAGTTTAGGAGTAAAAACGTTAAATAAAGTTTAGGGGTAAACAAGTAAAGTAAAGTTAAGGGGTAAAAAAGTAAAATAAAGTTTAGGGGTAAAAACGTCAAATAAAGTTAAGGAGTAAAAAAGTAAAGTAAAGTTTAGGAGTAAAAAAGTAAAATAAAGTTTAAGGGTAAACAAATAAAGTAAAGTTTAGGGGTAAAAAAGTAAAATAAAGTTATGGGGTAAAAAAGTAAAATAAAGTTATGGGGTAAAAAAGTAAAATAAAGTTTAGGGGTAAACAAGTAAAGTAAAGTTAAGGGGTAAAAAAGTAAAATAAAGTTTAGGGGTAAAAACGTTAAATAAAGTTCAGGAGTAAAAATGTAAGGTAAAGTTTACGGGTAAAAAAGTAAAATAAAGTTCAGGGGTAAACAAGTAAAGTAAAGTTTAGGGGTAAAAAAGTAAAATAAAGTTCAGGGGTAAAAAAGTAAAATAAAGTTATGGGGTAAAAATGTAAAATAAAGTTATGGGGTAAAAAAGTAAAATAAAGTTTAGGGCTAAAAAAGTAAAATAAAGTTTAGAGGTAAACAAGTAAAGTAACGTTTACGGGTAAAAAGGTAAAATAAAGTTTATGGGTAAACAAGTAAAATAAAGTTATGGGGTAAAAAAGTAAATAAAAGTTTAGGAGTAAAAAAGTAAATTAAAGTTTAGGAGTAAAAAAGTAAAATAAAGTTATGGGGTAAACAAGTAAAGTAAAGTTTAGGGGTAAACTAGTAAAATAAAGTTTAGGGGTAAAAAAGTAAAATAATTTATGGGGTAAAAAAGTAAAATTAAGTTATTGAGTAAAAAAGTAAAATAAAGTTTAGAGGTAAACAAGTAAAATAAAGTTTAGGGGTTAAACAGTAAAATAAAGTTATGGGGTAAAAAAGTAAAATAAAGTTATGGGGTAAAAAAGTAAAATAAAGTTTAGGGCTAAAAAAGTAAAATAAAGTTAGGGGTAAACAAGTAAAGTAAAGTTTACTAGTAAAAAAGTAAAATAAAGTTAAGGGGTAAAAACGTAAAATAAAGTTCAGGAGTAAAAAAGTAAAATAAAGTTTAGGAGTAAAAAAGTGAAATAAAGTTTAGGGGTAAACAAGTAAAGTAAAGTTTAGGGGTAAAAAAATAAAATAAAGTTTAGAGGTAAACAAGTAAAATAAAGTTATGGGGTAAACAAGTAAAGTAAAGTTTAGGGTTGAATAAGGAAAATAAAGTTTAGGGGTAAGCAAGTAAAATAAAGTTTAGGAGTAACAAAGTAAAGTAAAGGTTAGGGGTAAAAAAGTAAAATAACGTTCATGTGTAAACAAGTAAAGTAAAGTTATGGGGTAAAAAAGTAAAATAAAGTTTAGGAGTAAAAAAGTAAAATAAAGTTTAGGAGTAAAAAAGTAAAATAAAGTTTAGGGGTAAGCAAGTAAAATAAAGTTTAGGGGTAAACAAGTAAAGTAAAGTTTAGGGGTAAAAAAGTAAAATAAATTACAGGGGTAAAAAAGTAAAATAAAGTGATCGGGTAAAAAAGTAAAATAAAGTTATGGGGTAAAAAAGTAAAATAAAGTTATGGGCTAAACAAGTAAAATAGTGTTTAGAGGTAAACAAGTAAAGTAACGTTTACGGGTAAAAAAGTAAAATAAAGTTTATGGTTAAACAAGTAAAATAAAGTTATGGGGTAAAAAAGTAAAATAAAGTTTAGGAGTAAAAAAGTAAAATAAAGTTTAGGGGTAAACAAGTAAAATAAAGTTAAGGGGTAAAAAAGTAAAATAAAGTTTAGGGGTAAAAACGTTAAATAAAGTTCAGGAGTAAAAATGTAAAGTAAAGTTTACGAGTAAAAAAGTAAAATAAAGTTCAGGGGTAAAAAACGTAAAATAAAGTTCAGGGGTAAACAAGTAAAGTAAAGTTCAGGGGTAAAAAAGTAAAATAAAGTTTAGGGGTAAAAAAGTAAAATAAAGTTATGGGGTAAAAATGTAAAATAAAGTTTAGGACTAAAAAAGTAAAATAAAGTTTAGGGGTAAACAAGTAAAGTAACGTTTACGGGTAAAAAAGTAAAATAAAGTTTAGGGGTAAACAAGTAAAATAAAGTTATGGGGTAAAAAAGTAAATAAAAGTTTAGGAGTAAAAACGTTAAATAAAGTTTAGGGGTAAACAAGTAAAGTAAAGTTAAGGGGTAAAAAAGTAAAATAAAGTTTAGGGGTAAAAACGTCAAATAAAGTTAAGGAGTAAAAAAGTAAAGTAAAGTTTAGGAGTAAAAAAGTAAAATAAAGTTTAAGGGTAAACAAATAAAGTAAAGTTTAGGGGTAAAAAAGTAAAATAAAGTTATGGGGTAAAAAAGTAAAATAAAGTTAAGGGGTAAAAAAGTAAAATAAAGTTATGGGGTAAAAAAGTAAAATTAAGTTTAGGGATAAAAAAGTGAAATAAAGGGAACAACTTTTTAATGTAAACGGTTCTATTTTTTCGTGTTTAATTTTATCGGAGATGCAAATTCACTGTGGAAGCCTTTTGAAAACCTTTTAAATTTGTTATCAAGAAAAACTGTGTTTTGTAATATGACAGAAACAATTGTATGAATAAAGATGTTTTTTAAACAAATTCGGAAAATTTATTGAATTATTATATTTTGAGTATATATATATATATACACTATTGAGCTATTAACCCAACTTTTGTGTGAACTTAAAGAAATTTATATATATATATATATATATATATATATATATATATATATATATATATATATATATATTTGGAATTAGAGCAAAGATTGAGACTCTACAACAAACGGCAATGATGGAAACAGCCGAAATATTAAGAACATCCTTGAATGTGGAAACCAACCAACACAACCAACAAACGCTTACCATCCACAGATAAACGAAAAACACACACACATGGTGGCACCAGCCTCGGCTGATAAAACATGCAATTGTCGTGAAAAGTCAAGAAGGGTGGAAAGACTGAATAGGGAGAGCACCGACCAGACCTCCACTGGAAGCATGTTAGAAGACTGGAACCTTGTGAGACTTATTGTCACTCAAATTTCAGAGAAGATCGACAGTCGTTGCTAGCGAGAAATCAGTAGTAAGCGGCTGTTGCAACAACGCAAAATTACTTGCAAAGGTTATCGAAAGAGGTGGAGAGTTCTGGAAATCTGAGGCGACTTGTTGTGACTCGAACGCCAAGGGAACATTACTGGTAATTGTTAGTGAACAATCACTGATAATGACTGCTAGTGAGTAAAATAATAGTCATCCACAGACAACTATATTAATTGAAGTTAAAACGATGAATGTGAATGCTAGCAAAAGCCCTAGTTTTTCTTTGCTTATCTCGGCATTATTTCCAGTCATCCTAGATTTCTCCTTGCCACTGAACTCAAACAATACCGGACCAGGAGAGATTGCTACACAGTAGACTCGCGGCGCAAGCACCTGTACAGGGAGTATCCATTGTCACGCAAGACTGAACTTAATTGAAGTTAAAAGATGTGTAGCAGTTATACGTAGACGAACTATTTTCTTTTTTGCAAGCTTGCGATCACGCGCGGAGTAATAGATACATAATACAATCAGGACACTTTGCGTGAGGGGTACTTCCGCTGAACTGTTTGTACACTGTTTTCCCGCTTTTCATCAGTTGAGTTGTAAACGTCAAACTGAACGGACATGCGATGTTCGCGTCCTAATCGAACCAAAGACCTAAAGCCTAGCGCACGTTTGCATGCGCGGGACAGTTGGATGTAAGATCCGACCAGAACAGATGTACGCGCGTTCGCCCAACTCCTAGCGATATGGGATATTTTCTTAACTTGTTACTGAAACTCGTTCATGTTCTATTGCTGTTTGTTGGTGAAGCGATGCCTGAATAAAACTGATTTAAAATGTGGAAGAAGACTGTCTTTATAATACAGCTAATTCTTCCTACAAATGAATGATACAGGCACTACCAAGAATCAAGTTTCTAAACTTGCAAGTAGCAAAAGTACATTTGCCTTCCCGCCATTTTTTATTGGCCCAGTCGCCATTTTGAATGCGTTTTAGCGGGTTTATCAATAATGTGACATTTGTTGCCATTTGCCAGTGGAATGCTCGTCTAAATTACATTCTCGCCTGATAATATGTTTTTGTTTCGGGAACTTTAATAATGTTATTTTAAAAAATAAAAATGTTCAACGGTCGGCGTTGTCAAGCGGATTCCCGTTGACAGGATGCATTAACTAAAACGGTGACTCAATTTGAGCGTTCGTTCTGCGGATCTGACAGATTCGCTGTTTTTCTTCCCGCAATTAAAAAGAAATTAAAAAAGAAAAACAGTTGAATCATCGGTAGCCATGGTTGAGGGTAGGACTTGCTAGAGATATCTGTTTTTACTAACAGGTTTAATGACGAAGCAATTCCTTTTATATACGGTGGATAGGCTGACCCAAACCAACTGCTACACATGCCTCTTGAATCTATATTTTTTAGATGTTTAATAAAAAAAAAGTTTCGACTACTAAGCTCTAAACTACAAGATTATAAAGAATATTTATGAAACATTCGTATTTACAAGGGGTGTTCAGTTTTCCAAATTGCATACCGATTAACTCTTGATAAAATTTCGAAGTAAAGTTTTAATCATGAAACACTCATTATTATTTATTTGGGTAAATTGGATCATTTGTAGAATAGTTTAGCAACTAATGGAAAATGAGTTTTACAAAAAATGGCTCCGCCATTACTGTGCAGTGCGCACACACGCCCTTGACCTACTTTTCTGAGTCCTGTCGAGACATGCGTCAGGTTAAGGTTAGGGTTAGATTATAGTTCAGCTCTCCACGCTGAGATCAATGAAACCTCATTTCTCACCGTATAAAATGAAGAATAAACGCCACTGTGGAACGCATCGCGGAATGATACACAGCTACCCATATGATTATAAATGCAGACAGAAATGTAAGGGAAACGACCTTTTCATGCAAATACTCAATGATATGAATGGGGTTTTACTACAACCCGCACTTTTATGGTTTTCAACAACTGCATGTGTGCCCCATCCCCTCTCTCTTACTCTCCCTCTTTCTCTTTCTCTCTATTTCTCTCTTTCTCTCTCTTGAATATACATTTCGATACCAACACAGAAGTCGCTTTCTAGCGCGAGGGTTTGTAATTTCGTCCTGTTCACACATGAAAAATTCAGAACGAGGCTCTTTCCATGTCTGGCACAACTTACAAAGCTGTCGAACTTTCCGGCCAACTCTCCTTCTGGGCATGCTTTAACAATTCCCTATAAGCTTAGACTGTGGGGTTATTTTTTCTAATCGAGTCACGCGACTATCATATTGGTCGTACATTTTCTCAGCACTATGTGTCGCTGCCGAAGAGAAATTCAATATAAGTACAATTTACATATTCAGTGGATTCGCACAGATGCTTTCTTTTCTTTTTTCTAGCCTCTCAACATGTGCGTTTCTTTTCGCAAGAGGAACGATTGTATTCTTTGTTTAGTACTAATTTCTATAGTCATTTTTTGTCTATTGTTTACCTATCTACATGTACCTTTACATCCTTTCATGTTCGTCCACGACCAGCTGTCATACATTTATATGTTACTAGCTGTACCGATCCGATGTTGCCCGGGATCCAATACATTCAAATTTCTTTTGTAAATATTTCTATGTTCTACAACCGCGCCATTTTGTTGGGTTCAGTATCTAAGCTAAAAAGGCAAATAAGGAACTTACTCGAAGAATAAGAGTTATTTACCTTATCCGATTTTTCTTTTTAAGTGTTTATTTAAGAATGTCTTCATATTCACAAACTGTCGAACCGGATTGAGTCTTTTTTTTTTAATAAATCGCAGCAAAGCACGTTAGCTCTTTAACAATAACATTGTACAACAATACTGAATGGAAATAGGCTAGTTGGAACCAAAGTTTTGCATGTCAGTTTAAATGCTTTTTAGGTCCAACTTTTAAAATGTGGCTGACATAATTTTATATGTTAAGATTAAAACTAACTCTATCTTCCCCTTTTTGTTTTCTCTTCCAACTCCCGTCGGGTTAGCTGGTGATACCAGATCAGGCTGCCCTGTGGCTCCCTGAGACGAAATTCACCTACATTGACGTTTTTTGTTTTTCTTCTTTTTTTTTTTTTTTGTAAAACTTAATTATGTTCTACAAAACCAAAAACAAAAACAACAGCCCCTCTCCCTTTCTCCCTCCCCTTTTTTATTTTATTTTTAGAACTTGAAGCATAAATCTTTTACTATAATGACCAGATTCGGCATTAAATAACCCAAAAAGGGTTGATATGCCGTAAAACAAAACTACCAAACCAAAAACGATGATTAAACATTTGAAGATATAAAGAACTTGAAGCATAAAAACTTTTACTATAATGACCAGATTCGGCATTAAATAACCCAAAAAGGGTTGATATGCCGTAAAACAAAACTACCAAACCAAAAACGATGATTAAACATTTGAAGATATAAAGAACTTGAAGCATAAAAACTTTTACTATAATGACCAGATTCGGCATTAAATAACCCAAAAAGGGTTGATATGCCGTAAAACAAAACTACCAAACCAAAAACGATGATTAAACATTTGAAGATATAAAGAACTTGAAGCATAAAAACTTTTACTATAATGACCAGATTCGGCATTAAATAACCCAAAAAGGGTTGATATGCCGTAAAACAAAACTACCAAACCAAAAACGATGATTAAACATTTGAAGATATAAAGAACTTGAAGCATAAAAACTTTTACTATAATGACCAGATTCGGCATTAAATAACCCAAAAAGGGTTGATATGCCGTAAAACAAAACTACCAAACCAAAAACGATGATTAAACATTTGAAGATATAAAGAACTTGAAGCATAAAAACTTTTACTATAATGACCAGATTCGGCATTAAATAACCCAAAAAGGGTTGATATGCCGTAAAACAAAACTACCAAACCAAAAACGATGATTAAACATTTGAAGATATAAAGAACTTGAAGCATAAAAACTTTTACTATAATGACCAGATTCGGCATTAAATAACCCAAAAAGGGTTGATATGCCGTAAAACAAAACTACCAAACCAAAAACGATGATTAAACATTTGAAGATATAAAGAACTTGAAGCATAAAAACTTTTACTATAATGACCAGATTCGGCATTAAATAACCCAAAAAGGGTTGATATGCCGTAAAACAAAACTACCAAACCAAAAACGATGATTAAACATTTGAAGATATAAAGAACTTGAAGCATAAAAACTTTTACTATAATGACCAGATTCGGCATTAAATAACCCAAAAAGGGTTGATATGCCGTAAAACAAAACTACCAAACCAAAAACGATGATTAAACATTTGAAGATATAAAGAACTTGAAGCATAAAAACTTTTACTATAATGACCAGATTCGGCATTAAATAACCCAAAAAGGGTTGATATGCCGTAAAACAAAACTACCAAACCAAAAACGATGATTAAACATTTGAAGATATAAAGAACTTGAAGCATAAAAACTTTTACTATAATGACCAGATTCGGCATTAAATAACCCAAAAAGGGTTGATATGCCGTAAAACAAAACTACCAAACCAAAAACGATGATTAAACATTTGAAGATATAAAGAACTTGAAGCATAAAAACTTTTACTATAATGACCAGATTCGGCATTAAATAACCCAAAAAGGGTTGATATGCCGTAAAACAAAACTACCAAACCAAAAACGATGATTAAACATTTGAAGATATAAAGAACTTGAAGCATAAAAACTTTTACTATAATGACCAGATTCGGCATTAAATAACCCAAAAAGGGTTGATATGCCGTAAAACAAAACTACCAAACCAAAAACGATGATTAAACATTTGAAGATATAAAGAACTTGAAGCATAAAAACTTTTACTATAATGACCAGATTCGGCATTAAATAACCCAAAAAGGGTTGATATGCCGTAAAACAAAACTACCAAACCAAAAACGATGATTAAACATTTGAAGATATAAAGAACTTGAAGCATAAAAACTTTTACTATAATGACCAGATTCGGCATTAAATAACCCAAAAAGGGTTGATATGCCGTAAAACAAAACTACCAAACCAAAAACGATGATTAAACATTTGAAGATATAAAGAACTTGAAGCATAAAAACTTTTACTATAATGACCAGATTCGGCATTAAATAACCCAAAAAGGGTTGATATGCCGTAAAACAAAACTACCATACCGTCGGGTTAGCAACGTATGATGACTACGTGTGTGGAAAGTGAATTATTCTCGAACACGTGGTTAGCTAATATAATAAAAGTAGTGTACAACTTTCCTTAAAAATGACTGAAAAAATTATGCTCTGTCAGTGTTCGTATTCACTGTTTATCTAGATTCATATAAAATCATAGAATGACGTCAGTAATCTAATTTTTCATACATAAATATTGTTATCATTTTTGCTCACTTAACGTAGAAAAAAAAATACCCACCGTTGACTTTTTATTATAAAGTGGGGTGATTTCTTTCCGGCAGCAATGTAAGTCTGGGGTGATTATCCGATTTGCTATTTGATTTCTCGCTTCTCATCGTCACTTTGAATAGTTTCGTCTGGAGGCTAGAAAAGAGCACTTGTTTGACTCGCTAACTTTTTCGTGAGGGGATGGAAATTTATATACAAAGAAATACTCATTGGTCTTTATTATACAGTGGGAAATGATAAAGTATTTATATTCCACAGTAGCAAGAGATTGTTTTCATTTCTGCAATCATTTATATGTCGCCATGATAGATTCTACAAGCAGATGTTTCAACATTCATTAGCTAAAAAAAGCTGTGAATCATTCGCAGCAATTAAAGAGGATAAAACAAAAAGAAATGCTCTCGCCAGATTCGGCATTCCACGGATTCCCAATAGCCACAATGAGAGAGAATATAAACCAGCACACTTAAACAATTCGACAACGAATGGAATTTTAAACACATGCCGTACCTGTCCACAATCAAATGGCACGTCAAAAAGAATACACAAACAGTTACAAGGCTATTCAAGAAGGCATTTGAAAGTCATCAAGACCCACAATTAGCAGCGCTTTTCTTGTGCACATCGCCATTGTAAAATGATTCTCCTTCTTCAGTAAAAATAATTAAATAATTACGCACAAACGTTGCAAACACGCACGCACGCACGCACGCACGCACGCCCGCACGCGCGACTGACAAACAATCCGGAACACTCTCGTGAATTGCCAACATTTAAGCCAAGTGACAGGGTACGCGGGAAAAGCAAACATTTAAAAGAAACAAACACATCAACTGATGTAGATAGGGACGGGCAATGAAAGTAAAAGTTGTTTCATTTCATTAAGATCGGATAATTCTCTGATTTTTAGCGGATTATTTTTTGTGGGGGAGTTAACAAAAATATTTCACTAAAAATCAGAGAATTATCGGATGTGAATGAAATTTTACGTATTTATTTATTTATTTATTTATTTATTTATTGATTTATTTATTTATCTAAATGTCAGTATGTATGTGTTCCCTATAGAAAGAAAGGTTAGAGAATGTACATAAAACTCGAAGCGTATTCATATGTAAAAATTTCCGGAAAAGACAATGGAAGTGGTCCCGAATCTCTAAGTGCACCCCTAAGATAGCTAGTAGAACCCCCTTTAAGACTTTAATATTCTATTTTGATGAAATTTAAGTCATATGCATGAAATTTCCCGGGTAAGAAAATGGAAGTGGTCCCAGATCTCAAAATCCATGCCTAAGAAGGCTTAAAACTTCAAATATATCCTATCTTGATGAAATTTAAATTATATGCATAAACTTCTCCGGGTCCCGAATCTCTAAGTGCCCCTCCATGTGCCGGGTCTTTATGTGCCCCTTAAGGGAGATAGAGGGGGAGCCTTTAAAATATCGAATTCATACATCTGATTTTAATGAAATTAAAAATGTATAAGACACTAATTCAAAGTTTGTACAAAATTTCACTTTATAGTCATATTAGGGGGCGAAACGTGGGGGCAGTAAACAGGAGAGAAAGCAATATGATGTTATTGTGTAAAGAGATAGTAGTGTTCTTCATTCAATCCCGAGCAACGTCGGGTCTTCCTGCGAGATAATTAATAAAGGACGGCTGATATAAAGTATGTATTTTATTTTAAAAATATATAAAGAAAGATTTTTTAGTTTACTTAAATTACTTTAGGTCCCCCACCCACGGTTCACATTATCTGAGTCCAAGACGAATAGCAACTCCCACTCGAATGTTTTTTCTCATCTAGTTGGGTACAGTTAAATGGGATGGTCACTATGTTGAACCAGGTGCTACTACGCATAGTCCAGTCAAAATGTGGCTGAACCTCAAACAAATTGCTAACAAAAGTTTTTAACTTGAATATTGGGCATGAATAACCTCTCTATCAGATAAAAAAAGTTTACCAAAATTAGCCTTGTGGAAAGGGGTCAACGGGCGCCATCTTTAAAATCCAACTTTACAATATTAAAATTTCGAGACATAAAATTCCTGACATTTCCTGACAAGTACCGACAAAAATAAACGTTTTTCCTGACAAAAAACCTTTATTAAATTAGAAATAAAAAATATTTTTTGCATGAAAACCCACACAGCTTGAAATTTTCTTGGTGTTTTAAATTGTAATGATAGGCAGCTTAATAATAAACTAACACCAGAAAATGACTAGCCCGTGCCATTGTTTTCATGTTTTTTTTATATTTCTTATACAAATATGAATATAAAAGGTACAAAAAAAGACTAAGTAGCCTTTTTCAAGGCAACAATTGTCATTAATTCCTGACATTTCATAAAAAATAGGTACAAAATAAGTACAATTTACAATAAAGAAATGGTCAGTTGGTCGAATGCTAGAGCAAGGCTCTTGCATAACCACCACAGAACAAGTTCATGAACGGACCAAAGAACATTTCTTGTCAAGAATTAGTCAACGGTAACTTCATCATCATCAAAATCTGGCTGTGGTGAGTTGCTGCAGTGGAGGCCTTTGCAATTACCACACAAGTTTGAACAGTCAATGCCATGTTTCCTGCAACTGCATCTTGCTGTAGTACAATGTGAAGTACAGTTGCACCTAATTATAGTCAACAAATTTACAGGACCAACTGGCAAGTCAGTCTTGATTGGTTGTAATTTACCATCTAGAAGTTTCCATTTCAACTCGTCAGGTTTTAGCTGGTTTCTACATTTCCATTCCTGAATTTGGAAGTAAACTCGAAGGCTGTGGAATTTTGTAGCTTCTCTTGTTGGTGGCAATGATTTGGTCTCAACATACTTTGAACTTTTTGCGACCTTTTCCTTAAAACGCCTGATTCGGAAATGATTGATGTTTTCCCTATCATTACGATTGTACAGGCACACTAAAGCCTTCTCCCCAGCTTCAATAACCTCTTCTGCACTGCTATCCTTGCTAAACACTTCTGCCAGTTTGAGGAAGTTTCTATTGTTCATCACCTTTCGAAGGGATGTTGCCTTCCCAATTCCATAAACACTGGATGTAGTATAACAACCCTACTGACTTGTGATACTACATTCAGTGTATGGATGAAAAGAATGTTGGAACAGACCACATCGCCCAAAGATTTCCTCATCTCTTTGATATTCCAGACTTTCACATTTTTTGCACTATCCTTTAGTTGTGGCGTGAAGATGTTGTAACCAGCATCTCTATTGGCATGATAACATAGAAAGACCAATAGGTCAGTGTCATCTGCTATCAAAATGGTTTCTCCTGTCTGTGTCAGTTCTAGAGCATTCTTCACAATCAATACGTCAGAATCTCCAGATGTATGACTACTTTACAACCTGCTTCGTTCAAACTCTTTCCCAGCAAGTTGATAAACAATTGTTTGTTTTCTTGATTAGCTAGGAAAACATCCTTTTTTAATTTCAACACCATTAAAGGGGTCAGTGACACATTAACACCAACAGAGCCCCCTGCTCGGCATGTTGCGTCTTTAATGGATGGACCACTTTCAAAGACAATGCATGCTTTTTCTTATCTAGTTGTGACATATCTGCGGTATTGGGCACAGATCTAATCAAATGTGTGACCTTTTTGCCATGGGAGGCGTTGACGTAGTGCTCCACCATCTAAGAAATACTGTGGATCTGAAGACGACCTGATTGTACAGGGGATGTCAGTTCCCATATTGCTTCTGCCAAAGCCAGTTTCTTTGCTTCTCGCGGTAGTCCGAAAGAATCAAAAAGTGCAGGTGGGTAACCACAAAGCTCATACTGGAAATGTTCTTGCTGCTGCTGAGTTGAGGGTTCATTGGTAGATAGCACACACAGTCTCTGGAATAGGAGTTGTGGATCAGTCTCAACTGCTTCATCTTTGCTGAGCGAAACTTTTGCCCCAAGTGTAATTGCCTGATCCTTTTTTTTAAAAGTGTATTCGTGGACATTTTCTCCAACCATTAAAGCTATGATTGCCTCCCCTATGGAGTTTGCTCTGTCTACATTCACCTTTTTTGTCTCCAGTTACTCCACTTGCAATGCTGTGAATGGACGGATCTTCCGTGAAAGAGTCATATGTCTGGAGAAACGCAAGGAGCTTCCATGTATCCCTCACAACTCACTTTTTTCTTGTTGAAGTAGCCACCTGGTGCTGGTCGTTAGTGCCATAACGAATGTCTGCTAGTTCTTGTATTGTAAACTTGATTTCAGCACATGCTGACAGTGATAGCGTCCAAACCAATCGTTGAATTTCGTCCATTCCTCTGCCATGAGTAAGACCTCCAGATGTCTTCATGCTTCTCATTAGCACCTGCTCAATAGCCAGATCCGTCGACATGCCAGCCCAGTAGCGATCACTTCGTGTAATCACATGGAATCCTTCAGAAAATTTCTGGTACACTTAAGGATGGCTTATCTGCAGCCCCTCCATTTGCTGCAAGTACAAGTAGGCCGACTTTGCATATAGGATGTGTCCTACTGCAGCGAATATTGGTAGCATTTTCCTTACAGTGTCAAGGTGCAATTCCCAGTTCCCGATGCGCTCTGCCTTGATAAACAATTGCAGGATCTCCACCATATCAAGGTATTGAATCCACAATTTTGCTGTTCGCTGGTTAACCATCGCATCCTTCACATGGTTGATTATCTGGGCAATCCTGGTCATAGACTCTGATGACAAAACATTATTCAATGTCTCTGTCCCATCAAGGAGACCTTTCAATAGCCCCTGAGCTTCTTTCAGGTCTTCATCTTGAGGAAATGACTCTTCTACATCAGTGTTGAATTGATCATCCTCAGTGACATGTGAAACTGGCAACTCATAGACTTTTGCTAACAAAATAGCATTCAGAGCAGCATCAACTAAGAAGTGAGCATGAATGGCTCTTGCAATTTCTTTGCCACTTAGCATGTGCTTGACTGTGTTTTTAGCATACACAAGTTTAAAAAGTTCTTGCAATCCAGAACCTGTCATCAAATGAGCCATTGGCCACAGAAAGCTCATCTGTGTATGGAGCCCACCAAGTCGCAAGACAAATGATTTCAGGGGACTGGAACTAGGCTTTGACTTGACTATCATCATTGCTTTGTACCAAAGTGGTTGATCGAATGTTAGAATTGGTGTAATGTTGTTTTTCCTGACTAAATCACTAATGTAACATAACGTTGAGTACACACAGGTTGGGTTACCAGGGTCCATGTCGATCATTGGCAAAAAAACTGTGGCTGATTTCCCAGGATATGTTCCTTTGTGCACTGACTGCATAAGGCCTGACCATGCGGATCTGGACGGATGTGAAATTAGTGAAACCTCCCAAAGGATGTCAACATTAGCAGTGGAATCGACAATTTTCTTGAGCTGGAGCTCTTTAAATGTCACTAGTGGTTTGTTGGTGTGATGTTGATCCTTCCGTCCCTTATTATATCTTCTGAAAAGACATGAATCCTTGGAACTGGCTTTGCTTTAACTTTCCCAGGCATAAAAGATGCTATGATGCCCATGCTATACCAAGGTTTTGTTTGTTAGAAGAATCAACAGAAGAGAATGCCTTAGGAATGTTTTTATTGGAATCAAAGTTTGCAAAACATGTTCTGTGATAACGTGCTTCTTCTGAAACAAAGTCAGCTACATAACCTATTCTACCTTGAACAGTGGATGCCCAGCCATCATTTCTTTGGACTTTCTCACAAACTTTTAACACTCTGTCCTTAAACTCAATAGTTTCTACATGGGAAACATCAACACCTCTTTTCTTTCTATCAGATTTTGCTCCAGAACCACAAAAAAAAACAATTTTCCTTAAAGTGAAACACACATAAAGAGCGGCTTGCACAGGATAGCATTTCATGATGGGCGGACCTGTTTTTACGGTCAATTTCTATGTATTTGGGGTTGATCCAACACTGTCTGCATTTCTTTTGAAGACGTTGACCGATCTGACTTATGATCTTCTCTCCACGTTGTTCAGAAGCTCTGTTAATGGAATCGATGCCCTTCTGGCTGACGATGACTGTTTCGTCATTACTGGACAGTTCATTGTTGCAAATAGCACACTTGTCAGCATCCATAATTATCGGTACTTCACTTTGGCCAACCTGAAATATGGCATAGACAGTGGCTTTGCGTCGACTCCGTACACTTACTCCTTCTTGGACACGTCTCAATTCTTGTCCTATCTACTTTACGACAAATCCACAACCTACTTTTGCTGCTAGTTGACGAAAAATATTTAAACAGTTATTTTTCTTTTCTTAGAGCGAAGCAAATCCATAGCACACCTATTTTGAAATTGTGATTTGCTTATTTTATTTCGCCCTACAACGTTGTACTTTTTATTGCAAAAGGCGACGTTTAATGTATAATAATATTGATCTGTTGTTTTGAATGTATAACATATAATACTTAATTTTAGTTCAGTATTTTGCGCTAATCCAAGAATTATAGTTATTTTAGAGTGTTCACCAATGGACCGGTAGACCAGGGTTCAATCCTCGTTCGAGTCATACCAAAGACTCAAAATGGTACTTGATGCCTCCACTTAGAATTATAAGATGGGGACCAAGAGTAAGTGGAGCAATTCAGCAAAAGAAGTGGTTCATTCCTCGACATCACGGTGGAGTAGATAATGAAAACAAAGCCCTCGGCTCGCACTTGACTACGGTCGACACTTTTTCTTTTATATATCTAATAATCAGATCAAGTTTTTTTTTTAAACAAAAGAACACATAAAAAATTTCTATATTCCGATATATCAATATGTAAATGAATTTAACATATGACACATGTTCAAATGTTGGAGTGATTTATTCACAGAGTTTACAGAATATTTTTAATTGGTACAAAGAAGGGAAAAAGGAAAACAAATCAGAGATAAATGTTTTCATGCCTTTTTAGGATGGTCCTTATACTTTCGATCGATTATACTACGAATCGTAAGAGAGAGAGAGAGAGAGAGAGAGAGAGAGAGAGAGAGAGAGAGAGAGAAAATTTGCTCTCTATATAGATATCACTGGTTAGCATTTACTTTTTAATATATAATACTTGATTTTAGGTTAATTTATTCTTGTGCTGAATCCGAAAATTATGCTAAATTTACCTTATAAGGTATTGGAAATATAAGCCATGCCAGAAATTTATTATTCCAGATTATTTGTAAATGAATGAAACGTATAATAGAAGCTTTTGTACCGATTTATTCACAGAAGGTTTACATTTGGTGTTTCTAATCGAAAACTAAGAAGAGTACAACAAACAAAAAGGGAAGCTACTCATGGTTGTGGGACTCCAAAGTCGTCGTCGTCGTCGTCATCATCATCATCATCATCAGTTTAACGTCTGTTTTAAATGCTGACAGCTGTTCGAAATTAACTTCCAAACAAACCTCTTTCTTTATCCCTCATGCTCTCAAATCCATCATTATAACTTCCTTCAATGTTTTCCTTGGTTTTCCCTGCCAACTGACCCTGCTATCTAAACTGTTCTACACCTAACAACTCAAACATTCTCATCCATTTTTTCAATGTGACCGAAACAACAAAGTCTCCTCTTCTGTACACATCTCCCTACAATGTATAGATTTAATCATCCTATGAGGTCATCAGATCTAAGCCCCTCTTTAAGACTCACATTACACATCTATCGTATAAGCATAATGTTTCTTCTTCAATAAATCTGTTTAACATATAATGCTCGATTTTAGGCTAATTTGTTTTTATGCTGAATCCGAAAATTATGTTACTTTTACCTAATCAAATCAATTGTTTTTTAATATAAGCACATATCAGAAGTTCCTATATTCCAGTTTATCTGTAAGTGAATGAAATGTATAATATTTTGTATTGATTTATTCGCAGAAGTTTACAGAATATTTCTAATCGATAACCAAGAAGAGTACAATGCATAAAAAAACAATCAGATGTAACAGAACCTTTTAGGATGGCTCGTATAATTCAAATTTTAGACCGTAAAAAAGAGAGATGGTAAGGAAACAGATAGGTAGCTAGATGATTATATATATATATATATATATATATATATATATATAGATATATATATATATATATATATATATATATATATATATATATATATATATATAGAGAGAGAGAGAGAGAGAGAGAGAGAGAGAGAGAGAGAGAGAGGGGGGGGAGAAAGAGAGAAAGAGAGAGAGAAGTAGAGGGGGAGGGAGAGAGGGTAATATATATTAGGGAAAGAGGGGGAAAGAGAGGGGAGAGAGAGAGAGACCCATTTTAACCAGCTGTGGCAAAAAGTAGAGCTCATAAACTTTTGTAAAAATATACTGACACAAAGATGAATCATATTTGAGAAACTTGATCTACAAAAACGAATTATATTCTTAAATCTAGCATAGAAAAATGATCCTAAATCAGTAAGAAAACTGTTGACCATTGAAATAGCTCTGAAACATCATCCAGTGTTATTGAATAGCATTTGGTGTGAGGAGTCATTAGGGAAGGGGACACCTTCTTGTTTAGGGCATTTACAGATCCCATTAGTTACATTACTATCGCTTTTCAAGGTTGCAGACATGAACTTATTTCTATCCTGATCAGAGCAATGATCGATCTAACATATAAACTTATCTTGTCGGATTTTCAAAGTCAGGCCAATCTGTTTAAGCTGACAAATAAAATTTTGCTATCGACTAACCAATTTTCATTTGTGTTATTGGCAATATAACAACGTACTTATCTACAATTTATTTTAAAAAATTACTTTGTCCGGCCCAGACTACTGCTAGTATGAAAAATTTGTAAATAATCACATGAAAATCAAAATAAGCAAGGGGGATAACTCATTTTAAATTGAAGACTATAATAAGGTTTAAAATGTGAAAACAAATAGAAATTAAAAGCTCAAATGACTTCACTGCATCCTGGGTATCGCCGAGTAGGTACAGCAAGTCACAAAATAAAAGATTCCATGTTCAGCCACTCTGCTTTAGCGACTTATTTAAAACCATATATTCTTAGAAAAAAAATGGATATCCGTGCTTCAACTTTTCAATTCGTTATATTTTTATAGTTCACTTGTGGAAAAGTAGACTAAAATACTAATTAGTTGAAGTCAATATTGAAGACTTGAATCGTTTTCTTGACTCGATGGGTATTGCAATCACCTCTCTAAATTCAGCTAAGCAATTACGTCAGTAATTTAATTTTTGATTTATAAATTAATATTATCATTTCTGATGACCTAAAGAAAAAAAAACAGTTACCATTGACTTATATTTTGCGAATTCATTTCAGACAGCGGAGGTTGTCTGACTTGCTATTTTTTTTCTCGTTTCCTGTCACCACTTGAAATGGTTTCACCTGGAGACAAAAAAAAAAGGCACGCTTTCCTAACTTTTGTATGACGGGACGAATAGATATTTATTTATAAAAAAAATACAAATAAATACACATTGGTCTTTATTATAGAGTGGACGATTAAAACAAACGAAAAACGACAAACAGTTGATTTAATGGAGCTGTTTAAACAAATGAAAAGATGGACTTACACCCATCTATTCGTCCCGTCATACAAAAGTTAAGAAGACGTGCCCGTTTCTAGTCTCCAGGTGAAACCATTTCAAGTGAAACTGTTAAAAGCATTTATTTTTGTTTTAACACTAAAATAAATTATTCGTAAGTTTGAACACTAAAACAATTTTGTTTTAAAACTATAAGCATATATTTGCAAGTTTTAACACTACATAAATATTTAGAGTTATAGAAAGTGCTATTTGCTTCAACACTAAAGGCATGCATTTGTTTTAACATTGAAAGCATAAATAGGCACGTTTTAACACTAAACGCATTTATGTTACATTTACAAGTTCTTAATACGTTGTGTCAGGAATCTCTTGTCGTCGTAGAACTCTTCGTCTGTTGATCCAGAACGAACGGCATCGCTACTAATGGGGACGATATGCCGTTTCTCTCTGCTTCCCCCAAATCGCATGAATACTGTTCGTACTAACCTTGTCTCTCTCTTTCCCCATTGCCTCGCCGCCATATGCAACTATTCGTACTAACCTTGTCTCGTTGTTGTCGCCCGACACAGCAGTAGACGCGATTCTCTGTTGTCTGCAACCCGACTGCCGCCGCCATAATCCTCGTTTCTTCTCACGATCCTGGCGGTTTCTTCGTGGGCTGAAATCTATCTCCCCGTACACAATAAAATATAACAAGGCTTCTTTCTCTTTTTAATTTTGCTATTTATTGGTATTCTGCTGTCGACACTGAGAAGTCCGTTGTCGCAGAGGGAGAAGCTACGCTAGTTAATTTCCTAAGTTAATCACGTAATCACTTGCGAGGGAGGAAGAGGGGGGATATCGTTTCGCCCTAACTTTGAGGGATCCGAAATCCCTTAGCTTGTATCGCTACATGACTAAGCGTGTTCTCTCGTCGGCTTCCGGTCGAGAACTGTCGAATCTCAATCTCGTTTTCCCATCAGGGAAAACTGACGTCATGAAATCTCGTAATTAACACCAGGTGTGACCTAAACTTTGACCCTCTGGGTCTCGTCACTGTCACTCAAACCGTGAGAAAACCGTTGCACCAAAGTTGCACGCGGTGACTCCGCTACAATTCGCGCAAGTCAAATCCGCCTCCAACAGATGCGTCCAATTCCATCGGGCCATTATCTAACATTTATTTGTTCAGATTTAGACTAAAATCATTTATTTGTGTTAAAATAAAAAATTGTGTATACGTTTTAACACAAAAATAATTTTCTTTTTTTAACAAAAAATCATTTATTTATTAGTTTTAACACGAAAATCATGTATTTTTAAGTTCAACTGTAAAAATCATTTATTGATTTTTAACCCTTAAATGCTTTATTTTTTATATTGATTTGAAAAGAATTTTATCATCGAAAATACTGATTACCTATTTAGCAAGTGTGCTGATGCAACATCATACTAATACCTACTCACCTTTGCCAACAGGCTCGTTACAGATGTGAAACAAGTTGCAGTTTGACACATTTTTGTTGAATATTATATTAAATAGGCATTTTGTTAGAATGTGTTATATTTGAAACAAAAAACATTGAGGGTTAACGCTAAAAGCATTTACAGCCTTTATTTGTTAAATACTAAAAGCATTTATTTGTTTTAACGCTAAAAGATGTATGTATAGGTTTTAACATAAAAAATCATTTATTTGTAAGTTTTAACACTAAAAACAAATTATCTATCCATAAAATTTAGCGCTGAAAACCATTAATTCATAAGGTTTAACACTAAACAGAAAATCATTAATTCATAAGGTTTAACACTAAACAGAAAATCTTTATTCATAAGGTTTAACACTAAACAGACAATAATTTGTTCATAAGGTTTAACACGAAACAGAAAATCATATATTTATAAGGTTTAACACTATACAGACAATCATTAATTCATAAGGTTTAACACTAAACAGAAAATCATTAATTCATAAGGTTTAACACTAAACAGAAAATCATTAATTCATAAGGTTATACACGAAACAGAAAATTATATATTCATATGGTTTAACACTAAACAGAAAATTTTTATTCATAAGGTTTAACACTAAACAGACAATAATTTATTCATGAGGTTTAACACTAAACAGACAATCATTAATTCATAAGGTTTAACACGAAACAGAAAATCATATATTGATAAGGTTTAACACTATACAGACAATCATTAATTCATAAGGTTTAACACTAAACAGACAATCATTAATTCATAAGGTTTAACCCGAAACAGAAAATCATATATTTATAAGGTTTAACACTATACAGACAATAATTTGTTCATAAGATTTAACACTAAACAGAAAATCATTAATTCATAAGGTTTAACACTAAACAGACAATAATTTATTCATGAGGTTTAACACGAAACAGAAAATCATTAATTCATAAGGTTTAACACGAAACAGAAAATCATATATTGATAAGGTTTAACACTAAACAGAAAATCTCCATTCATAAGGTTTAACACTAAACAGACAATCATTAATTCATAAGGTTTAACACGAAACAGAAAATCATTAATTCATAAGGTTTAACACTAAACAAACAATCATTAATTCATAAGGTTTAACACAAAACAGAAAATCATATATTTATAAGGTTTAACGCTATACAGACAATCATTAATTCATAAGGTTTAACACTAAACAGAAAATCATTAATTCATAAGGTTTAACACGAAACAGAAAATTATATATTCATATGGTTTAACACTAAACAGAAAATCTTTATTCATAAGGTTTAACACTAAACAGACAATAATATATTCATGAGGTTTAACACTAAACAGAAAATCATTAATTCATAAGGTTTAACACGAAACAGAAAATCATATATTGAGAAGGTTTAACACTAAACAGAAAATCTCCATTCATAAGGTTTAACACTAAACAGACAATCATTAATTCATAAGGTTTAACACGAAACAGAAAATCATATATTGATAAGGTTTAACACTATACAGACAATCATTAATTCATAAGGTTTAACACTAAACAGAAAATCATATATTTATAAGGTTTAACACTATACAGACAATCATTAATTCATAAGGTTTAACACTAAACAGAAAATCATTAATTCATAAGGTTTAACACGAAACAGAAAATTATATATTCATATCGTTTAACACTAAACAGAAAATCTTTATTCATAAGGTTTAACACTAAACAGACAATAATATATTCATGAGGTTTAACACGAAACAGAAAATCATTAATTCATAAGGTTTTACACGAAACAGAAAATCATATATTGATAAGGTTTAACACTAAACAGAAAATCAGTAATTCATAAGGTTTAACACTAAACAGAAAATCATTAATTCATAAGGTTTAACACTAAACAGAAAATCTCCATTCATAAGGTTTAACACTATACAGACAATCATTTATTCATAAGGTTTAACACTAAACAGAAAATCATATATTTATAAGGTTTAACACTAAACAGGGCGCCTTTTAACATGCATCAGTTAATTGAATTTTTAATTTTTTTATTTGATCTATTTAGAGTCAAACACCAATATAACCTGCATTTAATTTAGGAAAATGCATTGCGTAGAAGTTTAGAACACAAACAAAACTATCGAATTCAAACATAAAATAAAACAAAACTTAAGCGAATTTTAGAAAAAATCCTATTTAAAAAATGTAAACGATTATATTTTGAATCATTTTTATCTAAGCCTCTACTCGGCAATATGTCACCGCCCGGACAACGCTGGGTAAATGCAGATGTGGGAAAACATTTTTTTTAAATACCGGACTGGTGAAATAAGAATCTTCTTCGAGGTAAGAAAGAATGTAAAAAAAGAAAAATAATAAAATGAAATAAATAATCCCTGTCAGTTTTCTGGACTCGTAGGTGAACTCGTCTATAAATGGCATCTTTTTCTCACAGGTGACGAAACGAAAAAAATCATCCGCCCTTTGAAGTGCAGAAGTCGGACACAGATTAATATTAACATTCTCACATATATAATTTAAAAGAAGAAGAGGAGGGAGAAGAAGAAGCAGAAGAAGAAGAAACATTCACAGCACCCCCCCCCCCAAAAAAAAAATTTGAAAACAAACACTGATATATATATTAAGATAATTTGATTAAACTACACCGGACATCTGATTTCTGTTACAAATGACCTCGATGTAGCATTACAACACCGCATAGGTCTTGGATGGACAACTTTTAACAAATAGCATTGCATCTGGTCAGTTAATTACGAAGTGTTACAATCCGCGTTATTCACACAATGAAAAAGGAATTCCAATGTATTTCATAGAAAACATATTCTATCTAGTCCGATAATTTTTTTCAATCGAATAAAATGCGAGGGATTCACCACTTATTTAACTTACAAACACAAAGGACACAAAGGACACGATTCACTAGTGATATTGCCACGTTTCTTATAAATACGGATTTTTGCGAATGGCTGCCCAAAGTAGAATGTATACGTAGTACTTATTCAGATACTTCGCCTTATTTGAATTCATAATTCTTTCTAGAGATATAACTTACTTATTTTTATAGATAATATTTTATACACACGCTACCCATATCTCTGCGTTGCCCGTGAAAAGAAGCCGATGTGGAAGAAGCTGACAAACATTCACAGCACAAATACAATAATAATAGTAATTAAAAACAGACACAGATATATACATTAAGGCAATTTGATTTTACTACTTCGCTATAAATGACCTCGATGAACCATTACAACGCCACATAGGTCATGGATGGGCAGCTTTCAACAAACACAGGTGAGTTCTCACTACAATATCTCATATCGGATGAAAGTTGAGATTAGCAACACCTGAACCTGTAGTGTTATATCGTCTTGAGTGTGTCAAATGGACCAACAAAACAACAGAGAAATTCACTGTTTTTCATGATAACGTAATGAAAGCAATGTGTGAAGTGAAGTTAACGAATCATATTAAAATGAGCGATCTTTTAGAAAATAGCAAACTTGCGTCAATATTCTCTGTAGTTCGGACTGTACAGAGAAAGAAAAAGATGAAGTCAGCGTGAGCAAGGTATGCCTAGAAGAAATGGTGAAAGGGTGCAGAAAAAGAAGTAAACCACTGAGATGATGGCGTGATAACGTATGTTCCTGGACTCACAGATGAATCGGTTAGCTAAACAAAGTAGTGAGAGATTGTGGGTCTTGGAGACAGTTAAGACATGATAGATCAGATTCTGACAAGAAAACGTTTGGCGATGAGGTTGATTTCACGTATTGACAAGTCATAATAATGATCGCAGTTCTTTTATACGACAGGGGCACTTTTTAACCTTCTTTTTCCTTTGGTTACAGAGCACTTCCATATTTAGACTTGAATTCAAGCCAAAAATTGCTGTAGAATTGTCATGGCTTCGAAACCATTTTCGAATTTGTAGTGTTCTGATTTAAAAATGGCTGCCATGCTTTTATTTGGTGACCCTTTATTAAATTAAAAGTATATAATAATTTCCATCCTTTCCAAGGACGCTTATTCTGAAGTTTGTGATAAGGTTATCACGGGTATCTCTACCACGACGCGAAGATTACTCAAAATAATATACATAAAATGTAAAACCTACAAAAACTACTGATACTGATGGATCACTAGCAATGATCCCTTATATTGCAATTTTTATTCTATTTTTTTATTTCTATAATTTTCAATTTTCATTTTGGCAGGGGAAATAACTTTAAAACAATTTATAGAGTTATTTTCCTTGTTTTCTTGCTTTCTTTTAATGAAAGAACATATTTTTTTTGACTCTACAGTCATTAATTTGGTCCTTGGTAACCTCAAATAAATAATTACGTTTGAAGTTTTTTTTTACCGTGACCTGTTCGAGGTGATACTAAATCAGAATATATGAGGTTTGTCGGTGTATCTTTGGTCGTGTTGTATCGTACTCCAACAGTTGATAGAAATAAATACACTTGAACACGGGGATAGAAAATGAACTATACATTTTGTTTTTATTTAGTTATCGAATATCTGTAAAATGTCCTCACAACCATCAAATGCTTTCTCTCCGATAAAATGTCTAGTAACTTGGTTGTTGACGGGCAGACGTCCGAAGCTCATAACATAAATACCGGCGTACCTCAAGGATTCATTGTGGGACCTACCCTCTTCTTGTTCTTCATAAATCGTATCCTGAGACCATTCGTTGATATTTACGCAGACGAGCCGACAGTCTATGGCAGCACGATGATGACCAAGATCTCTCTGACACTCTCTCTCTCTCTCTTTCTCTCCCCCCCTCTCTCTCTCTCTTCAGACTTAGAGCCCGTGGTGCAATGGGGGAAAATGTCTTGTTACTTTTAACGACTCCAAAATCAAGCTTCTCTCTTTTCACCGCCAACGCTCGGAGTCTCATTTCACCACAATTGAAACGAATGGTTCTCTCCTTAAGGAAGTCCCTTTTCTTGATAAGCTCCTAGATCTGACCTGAAATGGAAGACTTACATCAAATCTGTTTCTAAGTCCGCTTGACAAATGGTTGGATCATTCTATCGCTCCAGAAGGTACACCCTCCCCCCCTGACACAATCCCCTACCTGTGTAAGAACCAGATTCGCCCGAAGATGGGGAGGTACTACTGTCATATCTGGGGAGGTTCCGCTCGGAGCACTCTTTCTATTTTTACCCCTTTTTTCTTGTTAACTATACAATCACCCAAAACGTATTTATTGATAGGCTCCATAATCAACTGACTCGATCCAGTCCGTTACGAATAGGTTTCGATATCAATCCATGATGAATGCTTTCGGTTTAATTTTTTGTTCATAGATGATACATTAGCATAGCATTCACATGAAAACTTTTTTTTACCGTTTATACCTCGGCATTTTTTTTAAAGTAATTAGTATTGATTTGCTTATTTTGTCCATGTTAATTTATCTATTTTATTTTAGAAGAAGTGTCAAATTAAAATTTAACCGTAATTATGTTTATAAATTTTCTTTCTATCGCACGAGATGCTTTTCTGTTATTGTAGAGTAAACTGTATTTTTAATTTTCACATGCCTTTTCTTTCTGGGTTATTTTCTACAATGTTAGAACTCATTTCGATGAAACTATTTGGATTTTTTTTTTAGAACACAGATTAATATTTGACTTTTTAAACAAATATTATTTCTTATACTTCCTTCTGCTAAGATTGAAGCAGTGGTCTACTATTGACTGATTTTCATCCAATCACAGAGCACTCAGAATTCACTGCGCTTAATAATAAGTCCAATACCTTCTGCTAAGATGAAAATATTATTCGATGAAATAACCGTTTAACGTTCTACACAAAATTATCGATTGAAAAATGAAAATTCTTTTAATCAAAATCTAACAACTTTTTTGGTCTTTTAATAGGGGAAATATTAACAATATATTGAAAGAGAAATGTGATTAAAAAGTTGATGTTTTTTGAAAATCGATTGCCTATTTCGTCTAATCGACTGCGAACGTATCAGAAGCTTACAAGTGTTGGCGTTCGTGTTTGTCTATTGCTGCGTCAATCAAATGAAGCATTTACTTGTTAACAACAAACCGTTACACAGTTTGGATGCATCTTCATCTTATAATAGAATTAGTGGTGCACCATTTGTTAATTCGAATAATGTTTAGTATCACAGATGATGCCAGTCTTTTTTTATTTACTTCTCTCTAGGAGTTAGGCACAAGGCCAGTTTTATCCTACTCCCACAAGTAGGATGTGACCCAAGGTCGGGTCGGAAGGTGGGGGTTGAAAAGTCAGCGCCCGAGAGGTGGGCACTCTGACCATCAAAAATTGCTTGGGCAGCCCCGTCGGCATTCCCCGGTAGGGGCGCCTCAGGCAGTAAGCAATAAACTTACTCCTCCCCAAAGAGGGGAGGCGAAGCCTGGGAGGGTGGACCTCCTAGAACTGCACAGGACAGACCCATAGACCGGCGTAAATCAAGTCCCGAAGGACAAGACAATACAAGTCTATGGGGTACCTAGCAAAAGTTGCCAGGATGATGCCAGTCTGTTTAACACTTTCATGCGCATACGTACATAGTGTATGATGGCCGGAAGATAAATGTGGGCCGTGACTTTTGAATAATTATGATACTCCATATTTTTTAATGGACCATATTTATATAAATGTATTTCACCGCATCTATAACACGGATTTCTTTCTTTCGACTGTGAAATATCTCTTTCTTTAATGTTTGCAGTGTCATGGCGTATATTTATTATTCGTTGATATTCTTCTGTGATATTTTGTAATGTTAATTCGGAATCTTGTTCAAGTATTACGAGGATCATGCGCGGAAAACAACACACTTTTAAGTTGGCTAGTCAGTTTCCGTTTTTTTTTTTTAAAGATTATTTTTTGTTTTAAAATTTTGGAATCTATTTTTTTCGAGAATTCTATTTTGGAATCATTTTGAAATCTATTTTCTCGATCATTAAAATAAAGAAAAATGAACATTATCGACACCTCCTTCTTTTTGATTCTATTTATTTATTTTGCTTTTTGATTTCTACCAACGAGGTATTGAAATTCTTGTTGAACGCCGTGAAGAAGTAACAACACGAGAGAATACATCATTGATTAATTAGTTGTTATGTCTTTTTATTAAACCATCTAAATTAAAATAACACGTCAGGAACTTCGTTGCCAACCCACTATTTTAAATCTTTCATGGACAAACAAAAATCCACGACAAAAACAAAAACACGGTTGAAATCCGTATATTTATAAACTTATGCAATCATGCTCAAATACATGAAATTATAAGCCGACGGAATAATTTCATCCGACGTTCAATTTTCACATTTCGTTCGTGACCGCAGAAAGATAACGGTTGTTTGAATAATATTTTTTGCTCTCGGTTGAAATTAATATCCCTTCACATTGATTGGACTTCCGTTTTCCTCCTACAGTTACTTAACGTTAAGAAATTCATTCTGAATTTGAATTATTTTTTGCACCGACTCTAAGGACAGTGATCTTCAGGCCAAATTAACTGACTTCGCACATTTGCACGCAGATACACTTATCTTTTTTTGTGAAGTGAACATTTTCGTACTATTAAATCACTTCACCATAATAAATCTTTGGTTAAGGCATCCATGCTTCTACATTGGTTTATCTAGGAGGACGAATGCTCGACTTGACCATATTAGCGTAACCGATTCGTCCTTAGGATAACCTTTATGTTGGGCAAATGTAGTGCTTTCAGCAATTCTCTGGTCTTGTATGTTGGTTTGGTCACATTTCCTATTTCAGATCCATCTAATCATGAATCTGTCATTGCAATGCAATCGGGCGAGAGAGTCAGGGCCAATCGTTCACTGCAATACGACTAATCTCTCTCTATTAGACAGACTGTCAACCAAGCTCCAACCCCTGTCGCAATGTTGCATCCCTGTGCTTGTTTTACAAATACTTTAATGGAATGTGCTCTGAAGAACTCGTAGCAGTGGTGCCCCGTCTATGTAAATACTCCCGACAAACCGCAAAATCTCTCCTTCACTATAGAGGTCCTCATATGCCTGAAAGCTAATAACTCTAATAGTTTATTCCCTCGAACTGCTCAACTTTTGAATTTCATTCCTGTGTCCTGCTTCTCTGGCTGTATTAACATGCAGAAATTTAAATGTAATGTGAACAAGCATTTCGCTGCACAATTCCCCACTTAGGATGTCCCTGTAGGTCTGGCCCCTAATTCATAGTAGCCCCTTACGTCTCAGTGACAATGTGCCTTCTTTGGAATGAATATGAGTAAAAAAAAATGAATAAATAAAATAACATGACGCTCCTGACACAGCTGCAAAAAACTTACCTCGGATGTAGAGAGAGACAACTCACAATGTTACCAGAGGCAACATCTCACGAAATTTCGCCCAAACTGCCTTCACTGTTGTGACCATACTGAGTTCACATCCACCACCTGTACTCAGCATATCTCCTAGATAGCAGAAAGAGTCTACTACCTCCAGGGTATTGTCATATAGTGCCATCTCTTTGCGGGGACCACCGTTAATAGGATGCGCCTGTCCCGTGCATCTCCTACACTTGAAGTTGGAGTTCGGAGCTAACTTACCCTTCAGGTCACTGCACTTTCTGTGGACATCGATATAAAATAGCAATGATAAAAAATCTATTAACCACGCAAAACATATCCCTTAAACCAAAAAAATATTTAACGAACTAAAAAACATAAGGCAAGTTCTAATTAACAATTGACAAACAAATTAAATTAATGATTAGAAATTTAGACAATCATAATCAGCATTAATAGTTCCAACTATATTCATTTATTCTGTTGTAACCATATATATATATATATATATATATATATATATATATATATATATATATATATATATATATATATATATATATATATATTATTATTATTATTATTGGCTGTAATAATGAAATATGGTTCAGTGTTTATTATTAAAAATTAAAGAATTATCCCTTGTACTTAAACAATAACACTAAGAAGAACAAAAATATAACCACTAGAAATAGCAATCATCCAAACAGAAATAAGAAAGTTAATAATGAAGAGAAAAGCTGTAACTGTAGAACTCATGCACTTTGACCACTACAAAATAAATGCCTAACCAATATTTTCCAAAGAAAAGCCCGAATAACAAAGAAGCCCTACGTAGGTATGACCTCCCTGGATTTTAAAACCAGATATTACGACCATAAATTAAATTCAATAACAAAAAACGTCGAATAAAAACAGCACTAGCGACCCATTACTGGGAACTCAAACAAAGCGGACGCTCGCCAATAATCGAGTGGAAAATATCATGACAGGCCAGTACATGTAGAATTTAGACGACCAGTGTAGATTATGTTTAAATGAGAAGTTTGAAATTCTAAACTTTTAAGATCCCCTAAACCTATTAAACTATAGAAGTGAAATAGCAAACAACTGTGTACACAGAATAAACTTTACTTTAGGATAACAATGCAGGAAAAATAAAATAATAGTTAAATAAATAAAATAAAAACTGGATTAAACAAACACCTAAAATGGCAACGGATCACAAAAAATAGAAATAAAACTATTCCAAGCACGCACGTATGAAAATAAGGTCACCTGTTAATTCGACACATTCACAAAAGATGTGTGTCAGCCCTATACAAAAAAGAAGAAGATTTCAAGTAAAGGTCAGTCAAACCTTTGTTTAAGAGAATCCAATGCCATTGGCTAATGAAAACATTAATCCGTGGGAGGGAATAACAATGAATTTGATTGGTTACCTAGCTAGATAAAACAGCACGTTTATATAAAAACATATTCAGTAACACTAATTCCATGCACTTTAGCCTGACGATTATCCATAGGGATGAATGCGGACGCCTATGTGTAGCTAAATTGCCATAAATATATTTTCATAACTTACTATATATATATATATATATATATATATATATATATATATATATATATATATATATATATATATATAAGCGAGACTCCGATTAAATTCGTAGAGTCCTATAGAATGTCTTGATGTTTATTGCTCGCTGTAATTGGCATAAATATAACTTAATTTCTCTGTATCTCGTGACAATTTCCTATGGCTGAACGGATAGAACGAAAGCGTGTGGAGTAAAAGGTGACTCTGTAAACTCGGTTGCTTCCTTGTGACCATCTCAAAATATCACTCCCCTGCACTGATGAGAGCCAAAGTGTCTGTTTAAAAAATGCTTTCGTAAGATAAAATAAAATCTTGACTTTTGGAATGTAATTGAACTATTTCTTCTCACACACACACACACACACACACACACACACACACACACACACACACACACACATATATATATATGTTAGATAATGCTCTGTGAGAGTTGAACGCATCTATTCGAGACGGGTTTGACTTACGCAATTTGTAGCGGAGTCATCCTGTGCAGGTTCAGTTCAATGTGTTTCCCACGAACGCGGTGACGTTGATTGACCTTAAGTTCAAGAGAAGGTCAGGGGTTCAGATTGCACCTGTGCGATCACGAGGTTTGATGACGTCAGAGTTCTCGCCGTGAGAAAAATGAAATCGAGATTGAATGAGTTCTGACTTGGAAGCGAAGAGACTTTACCGGCAATCATGTAACAGTTACGAGAAAGATTCGGAATGACAAAAATATAAGAGCCAGTAGTGAATCTTTCACCCTCCTCTCTCTCTCTCAAGTGATTACGAAATGACTAGTAAATTTAGTTAACATAAACTCTCTCTCGATCACAGCGAACTCGTTCAAATCGGCTAATTAAAATAGTCAAATAAAAGCGGCTCTTTAAAACAGAAAAAGACATTGTTGTACTTGTTAAGAAGTTGATTTCAGAGCGAAGATAACAGCCCGAAAGGAATGATGATAACGGCGCTTGCGGGGACGGCGAAGACGACAACCATTGCAGTCCCGACATCAAATAGTTGCAGAAGAAAAAGGAGTGCAAATAGTCACATGGCAGAGACAGCAGGCGAGGACGGATGGCGGCGAGACGAAGAGACTTACAAGCAGTACGAATAGTTCCTGCGGGGTTGAAGTTCACGGAATCTAGTGAACGACATATCGCCCCATTTGAATCAACAGCGAAGTTTCAAGACGACCAAAAGAGTTATTGGGAAGCCAATAACCAGCAATGTAACACACACACACACACATATATATATATATATATATATATATATATATATATATATATATATATATATATATATATATATATATATATATTATCTACATCCGGAATCATCATTATATAGATAATTATTCAAACTGGTCGCAGGATTCGAAACCCCGGAACACGAGTTAAGTTGTTAACTCATATTCCGACTCCCTATCCTACGCGGCCACAGTGAACAACCACATGAATCGGTGAAAGTCTTAAAACTATAACGACGAGCATGCGCGATAGACAGCCGACATCAACAGTGTTCAACTAATGAAGCAACGTGCATTAAAGCTATGATTTTGACGGCTGTGTTAATACTACTCATTAGAGTGTCAAGCAGTAAATTGGGAACGGAAAATAATTATAAATACAAGGATAGTTGAATCGAAATTATCAGAGAAATAGAATGTATTTTATAAACATTAAACTGAGGCGAACTAAATCTATTAGTGTCTGTTCTATTTTTTCTTTGAATCCGAACAAGTTATAAAAGAAGGAACGTTATTCTGATTGGACCGACGCCGTCAACGCGTTCCCTATCTTTGCACTCGTGAGAAGCGAATCGTGTATCAATTAGCGGTACCCCGACCCGCCCTGAACCTAACCGAGAGGAAATCAACGACACGGTCGGCGACTGCCGTCTCTTAAAACATTTACGAACGTATTGACCTCACATGAAAGGGAAAAATGTCGTTTTAACTTTTATTTCCGGTTAGCAGCATACTCCCCCATCATAAACTTTTAGACGAAGAGAAGTCAAACGTCAACCAAACATCTGGTGTCATCTTTTAACGCCCACGAATGCCGTGGCCTCGAATCAGTGCAAAGTGCCGTCGCCTGCTAACCCAAAGAAACTTTCCACACACCCTCCACGCCCACACATATAGGCGAAGATATATAAACCGAGTTGATGAATCGACCAGAGAGTTCCTGTCAGTCGAAGAACGAGCTGCTAGTCGAGTAACTCGTCACCACTAGCGTATGCGCTGTGATATATGAAAAAGAGGCTGATTGCCTCGAGATTTTCTTCTACGCCGAAGGGTAATTTGACGAAAACAAAGGCTTTTGAAAATTGCATCATCCAACTTGCAGGTGATTTTAAATATATCACATTACCGCCGAGATGACGAATGCATATCCTATGTGAAGATTGCATAGCGCCCATTTGAGACTTCCCTGATTACACTCGTATATACATGATTTCTGAACACTTGTATCTTGATATCTGCTAATGACTGTTCTATTCAAAGATCAGTGTAGATCTTGGATGAGTGTGACTTGTGACAATCCTGGACAATTGAACTTTTGAACTTCCGTGGGGAGTCTTGTAACAACCATCCATATTCTGTGAGTGAGTAATACTTTTTCTTCCGTGATTTGTTTGGGACAATATTTTGTTCATAGATTTTGCTCGCCATTAGTTAACGTTATACATTTTCCCTTTCCCTTAAAATAGTACTTTGTTTTTCTTGTTGTGTGTTTTATATATGTCTATCTCTTCTCTTACTATGTTATTAATAAATATTGTTTGAATCTTAACTTGGTGTTTGAGTCGTCTTTTACCTGCTCGTTATTCTTCCTTGTTTTCTATGTGATGTCTTGAATTGGAGAATCCTCTCCCTCCTGTATTGTGTTGATAATGTTGGGGTCTAGGGACCTACGAGCCACTTCCGGACATTTTTATCTTTTTTATATTTATCATTTTACGCGCTCGTCGCTGTGGTAATTACTTTACTTTATATTAAAATTCTTAAAATACGAAAGAAAGATAAACAAAATAAAAATATGAAGATAAAACAAAGTAAATATTCAAATATAAGCTTGATAAAAAAAAAATAATAAAAAAATAAAAAATTATATATATATATTATTAAAACTAACAGTTTATCGAACACCATACACCTAACCAACATTACACAAATATTTTTAAACACCAAATCATATATTTAACATAATATTAAAATAAAACTTAATTTAATTTATATTCCCTGCGAAACTGCTTTATTTGCTGCGGTCTATATCTGGCAGCCATTTTGTTTTGTAGTATTCTCTACACAGTCGGAGAAGAAAAATATTCTTCTTCTGGTTTAATTATTTTTGACAAAGGGATGTCTTTTCCCGAAATATCAAATAGTGATTTTTAATCACCCGGACATCACACGAACAGCTAAAAACACTCCTGCTGTTATGTAAGAAAAAAAAAGGAAAAATAAATAGTAAGTCTAATATCGTATTCGATTTATTGTTATTGTTTTTGTTCCTTACAACTTGCATCTTACCCGGAATTGCATTGCCTTTCAAAAACTTACTACTACTATACCCAGCAATGCTTCAAGCAAACTACCATTCTCTACTACTAATATATATATATATATATATATATATATATATATATATATATATATATATATATATATATATTGTGTGTGTGTATGCACGCGCGTGTGTAGTCAGAACCGATATTACCATTGTTGTAATAGTCAAAATCCTACCGAACGTGTTAATTGAGTGTTTTATATTTAAGCTGGCCAGTGCTGTTGCGTACGCACCAGCACGACACTCAACGTTTTTTTTCTACTTCTTCTCCCACATTGAGAAAGATGGGCGATGGAGTGCGAGTGAAATTCCTTTTCTACCCCGACCGACCGGCCACCATCGCTCCAAGATGTTTGTTGCGTGCTTCACACACAAGCCAAACGGAGACATCAAGTCGGCCATTACGGCTCACCTTGTAATGAGGCTGAGACCTCACATTGAACTGGGTCAAACACCTACAGAGAATGACACGTTCTTCGCAATCATTCCTATTCGGTACATGTCGTCCATGGCCACCGGTTAAGTGATTCTTCCTCCACAATAAATAAATGCACAAATAAAGATACAAAAACAAAAAAAAACATTCATGAATAATAATAATAAAGAAAGGTAAAAATGCACTTATGAAGTGCCGTTAACTGGTGCATTTTTAAGAGAGACATGGGGGGTGTAGGGGCGCGGACTTTAGCTTAGTAAGATGTTGTGTCTTAGAGAAAATGCTAAGATCTGCGCTTACATTTAGATCGTTAAAGAAATGTTTAAAAGAGTTAAAACAGATAAAACATGGAAAAACATGTATGAAAGTTGAATTAACGATAAGGCATGCATGTGGTTTAAGGAAGAATAAAACGTTGTTTAAAAGTAACACAAAATATTTATATATTTACAAATTACAGAGCATTAAGTGTTCATTTCAAGCGTCCAGTTAGAGAAGCGATAAATGTTCATGCCTGTGATTTATGAATGTGTATGTATGTGCGTAGTGTAGCCATGTGTGAGGCTTGGCGTTAGTACATCAAAGTGTGTGAATGTGCGTGTCGCCTTTTGTTCGTGGTTGTACGAATGTGTATGCGTGAAAGTTGATAATTCCTTTAGGCATTTGTATGTGTGTGTCTTTGTCAGCAGTGTGTGGTTGCGTGCGTTGAAGAATGATAGGAGTGTAAGACTTTGTGTGTGTGTGTCTTTAGTAGTCAGCCAAAGCGCTGGAACCCATCGCCCAAAGGCGAGGGTAGCCGAACTTGTATTCTCTGTTAAGTGTACGAGAGGCGAAGAGAGAGAGGAAAGAACAAAGAGGCAGATTTTATTGCGCGGTCTGCTTTCATATGTTTGACCAGTGGTTTAGCCTCACCTCACGTCATCAACATTTTTGGCTTTTTGCGCCTTTTTGTTAGACTGTCTCTCGGAGGTGGTTTTTATGGCCCCAGTTTGAGCTTTTGTTGTTAAATGAATTTGGTATTGCTTTTCGTTTTCGTGTTTACGACGATGATAAAATATAAGGATGTGAATCCCATAAGAGAGAGTAAGAGAAAGAGAGAGAAAGAGTGAGAGGGACTAATGACGAGAGACTGAAAGAGAGAGGGAGAGACAGATAGAGAGAGATAGAGAAAGAGACAGAGAGAGAGAGAGAGAGAGAGAGAGAGAGAGACAGACAGACAGACAGACAGACAGACAGAGAGAAAGAGACAGACAGAGATAGAGCTTAAACTGCTGGGGCGCTGATCTTTCCCGTTCCGTGGTTAACGCTTGTAGGCCCTGCAGTGATCGTCCATGTCATGGCTTCATCTCAGACTGTGTTTCGTGAAAAATAACCCTTAGATAGAATCAATACCAGTCCACGGACATTTTGATTTATGAAAACCATAACAAAAGTTCTACGGCTTCTCACGCGTTTAACATTTGACCCTTGATGACATTTCCTTTTGACCTTCCTATTTGAGAACGGTCCTCTTGTTACCAAATGAATTTTTAACTTCGGCTCAAGGCCCAGCTATAGCGTAAACATTGGAATTCGTCTATATTTTAAATAAATTCACAATCGCAGTCGTTTTTTTTTTTTTTTGCTCGTTTTCGATCTGCTAAAATGTTTAGACGATATGTAACTTCGGCACCGCAATTATGGCGACAGTTGAAAGGAGCAGGTTTTGCCTGGCACATGCAAAAGCCTTCTCAAACGTATTTTCAAATTAGCTTGATCTTTGAATAACATTTTTACCATTTAAAAATTCCCAAATAAATTTCATTCACGTCTTCCCAGATTCAGCTTGACAAAGTTAATTCATGTTTCGGAATTTTTTAGATGAGGATTGATAAATTGTATTAATTGATTTATTCAGACTACTATTCTCATCTTGGTTATTTTCACAACTTTTCACCCGATGTAATTTTAGCCCCTTTTCAGATGGATCTAGTCGGACTCGGGAATGTTTGTGTCGAACTTGGGAATCTGGACGGAATGTTGAACTGAACCCTTTATTTAATCTACAGGAGTAGATTGTTCTCATTCCGTCAGCCATGGCCGTGTACAAGTGTTAATTATTTTTTAAATTTTATTCTTAGTTAGTATCGCCTGTAGGGAGAATCGAACCTTCAACCTCCAGAAGACTGTCACGTATAACTGATTGCTAATCAACGCCTTTATAATTTGCGCCACGGCCCATGAGTTCGGCATAAAGATTCCCGAATTCGAGAGACGCACCTGAAGAAAATCGGAGGTTAGATCGACTGAAACATTGTAAAAGTAACATACAAGATGAGAATAGTAATCCGAATAATCCAAAGAATTCAGTTATCAAAAAATTGTTAATCAACGCCATTATCCACTGTATCACGTGTCCATGTGAATAGTAATTCGAATAACTAACACAATTCAACGTTAATTTAATTAAAAACAAAAATACGAATAATTATTTGTACACAAAATTATGTTAGAAAAGAGAAATGCAAAGAAACGTCTAAGAATAACACATCTTTTTTTCAAGCAAGAAAAAAGTATTTTTACACCGGTCTTCTGGACAGTTTTGTATCGATCGCCGTGGAAACGAGTGGCCTCCTACCCAACCCAGGACTTCATCGACGCGCTACAATCATAAATTGACTTGGCTTTACGAGCGCCTCTCAATCACTATTATTCGAGGGAGCATCTTGAGCCTGCTCTCGGCTAGCCAGGCCAGCAGAACATCCGATGAAACTGCCTTATGTTCCGAAAAAATTTTTTTTTTAATTTGGTCGTTGAAAAAACTTTTATATCTAATTTTCATATTTTGTCAAATATTGAATTATGTATTTATCATATATGAGATTTTGTCCATCTGTCAGTCACAATTTTTCTGTCAGTCACAATTTTTTAAAACGTATTAAATACATTACGGAATTTGTCTCATTACGGAATTTGTCTCATTACGGAATATATCAGAGATCTTAACTACTTTCAAAAATCGAAAATATTGCATTAATAGTAAATAATAAATTCCCAACAAATAAATTGGAAGCCATGAGCAGAAATCGAAACCTTCAGATCTTCAGTCTGGCGTTCAACCGTTCAGCTATTTGAACTTTCTTATAAATTGAGTTTAAAACATTACCATAAAATATAATTATAGCTTTGGCATGACGTCATAGCTTTATAATTTACGTCATGTTTCAAAACATGAATTCAACCATCAGCGATAATAAAAAAAACAAATAAATGGATAAACATTATCAACAGTGTTAGAAATTATTTTGATAGTTCAAAACGATTTATTTTACTTTAACTGCGTTTAATTGGCGTTAAAAATAATTTTATTCTAAATAAATACTAGAATTCTAGTCGAATAAATGTTATTCTTTAATTAAAATAAAACTAATGCCACCTGATTGGTACCTTTAGTAGGGTACAATCATTCTGCTATGTACAACCAGAAATAACAAAATAGAAAATGGCAAATGTACTTTTCCTTATTCTTAGACAATTAATTGGCGTATTTTCCCACGGGATTACAAACGTAATTAGTTATTCATCACCAGCAACGAAGAAAAAAAACAAACAAAAAAAAAAAACAGGATTTTCAGAAAATCAGAAATAAGTATTTGTATATTCAACATTCCCCCCCCACCCCCATCCCCACCCAAAGCGATTAATTGTTGGCAGATCAATTTGCATATTGATACGGGATCAAAAAAAAAAGTAGTTTTGTGCTTTTCATTTTTTCTACTTATAAAAGTAGCAAGGATTTATTTTTCGTAACAAGTAGAAATTTTTTTTTTTAAATTAAACAAATTTGACGTCATGTAGAAAAGTCCTGCCATTAATGGAAAAATGAATTTTGCAAAAAAAAGATATATATCCCGCCAGTCATGAGCCGTGCGCGCACGCGCCATTGACCTACATTTTCAAGTACTGTTTAGATATGCATCGGGTTAAGATTGAAGTTAGAGTTCGGGTTGGATTAGGGTAAGAGTTAGGTAAGGGTTATAGTTATGGGTTAGGTTTAGGGTCGGGGTAAGGGTTCGGGTTGGACTAGGGTAAGGGTTAATTAGGTTTATGGTTATGGGTTATGGTTATGGTTAGGGTTAGGGTTAGAGTTAGGGTTGGACTAGGTTACGGGTTAATTAAGGGTTATGGATTAAGGTTAGGGTTCGGGTTGAACTAGGGTAAGGGTTAGGGTTATGCTGTACAAAATTCAGAATAAACGCCACTGTGGAACGCATCTGCGTGAGTTTATTATGTGTCGGCAGAAATATTTGCAGGAAATGATCTTCGTTTTATCGCTATTTAATGATATGTGGGGACACTTTGGTGATCGTCTCATCAGTAGGAGGTGTGATCCTAAATGGGGTTCACGCTTACCGGACCATAACCCCCCAGATGTTTATATTTGGGTTATCTCAAAGACACTGTCTATCAAAACAATCCACAGACAATTCCTGAATTGAAGAGGGCTATCAGAGTAAAAAATCATAGTAATGCCCGGGAGGGGGTTGGGGGTGTAAGAATTATTGACACTTTTTCATATTGCTTATCATTATTATTAATGCATGCATCCATTCTTTTAATGACATTTAAAATCGAATAGAAAACGTAAACGTTGTATATGTTTAATAATGATCTTAAAACACTTAAGGTTTATTGCTTAGCCTTTTATCGTACTCAACAAGTACAGGGTGACCCCCCCCCCCAAAAAAAAAATGTACCACCTATGGAATTGTTAATAAAATTAACAATCTATTCTGAAAGTCAACCATATTTGGTACAAATAAATTTCAGTCCATGCCTGACTTGTCCACCAAGTTTAAGTCATGATGCCCAACAGTCTTGTTCTATTTCCGTTTAATGATATGTTCCAAATATGCACGTCTGCATCACAAGCACATCTGGATACGACGTTCAAAATTGTCAATAACTCTGACATATTCCTCTCTTGGCACTCGATGAGTGATTCTGTTGCGTTGATGTTTGAGATTGTTTCATGATTCTTAAATTTCCTGTACATAAGTTTTTTTTCTTGATATTGACGACATCAACATTTTCTCTTGAATCAAAATTGCGCTGTGAGCATTGGTTTTGTCTTTTTCTTGAACTGTCCAAGACATTTTTGAAACTACACTACTTTAATTTTCCTGGTAATGATTATTCTTCATAAACCTGAAATATTAAAGCAATTGCTCAATTTTTAAAGATTTCACGGACGATGATATTTATGGGGGTCACCCTGAATTTTTCCTAATCACTAAAACTCAAATAGTTATCCAAATTCAATGGAATTGTGAACATTTATTGAATAAATGTTTAATAAAAGATACAAGTTTTTAGAGTTAATAAAATCGTACTGATTTTCAAAATAGTGACGAAATTTAAATTTGAACAGATAAACGCGCATGTGTAGTAACGTTTATTTTGTGTTTGTTTTAATCTTTTTGTTATCGTTAAATAGGGGTTAACAGCCAATCTATTGCATTTCTTCGACGCCATTTTAATTAAGAATCCAAAAATGAAATTACGGGTATCTTCCCGTTGTTTGTTAATCCCTCACCCCTTCACCCTCCCCAGGTCGAAGAATCAAAGGTCATTCAAATCGACTCTGCTAAAGCTAGTCAAAAGTAAATTCGCATGAATCGGCACAGAACTACTTTTGTTTTGACTTGCTTAACTCTGTTGTTGAGATTGGTTTCCCTGATTCTTTCTAGAACCAAATACTTACAAGAGGGACCACGTGAAGGTTACCAACATCCATAAGTGAAAGTGGTGCTATGGAACTGACTTGATTCGAACTTTGTACACCTAGGTCGTCAGTTCACGTCGTTATCCACTTTACCACCGCCATCTCCTACGAAATCCAGCATAACAAATATGTTTTCTGCTGGAACTATTAAATAGATTTGCACGTGGTGAACTCATACTTTTTTCTAAAACCATCTGTTGTAAGTCCATCAAATGAAGTATCAAAGATGAGGACAGTACCGAGTTTGGGCATCAGTTGAACAACTTAAAGTTTCGGTCCTTCAAATCCGTAGGGGACTCAAGTAGATTCCAGATGGCTTCTCATGACATATACCAGCCTTGAAGAAACGAACGAACACCATTACAGGAAGACATTGCTTTTCAACTCGCTAGTGTTATTATATAGTAGCTATATCAACCCGGCGTTGCCCGGGAGTTTTTAAAAAAATCATTTTTGTTTCGTTTATTGAACCACCCCCATTTTTTGCTTTTTTGCTTGATTAATTTCTTGTAGGAAAATAGTTACATTTTCTGGATAATAATTCGATGAAGGGATACAGTAATGGCATCAAAAAAATCCGATTTGCACTAAAATCGATAAGATATCTTACGAAATGTTGAAATTAAAATCCTAGAAATAATTTTGAGGGTTTTTTTTAACGACGAAATAGATATGGGATCAAATCTGTATAAAGTTCGGCCATTTCTCGCACTAACAGTTCAACTTAACACAATAGAAAAACAGTATCTTTTTTTAATATACTGATCATGGGTATGCGACTGAAACGTAAAGTTAACTAATTTGCATATTGCTTTGCAAAAGGACATCTCATTAATTTGCTATTCGTTTTTATTGTTTGCTAATTCTGATGAAATTTTGTCCGAGATGGGTTTATTTGCTGACGAAACCACACTCTATTCCTGACATGTATGAAAAACGAACACATGCATATCTAAGGCAATGGCTGAATCCTTAGAAAATGACCTCCAGTCTGTAGTTGAATGGGGACATAAATGGTTGGTAACATTTAATGCTACTAAGACAAAGTTCCTTTCCTTAAACAATTATAAGAAACGTTTTCAATTACTGATTGACATGGCTAATAGCACCATACCTGAGAGGTCATCATTCAAACTATTCGACCTAACATTCACAGATAACATGAATTGGAACAAATAGATAGAAGACATTGCCAAAGCTGGTGCAAGGAAGGTCGGATCCCTCTATCGTGCTAGAAAAATTCTCACACCTGCCAGTATCCTAAATCTTTACAAAGCCACCATTCGCCCATGTATGGAGTATTGTTGCCACATCTGGGCTGCTGCACCAACCACTATGTCCAAAATAGAGTGTCTAATCTAATAGGTCCCACACTATCTAACAAACTCCAGTCTCTGTCGCATCGCCGCAATGTTGCATCCTTGTTTTACATGTACTTTAATGTAATGTGCTCCGACGAGTGTGCTGCACTGGTACCCCCTGCATGTGAATACCCCTGATCAACCTGTAAGTCAGCAAGATCTCACCCTTTCACTGTTGAGGTCCTCAAATGCCGGAGAGCTTTCTATTCTAATAGCTTCTTTCCTCGTACTGCTAGCCTTTGGAATTCCCTTCCTGCTTCCTGTTTTCCTGACTATACCAACATGCAGAAGTTTAAATGTAATGTGAACCAGCATTTCGCTGCACAACTCCCCACTTAGGATGCCCCTAATTCACAGTAGACACTTGCGTCTCAGTGACGTTGTTCCTTGTTTTGAGTGAACATAAGTAAAAAAAAAAAAAGAAAATTCAATGATCGCTTTGATTATGATATAACACATAGTACTTCTACTTATAGAAAGTAAACATTTCAAATAAAAATAGTAATATGAGGTTCAGGGGTGGGAACAGGAATTTCTTTGTTTCTTCAATTTTACCGGGTAATGCCAGGACACCTGTCCTGCTAGTAATATATATTTCTTAAAAAGCTGTTGCATGCCGGTCCTTTTTTCCCTTTTCAAAATCGGATTTTTTGTGAAGTTTTAGTGAATTACTTATGGTATCGTTTGGCCAATACATTTTCCGTCTTCATCGTTTATCCCACTGAATCGAAGTCTACATTAGATTTTCTCATCCAGATTTGTTCAATTGCGACAATTAAACTCTGAACGATGCACATTAAATGAATAAAATTGATTTGAGCACAGCTGCCACATGTGGGGAGGTTAGGGGTTAGGATATTCTTTCTTGCCTTGACAGAGTACAAAGTCAACTTCGAAATATAGTGGGCGATCATCTCTTTCGTTCCTACAGCCACTTTCTCACAGAAGAGACGTTCCTAGTCTCTCTCTACTTTATCGCTATTTCCACGGGAGGTGCTTGACTGAGCTCCAATCTTTGGTTCCTCCTCGTAAGACATTCATAGCAAGAACTCGTCTTTTTAGCACAACAGAAAAAGATTTTCCTTTCTCCTTCCATCTGCCTAGTCAGGCAGAATTTCCATGAACAGAGTTTCTTTCTGAGGACTTCCCGTCTGAGGAATACATTACCATGGGACTACTTTCCTTCAGACTACAACATAGTCGTCTTCAAATTCAATGTCAACCAATACTTGTCATAAACCCTTCCCCATGAGTAATAAAACTTATTTCATTCCATTTATCATTTCCAATCATCTCATGACATTCTTCATCTTTCAACTAACACTCTCTTCACCAATTAAAACCTTATCCTCAAGTGGCTTTTGGCCTTGATAAGTGGTGACTCATTAGTAAAAAAAGAAAATCATCTCCAGTGACAGATACATACTGTAATATTCATTCGCTTCAGGTAACCAGGGAGAAAATTAGTGCATAGGCCGGTCAAAAAATGTTATTCAAGAAAAGATTAGTTTGTTTATCTGTAAATTTTCCAACTACAATAGTCAGCTTCTGATCACTTTAGGTATTTCTTCCTATTATATTGAACCAGTTGCCAGAGAAATAGAGTGGAGAAAGTCGGCGGGAGAGGTATATTAAAAAAAAATAACGTGACTGGAGATGTGGAGAGACAGGAAGAGCGAGCGGGGGAGAGAGTGGGAGAGTTTAAAAGAGAGCTGTTGCACACACTTTTCGATTGTTATATTTTGTGCGTGAATTAGAGAGAGAGAGAGAGAGAGAGAGAGAGAGAAAGAGAGAGAGCGAGAGAGAGAGAGAGAGAGTGGGTCAGAGGGAGAGAGAGAGTGGGTCAGAGGGAGAGGTATGTTAAAAAAATAATGTGACTGGAAATTTGGAGAGAGCGGGTGGATGAACGAGATAATTTAAAAGAGAGATGTTACACATACGTTTTTAACTGTTGTATTTTGTTATCCATTCTCCCGGGTAACACCGGATAACCCTGCTAGTATAATTTAAAACTTATAAGCGACAATTTCTAGATTTAGCATTGGGAGATATAACTTGTTTATTATATCAGGAATGTGAATCTCACGCAAAAATTCTCACACAAAAATTCTCACTGATGTTATATTATCTATTCTGTTTTGTCCTACGGCGATTTTATGTGCATTCTTTATATAGTTTAACTTTGACAAAGAAACACAGTGCCATGGAACTGCTTCCCTGAAAACTACAACATAGTGGTATTTAAATCCAATGTCAACAAACTTCCATCATAAATACTCCTCATAAGTGGTCAAATCGTATTCATTCCATTCATCAGTTTCAATCCTCTCATAATGTTCTCCATCGTTCAACTGACAGTCTATTCCTCTAATTAACCCTTATCCTCGAGTGGCTTTTGGCCTTGATAAGCGGTTACTCATTAGTAAAAAGAAACTCTATACTACAATTGGTCATCCTTTCTCACGGAAGAGATGTCGCTAGTCTCTCTCTACTCTATCGTTACTTCCTTGTAAGGTGCTCGACTGAGCTCTAATCTCTGGTTCATCCTCGTAAAACATTCACAGCAAGAATTCGCTTCACAACGAAAAGTGAAAGGCAAAATTTGCACAAACAGAGCTTCTTCGCAAGGTCTTCCCGTCTGTGGGAAACATTACCATGGGACTGCTTCCCTGCAGATTACAACATGGTCGTCTTCAAATCCAATATCAACAGATTCCTGTCAAAATTCGTCCCCACAAGTAATCAAAACTGAGTTCATTCCATTGATCACTCTGAGATGGAATGATTGCTAGTTGAAAAATGAAGAGCCTTTCACGAGGTTCTTCATCTATCAACTGACAATCATTCCATTTCATTAACCTTCATCCTCGAGTGGCCTTCGACCTTGATAAGTAGTGATCCATTAGTACAACAGAAGAAAATGATAAATGTGATTTCTACACTTAGGATTGGCTTTATGAATTTTGTAAGTTAACAGACGATAGAATTCAAATTCCGATGCGTCCTTTTTTGGGGTCCTTTTTCTTGACTAAATGAGTCACCACTTTTCATGGCTAAAACACACTCATCAGGCACAGCTAAAATTCCACCTATCCCCGTCCAAAATATTCCTACCTCACATGATACACATTAGAGGATAAGGGTTAAAGAGATTGATTGTCAATTGAATGATGAAGAATATTATAAGAGTATTAAAAATAATGGACAAAGTTTTATTACTTATGAGGACAGGTTTTGACAAGTATTTGTTGATATCTGGTTTGAAGACGACGATGTTGTAGGCTGCAGGAAAGCTGTTCTGTGGTAATGTGTTCCACAAATGGGAAGTTCTTGGAAAGAAACTCTGTTCATGGAAATTTCGTTTGATGTTAGGCACACGGAGGAAGAAAGGTAAGTTCTTTGTAGTTGTGATAGGAGGCGAGTACTGCTGTGAATCTCATACAAGGAGGGACGAAAGTGAAGCTCAGTCGATTACCTTCCACAGAAATAACGATCGAGTTTGGCGTCAAAATGAGTAGACGCTGTTTTCGAGGCCTCCACCACCACCCTATGGGGTTGATAGGGGAACGTGTAGTTCATCTAGATGTAAATTTCTGTAAAGATTACTGCAAAAAGTAAAGTAAATTCCCAGAGCAAATAATGGAGTTAATTGTGCTTCTTTTTAATTGATTCTATTATTGCAGCCACAAAGAGAAGAAGAAAAAGAAGAAGAAGAACAACAACGTCTGTACGACTACAACTGTCACTACTACTGAGAGACAGTTACAGTGTGTCAATGAGAGAGACGAACAACTGTTTCTCTTGACAAAGAATACGATGGACAATCCGTGGGGGTCGAAGAAATCCGCCTCGCTATGCTACATGACCACGAGAAGATTTTCAACGTCCCAAGTTAAGATGGTGCGATGGAACCAACAGGACACGAACATAGCACGCCGAGTATTCCACTTCACCATCGTCACCTCCCACTTACGCGCTAATATCGTTTAAAAAGGTATGAACCCAGCTATTTATCCCCTCCCCGCACCAGAGTAAAATAGCAATTATTAGTTTAGAATTAGTATTGTGTTTCGGGTCTAAATAACGTACGGAAATATCGTAGAACAATTGTGAGTTAAGTCATTTCACAGACCATTCATTAACAGTTTGATAAACTCGATACTCTCAAGGTCGTTAGCGTAATCGCTCCACAAACGTAGCCCCCACTGCTTGCTCCCCCCCCTATTCAGACTGGTTTTAATTAATAATATAATATATTGATAGAGTTAAAATATCTACTTACTTTAATTGTAATTATAAATTAATTTAACGAGAAAAACAGGAACGTGCATGTTCACACATTAAGTGTTAACTAGAAGGTAACATAGAGACGGATTGTTTAAAATGTTTGCTGATTACGAGAAAAGGCGAAGGTGTAAAGGCATAAACATTAAGGATTTTTTAGGAACATTCTTGAACGCATACAATAAAGCTATTTTCTATTAGATAATCGTCATTTAAAAAATGGAGACACACATTAATAAATAAATCTATTATACAGGATCCCCCCCCCCCCTCCAAAGAAAAAAAGAAATGCCATCCATTCGTTAATAAATTTCATAATCTTTTCGGAAATCATACCAAATTTGATACAAATCAATTTCAATCAATTTCAGTCTATGCCTGACTTGGCCATCAAGTTCCAGTCATGAATGCCCAACTGTCTTTGTTTTATTGTTGTTCAATTATATCACACCTGGATACAATGTGCAAAATTGTCAATAATTTTGGATAGCTCTCCTCTTGGCACTACCCTCGTTTTGGATGTGATGGCCCTCTTCGAGAATAGATGGGAATTTCTTCGTAGACATTATCTTTGAGATAACACCACAGATAAAAATCTGGCAGGCTAAGGTTCGATGAGTGTGAAGCCTATTCAGAATAACGCCTCCTACTGATGAGACGATAATCAAAGTGTTCCCGCATATCATTGAACGGTGTTAATACAAAGCCTGTTTGGCATTCATGATTGAAACTATGTGGACAAATCAGATGTAAACTGAAGTTTATTTGTACAAAATGTGGTTGGATTGCAGAAAGGATTGTGAATTTTATTAATGATTCAATGGGTGGCATTTGGGTGCGGGGACCTGATGCGGCAGCATTCACCCTGATCGTGTTGAGCCATCTTCCTCGGAAATAGGAAAATTCACAAGCGGTCCCCAGTTGCATGAATATCTTGGTCAAGAGAAATGTTGATGTTGTTTTTATGCAGGAAGATGCCGCCGTCCTCCCACATATAATGCCTCTTATTCCCAAATAGTCACCCATCTGGTACAGACCAGGCTCAACGTCACTTAACTTTGGTCATCTAACATGAAGCGGTGTGTCAACGTGATTACGCCGTATGAGGGATGGTCACTCTCTACTTATCGAGAACGATAAAAGGTTAGATGCATAAACTTTAAGGATCTGGGAGCATTCTTGAACGTATGCAATATCGGCAGTTTCTATTAGATAACGTCGCATCTAAAAACAAAATGGACACACACATTAATTAATAGATCTGTTATATAAAAGAAAGTAGTTGTTATGTCTATGTGTGTGTCCGGCTAAAATTCAGAAACTACATAAGATACACTTACAAAGCCTACATCATCAGATGCAGTATGACTTCCCACCTGGTTATGATAAAACATACTGTAATATGCATTCCCTTCTATTTTATATCGATCAAGATGAAAGCGATCTGGAAGTGAAATCTTTCTCTCAAGATGAATGTGACTTCTTTGGAGCCATTATTACATCAGTTGTTGTATATGGAAGAACTAGCACCTGGACTTTCACCAAAAAATTGGAGAAGAAAATGGATGGTGTGTAAATCAGAATGCTAAGAGCTGCTCTTGACATCCCTGGAGACAGCACACCATGAGAGAGCATCTCTATGGATAATTTCTTTAGAACTCAGCCTTGAACAGAGAGAGGAAAACCAGATTTGCTGGACACTGCTGGAAGGGTTAAGGATGAAATCATCAGCGATGTTCTTTTGTAAATGCCAAAACAAGGATGTGGCTCAGTGGGGAGACAGCAAAGGACCCTCATCAAACAACCAGCAGAAGACTCACAATGCACATAGAACACCTACTAGGTGAGCGAGATAACGTGAGAGATTCAGGAAGATCCCTTACACTTCCACAACTAGATGGTCGCCAGGAACCATGACCCAAATTAGTGCATGGGAAGGTCAAAATAAAAAGTACTTTTTTCATTCCACTGGTAGTTGTTTCAAAAACAACACTGAAACAAGCTCGTCAAACAATCAGTCACCTTTCGTATTCTTTCTTGTTTGTTTTTTTTTTCTTATTCTTTCTTGCTTATTTTTTTCTTTCTTTCTATTATATTGAACTAGTTGCTACTAGAGATACACCGTCTGAGGGAGAGGTAGAGAGAGGTAGAGAAAGAAAGAGATGGTTCAGATAGAGGGTGGAGTAGAGAGAGAGAGAGAGAGAGAGAGAGAGAGAGAGAGAGTTAGAGAAAGTAGAGGTGAATTTGGCAGTCGGGGGAGAGGTAGAGAAAGAGAGACAGAGAGAGAGAGAAAGAGAGAGAAAGAGAGAGAGAGGGGTAGGGAAACGTAGAGAGAGAGAAATTGGCTGTCGGAGGCAGAGGTAAAAAAAGAGAAAGAGATAGATTCAAAGGAAGGGGGAGAGAGAGCAGTTGGAGAAAAATATAGAAAGAAATGGGCAATCGGAGGGAGAAGTAGAGAGTGATAAAGAAAGAGGTGATATATATATATATATATATATATATATATATATATATATATATATATATATATAGAGAGAGAGAGAGAGAGAGAGAGAGAGAGAGAGAGAGAGAGAGAGAGAGACAGAGAGAGACAGAGAGAGACAGAGAGACAGATTAATAAATAAATTAACAGATTAAAAAATAAATAAATACCGTCAAACGTGGGAGGTTTGTTATGAGTAAAAAAATAAATAAATGAGGTTAAACAGCTTTATACGTTTACGATGATTGAAGAATAAATACAGAGAAGTGATTTTTCAGTTCGAGTGATTTGACATTGTGGAATGCAATAAAAGGAATCGGCGGACGTTGAGATATTTGAACTTAACTTTCGCTTTTACAAACAAAATAATTTCAATAAACATTTTTTTTGTCGCTTTTCTTTTTAGTATTCACTTCTAACAAACAACAAATTCGCCGTTCGTTCGATTGTAATACTAGCGACTATACCCGGCGTTGCCGAGGAGCAATAACTTCATATCTAAAAGTTTAAAGCAATTTTTATGACATATGCGTTTTATTGTCTTTAACTGACAATCGTATTAAGCTGACAAACGTGTAATATACAAACGTGTAATATACACACGTGTAATATACAAATATGTAAAACAGCCCAAACCTCGAAAACAAGCAAAATATACAAGTAACTTGGTACTTTCCTGTTATTGCCTTACGACTAATACTATTTTCTTGTTATTGCCTTACCACTGATACTATTTTCTTGTTATTTCCATACCACTAATACTATTTTCTTGTTATTGCCCTACCACTAATACTATTTTCTTGTTATTGCCCTACCACTAATACTATTTTCTTGTTATTGCCCGTACCACTAATACTATATTCTTGTTATTACCTTACCACTAATACTATTTTCTTGTTATTTCCCATATCACTAATACTATTTTCTTGTTATTGCCCATGCCACTAATACTATATTCTTTTTATTGCCATACCACTAATACTATTTTCGTGCTATTGCCCATACAACTAATACTATTTTCTTGTTATTGCCCTTCCACTAATACTATTTTCATTTTATTTCACATATCATTAATACTATTTTCTTGTTATTGCCCTACCACTGATACTATTTTCTTGTTATTGCCTTACCACTAATACTATTTTCTTGTAATTGCGCACATGACTAATACTATTTTCTTGTTATTTCCATACCACTAATACTATTTTCTTGTTATTGCGCATACCACTAATACTATTTTCTTGTTATTGCCCTACCACTAATACTATTTTCTTGTCATTACCTTACCACTAATACTATTTTCTTGTTATTGTCTAATCACTAATACTATTTTCTTGTTATTGCCTTACCACTAATACATTTGTCTGGTTATTGCGCACACCACTAATACTATTTTCTTGTTATTGTCCTACCACTAATACTATTTTCTTGTAATTGCGCACATGACTAATACTATTTTCTTGTTATTGCCCTACCACGAATACTATTTTCTTGTTATTGCCTTACCACTAATACTATTTTCTTGTCATTGCTTTACCACTAATATTATTTTCTTGTTATTGCCCTACCACTAATACTATTTTCTTGTAATGGCCTTACACATAATACTATTTTCTTGTTATTGTCTTATCACTTATACTATTTTCTTGTTATTGCCTTACTACTAATATTATTTTCTTGTTATTGCCCTACCACTAATACTATTTTCTTGTAATGGCCTTACACATAATACTATTTTCTTGTTATTGCCCTACCACTAATACTATTTTCTTGTTATTGCCTTACCACTAATACTATTTTTTTGTTATTGCCTTACCACTAATACTATTTTCTTGTTATTGCCCTACCACTAATTCTATTTTCATTGTCGTTACCTTACCACTAATACTATTTTCTTGTTATTGTCCTACCACTAATACTATTTTCTTGTTATTGCCTTACAATTAATACTATTTTCTTGTTATTGCCCTACCACGAATACTATTTTCTTGTTATTGCCTTACCACTAATACTATTTTCTTGTTATTGCCCTACCACTAATACTATTTTCTTGTCATTGCTTTACCACTAATATTATTTTCATTGTTATTGCCATACCACTAATACTATTTTCTTGTTATGGCCTTACACATAATACTATTTTTTTGTTATTGCCCTACCACTAATTCTATTTTCATTGTCATTACCTTACCACTAATACTATTTTCTTGTTATTGTCTAATCACTAATACTATTTTCTTGTTATTGTCTAATCACTAATACTATTTTCTTGTTATTGCCTTACCACTAATACATTTGTCTGGTTATTGCGCACACCACTAATACTATTTTCTTGTTATTGTCCTACCACTAATACTATTTTCTTTTCATGGCCCTAACACTAATACTATTTTCTTGTGATTTCCTTACCACTAATACTACTTTCTTGTTATTGCCCTATACCACTAATACTATTTTCTTGTTATTGCCCTATACCACCAATACTATTTTCTCGTTATTTCCCATATCACTAATTCTATTTTCTTGCTATTTCCTATATCACTAATACTATTTTCTTGTTATTGCTTTACCACTGGTACTATTTTCTTGTTATTGCCTTACACCTAATACTATTTTCTTGTTATGCCCTTACACCTAATACTATTTTCTTGTTATTGCTCCACTACTAATAATATTTTCTTGTTATTGCCTTATCACAAAGACTATTTTTTTGTTATTGCCCTACCACTAATACTATTTTCTTGTTATTGCCTTATCACTAATACTATTAATATACAAACGTGTAATATACACACGTGTAATATACAAATATGTAAAACAGCCCAAACCTCGAAAACAAGCAAAATATACAAGTAACTTGGTACTTTCCTGTTATTGCCTTACGACTAATACTATTTTCTTGTTATTGCCTTACCACTGATACTATTTTCTTGTTATTTCCATACCACTAATACTATTTTCTTGTTATTGCCCTACCACTAATACTATTTTCTTGTTATTGCCCTACCACTAATACTATTTTCTTGTTATTGCCCGTACCACTAATACTATATTCTTGTTATTACCTTACCACTAATACTATTTTCTTGTTATTTCCCATATCACTAATACTATTTTCTTGTTATTGCCCATGCCACTAATACTATATTCTTTTTATTGCCATACCACTAATACTATTTTCGTGCTATTGCCCATACAACTAATACTATTTTCTTGTTATTGCCCTTCCACTAATACTATTTTCATTTTATTTCACATATCATTAATACTATTTTCTTGTTATTGCCCTACCACTGATACTATTTTCTTGTTATTGCCTTACCACTAATACTATTTTCTTGTAATTGCGCACATGACTAATACTATTTTCTTGTTATTTCCATACCACTAATACTATTTTCTTGTTATTGCGCATACCACTGATACTATTTTCTTGTTATTGCCTTACCACTAATACTATTTTCTTGTTATTGCCCTACCACTAATACTATTTTCTTGTCATTACCTTACCACTAATACTATTTTCTTGTTATTGTCTAATCACTAATACTATTTTCTTGTTATTGCCTTACCACTAATACTATTTTCTTGTAATTGCGCACATGACTAATACTATTTTCTTGTTATTGCCCTACCACGAATACTATTTTCTTGTAATTGCGCACATGACTAATACTATTTTCTTGTTATTGCCTTATCACAAAGACTATTTTCTTGTTATTGCCCTATCACTAATACTATTTTCTTGTTATTGCCCTATCACTAATACTATTTTCTTGTTATTGCCCTATCACTAATACTATTTTCTTGTTATTGCCTTATCACTAATACTATTTTCTTGTTATTGCCCTATCACTAATACTATTTTCTTGTTATTGCCCTATCACTAATACTATTTTCTTGTTATTGCCTTATCACTAATACTATTTTCTTGTTATTGCCTTATCACTAATACTATTTTCTTGTTATTGCTCCACTACTAATACTATTTTCTTGTTATTGCCCTATCACTAATACTATTTTCTTGTTATTGCCTTATCACTAATATTATTTTCTTGTTATTGCCCTATCACTAATACTATTTTCTTGTTATTGCCCTATCACTAATACTATTTTCTTGTTATTGCCCTATCACTAATACTATTTTCTTGTTATTGCCTTATCACTAATACTATTTTCTTGTTATTCCCTTACCACTAATATTATTTTCTTGTTATTGCCCTACCACAAATACTATTTTCTTGTTATTGCCCTACCACTAATACTATTTTCTTGTAATGGCCTTACACATAATACTATTTTTTTTGTTATTGCCCTACCACTAATACTATTTTCTTGTAATGGCCTTACACATAATACTATTTTCTTGTTATTGTCTTATCACTTATACTATTTTCTTGTTATTGCCTTACTACTAATATTATTTTCTTGTTATTGCCCTACCACTAATACTATTTTCTTGTAATGGCCTTACACATAATACTATTTTTTTGTTATTGCCCTACCACTAATACTATTTTCTTGTAATGGCCTTACACATAATACTATTTTCTTGTTATTGTCTTATCACTTATACTATTTTCTTGTTATTGCCTTACTACTAATACTATTTTCTTGTTATTGCCTTACCACTAATACTATTTTCTTGTTATTGCTTTACTACTAATATTATTTTCTTGTTATTGCCCTACCACAAATACTATTTTCTTGTTATTTCCCATATCACTAATACTATTTTTTTGTTATTTCCCATATCACTAATACTATTTTCTTGTTATTGCCCTATACCACTAATACTGTTTTCTTGTTATTCACTATATCTCTAATACTATTTTCTTGTTATTTCCCATACCACTAATACTATTTTCTTGTTATTGCCCATACTACCAGTCGGATTAAGATAAGCTTTTTTTATTATCTTATAAGCCTAAAGTAGAGACTACCTAAAAAAAATCGACCGCCATCTTTGATTGACGAATTTGGTTGAGTGAAAGCAACGGAACAAATTTGAAAATAACGAAACTTATAAACAGTGTCAAAAGTTTAAAACTGTTGAGGTCGATAAAAAATTAAATTTTCTATCGCTTGCTAAAAGTTATTTTTTGTATATTTCGCTTGTTTTCGATTTCTCGGCTGTTAACTATATTAAACTTTTATCAATAAGCTATTTGAAAATTTCTAAGCTTGCCGTAAACGATTTATTATATACGATTAGTAGGGCTACATGTTGTTACCCGGGAGCATCAGTAAGAAAATAAAGAGTTAAAAAAGTATGTGTAACATTTTTCGTTTTGTTGGTGTTGAGAATAATTTATTGGTTCACTTGGCAACGATTCTTCTTAATAAGGCAAACATTTTGGAGATTTCAGAAAAAATGTCCTCTCCGTTTATTCAGTTTGATCACTGAAGTTTATTTGATTTTTATTCATTCAATGAAATCGATGAATAATCCTTTGTAACGGACTTTTTAAAATCCGTTTTTTGTAAATTCCATGTGTATTCAGTTTGACCACAAATTGTTCAATAGACCTAAAATATTTTTGATAATTTTAAGTTCCTCCCCTTTATGTATTTAATCGATGCATGTCAATAAGAAATGTGTTTATTAACTAAAAATATTTCATTTTATTTTGTATGTTACACCCCAACAATTTTTAGCAAGTATTTTTATTTTTATTTTTTATGTTACACCCCAAAGAATTTTCAGACAATTCTAAAACATTTTTTATGTTACACTCCTAAAAATGTTCACCAAATATTTTATTTTATTTTTTATATTACACCATCTAAGAATTTTAAGCAAATATTTCATTTTTGATGTGACACCCAAAGAATTTTAAGCAAATATTTTGTTTTATTTTATTTTTTATGTTATACCTCCAAGAATTGTAAGCACATATTTTATTATATTTTATTTTTTATATTACACCTCCAAGAATTGTAAACAAATATTTTATTTTTTATGTAACACCCCCAAGAATTTTCAGCAAATATTTTATTTTATTTTACTTTTATGTTACACCCCGAAAAACTTTTAGAAAATATTTTATTTTATTTTACTTTTTATGTTACACCCCAAGAATTTGCAGCAAATATTTTATTTTTATTTTTTATGTTACACCACGAATAATTTTCAGCAAATATTTTATTTTATTTTGTATTTTATGTAACACTTCCAAAAATTTTCAGCAAATATTGTTTTTTATTTTACTTTTTATGTTACACTCCCAGGTATTTTCAGCAAATATTTTATTTTATTTTACTTTTTATGTTACACCTCCAAGAATTTTCAGCAAATATTTTATTTTATTTTTTATGTTACACCTCCAAGAATTTTAAGCTAATATTTTATTTTATTTTACTTTTCATGTTACACCTCCAAGAATTTTCAGAAAATATTTTATTTTATTTTATTTTTTATGTTACACCTCCAAGAATTTTAAGCTAATATTATATTTTGTTTTATTTTTTATGTTACACTCCCAAGAATTTTCAGACAATTTAAAAAAGATTTTTTCATGTTACACTCCTAAATTTTTTCACCAAATATTTTCTTTTATTTTTTATATTACACCATCTAAGAATTTTAAGTAAATATTTTATTTTTGATTTTACACCCCAAGAATTTAATGCAAATATTTTATTTTATTTTATTTTTATATTACACCACCAATAATTGTAAGCAAATATTTTATTTTATTTTGTATTTTATGTAACACTTCCAAAAATTTTCAGCAAATATTGTTTTTTATTTTACTTTTTATGTTACACTCCCAAGTATTTTCAGCAAATATTTTATTTTATTTTACTTTTTATGTTACACCTCCAAGAATTTTCAGCAAATATTTTATTTTATTTTTTATGTTACACCTCCAAGAATTTTAAGCTAATATTTTATTTTATTTTACTTTTCATGTTACACCTCCAAGAATTTTCAGAAAATATTTTATTTTATTTTATTTTTTTATGTTACACCTCCAAGAATTTTAAGCTAATATTATATTTTGTTTTATTTTTTATGTTACACTCCCAAGAATTTTCAGACAATTTAAAAAAGATTTTTTCATGTTACACTCCTAAATTTTTTCACCAAATATTTTCTTTTATTTTTTATATTACATAATCTAAGAATTTTAAGAAAATATTTTATTTTTGATGTTACACCCCAAGAATTTAATGCAAATATTTTATTTTATTTTATTTTTATATTACACCACCAATAATTGTAAGCAAATATTTTATTTTATTTCATTTTTTATATTACACCCCCAATAATTTTACGCAAATATTTTATTTTATTTTTTATATAACACTCCTAGAATTTTCAGCAAATATTTTATTTTATTTTTTATGTTACACCTCCAAGAATTTTCAGCAAATATTTTATTTTATTTAATTTTTTATGTTACACACCAAGAATTTTCAGCAAATATTTTATTTTATTTTGTTTTTATGTTATACCTCCAAGAATTTTAAGCGAATATTTTATTTTGTTTTATTTTTGATGTTATACTCCCTACGAATTTTCAGACAATTAAAAAAAAATTTTCATGTTACACTCCTAAAAATTTTCACCAAATATTTTATTTTATTTTTATATTGCACCATCTAAGAATTTTAAGAAAATATTTTATTTTTGATGTTACACCCCAAGAATTTTAAGCAAATATTTTATTTTATATTATTTTTTATATGACACTCCTAGAATTTTCAGCAGATATTTTATTTTATTTTACTTTTTATGTTACACCTCCAAGAATTTTCAGCAAATATTTTATTTTATTTTTTATGTTACACCCCAAGCATTTTCAGCAAATATTTTATTTTACTTTTTATGTTTCATCTCCAACAATTTTCAGCAAATATTTTATTTCATTTTATTTTTTATGTTACACCTCCGAGAATTTTCATCCAATATTTTATTTTAATTTTATGTTACACTTCCAAGAATTTTCAGCAAATATTTTATTTTATTTTTTATGTTACACCTCCAAGAATTTTAAGCTAATATTTTATTTTATTTTACTTTTCATGTTACACCTCCAAGAATTTTCAGAAAATATTTTATTTTATTTTATTTTTTATGTTACACCTCCAAGAATTTTAAGCTAATATTATATTTTGTTTTATTTTTTATGTTACACTCCCAAGAATTTTCAGACAATTTAAAAAAGATTTTTTCATGTTACACTCCTAAATTTTTTCACCAAATATTTTCTTTTATTTTTTATATTACACCATCTAAGAATTTTAAGAAAATATTTTATTTTTGATTTTACACCCCAAGAATTTAATGCAAATATTTTATTTTATTTTATTTTTATATTACACCACCAATAATTGTAAGCAAATATTTTATTTTATTTTGTATTTTATGTAACACTTCCAAAAATTTTCAGCAAATATTGTTTTTTATTTTACTTTTTATGTTACACTCCCAAGTATTTTCAGCAAATATTTTATTTTATTTTACTTTTTATGTTACACCTCCAAGAATTTTCAGCAAATATTTTATTTTATTTTTTTATGTTACACCTCCAAGAATTTTAAGCTAATATTATATTTTGTTTTATTTTTTATGTTACACTCCCAAGAATTTTCAGACAATTTAAAAAAGATTTTTTCATGTTACACTCCTAAATTTTTTCACCAAATATTTTCTTTTATTTTTTATATTACATAATCTAAGAATTTTAAGAAAATATTTTATTTTTGATGTTACACCCCAAGAATTTAATGCAAATATTTTATTTTATTTTATTTTTATATTACACCACTAATAATTGTAAGCAAATATTTTATTTTATTTCATTTTTTATATTACACCCCCAATAATTTTACGCAAATATTTTATTTTATTTTTTATATAACACTCCTAGAATTTTCAGCAAATATTTTATTTTATTTTTTATGTTACACCTCCAAGAATTTTCAGCAAATATTTTATTTTATTTAATTTTTTATGTTACACACCAAGAATTTTCAGCAAATATTTTATTTTATTTTGTTTTTATGTTATACCTCCAAGAATTTTAAGCGAATATTTTATTTTGTTTTATTTTTGATGTTATACTCCCTACGAATTTTCAGACAATTAAAAAAAAATTTTCATGTTACATTCCTAAAAATTTTCACCAAATATTTTATTTTATTTTTATATTGCACCATCTAAGAATTTTAAGAAAATATTTTATTTTTGATGTTACACCCCAAGAATTTTAAGCAAATATTTTATTTTATATTATTTTTTATATGACACTCCTAGAATTTTCAGCAGATATTTTATTTTACTTTTTATGTTACACCTCCAAGAATTTTCAGCAAATATTTTATTTTATTTTTTATGTTACACCCCAAGCATTTTCAGCAAATATTTTATTTTACTTTTTATGCTTCATCTCCAACAATTTTCAGCAAATATTTTATTTCATTTTATTTTTTATGTTACACCTCCGAGAATTTTCATCCAATATTTTATTTTAATTTTATGTTACACTCCCAAGAATTTTCAGACAATTTTAAAAAAATTTCATGTTACACTCCTAAAGATTTTCACCAAATATTTTATTTTATTTTTTATTTTACACCTCCAAGAATTGTAAGCAAATATTTTATTTTATTTTATTTTTTGTTACACCCCCAAGAATTTTACGCAAATATTTTATTTCATTTTATTTTTTATGTTACACCCCAAGAATTTTCAGCAAATATTTTATTTTATTGTGTGTTTTATGTTACACCTCCAAGAATTTTCAGCAAATATTTTATTTTATTTTTTATGTTACATCTCCAACAATTTTCAGCAAATATTTTATTTTATTTTTTATGTTACACCCCATGAATTTTCAGCAAATATTTTATTTTATTTTTATGTTACACCTCCAAAAATTTTAAGCAATTTTTTTTATTTTATTTCATCTTTTATGTTACACCTCCAGAATTTTCTACAAATATTTTTCTTTACGTTACACCTGCAAGAATTTTAAGCAAATATTTTATATTATTTTGTTTTTATGTTACACCCCAAGAATTTTCAGCAAATATTTTATTTTATTTTTTATGTTTCACCTCCAACAATTTTCAGCAAATATTTTATTTTATTTTTTATGTTACACCCCAAGAATTTTCAGCAAATATTTTATTTTATCTTTTATGTTACACCCCAAGAATTTTCAAATATTTTATATTATTTTGTTTTTATGTTACACCCCAAGAATTTTCAGCAAATATTTTATTTTATTTTTTATGTTTCACCTCCAACAATTTTCAGCAAATATTTTATTTTATTTTTTATGTTACACCCCAAGAATTTTCAACAAATATTTTATTTTATCTTTTATGTTACACCCCAAGAATTTTCATCAAATATTTTATTTTATTTTGTGTTTTATGTTACACCTCCAACAATTTTAAGCAAATATTTTATTTTATTTTTTATGTTACCCCCCAAGAATTTTCAGCAAATATTTTATTCTATTTTTATGTTACACCTCCAAAAGTTTTCAGCAATTTTTTTTATTTTATTTCATTCTTTATGTTACACCTCCAGAATTTTCCACAAATATTTTTCTTTATGTTACACCTCCAAGAATTTTCAGCAAATATTTTATATTATTTTGTTTTTTATGTTACACCCCCAAGAATTTTCAGTAAGTATTTTATTTCAGGGTGTTTATATTTTTCACGTAATCTATTATATAAGGCGAAGTCGTAATTTTTTGTGTGTGTCCGGCTAAAAGTCAGAAACTACACGAGATACACTGACAAACTTTACTTTAAACAGTGTAAACTCGACCTGTTTATGCTAGAATATACTGCAATATTCACACACTTGGTGTCACCCGGGATGAAATTTGTGCATGGGGGAGGGTAAAAATTACTTTATTTCATTCTTACTAATAGTTTTTAAAAAAATAATAGTGAAACTACCTTAGACAGTGATTCAGTCAGCTTACTTGCTCTTTTTTGTTTAGGTTTTCTTTCTTGCTATTATATTTAACTATTTGCCAGAGAGAGAAAGAGACAGACAGATATACAGATATACAGACAGGCAGACAGACAGCGAGTTAGATTTAGTCTGGGAAGAGGGAGAGAGTGGAGGGTAGTCGAGAAGAAAGGCAAAGAGAGAGAGAGAGTGAGAGAGAAAGAGACAGACAGACAGACAGACAGACAGACAGACAGACAGACAGACAGACAGACAGACAGACAGACAGACAGACAGATATACAGACAGGCAGACAGACAGTGAGTTAGATTTAGTCTGGGAAGAGGGAGAGAGTGGAGAGTAGTCGAGAGGAAAGGCAAAGAGGGAGTGAGAGAGAATGAGAGAGAGAGAGAATGAGAGAGAATGAGAGAGAGAGTGAGAGAGAGAGAGAGAGAGAGAGAGTGAGAGAGAATGAGAGAGAGAAAGGGGGTAAAAAAGATGTTACACTTTTTAAAACTCTTCTATTTTGTTATACATCTATTTTGTTATCTATGCCCCCGGGCGACGCCGGGTAGCCTTGCCAGTCAAACATATAAACGCCGAACTAGTAGTAGTTATCTCTTGTTTGAACGGTGATATATTTCCTTAAGTGTTTTCTATTAAACTTTACTGTCATCTAAAGTAGCCTCATTCTTCATGTTGATCGTCGTTTCGGCAAAGTACAAGTTTGTCAATACCAATTGCCAGGTTTCAGAGTGTCCACCTTTGATCATATTGTGCCCTTAAGTGGGTCCTCCACCAAAATCAGGGGTATCAGCTTTTGGCCCTCTAAGGCATGAAAACGCCTCTTTGGTGAGATTTCATTGTTGCGACATTTCCATTTATTGGATCTAAACATCACCATAAAGTGTAGTTTTATTGATAAGAAAGGGGGAGGTTGTGGTGGTGAAGTGGACTGACGACCTGGGGGTACCAGTTCAAATCCTGTCGGTTCCATAGCACCACTTTCACGTATGGATGTTGGCAACCTTCACGTGGTGCCTCTTGTAAGTACCTGATTCTAAAAAGAATTGAGGAAACCAATGCCAACAGAATCGAGCCGCTCATGACGGTCATACCATGCCGATTCATACTATATTTTAGCTAAGCTTCCGCGCTTGTTCCTCCTGTGACTGAAGAGTTCCACAGTCAACCGAGTGGGTTCAGTGAATTGTTTAAGTGAGTTAATTTGAAAGACTTTCATAAATTCAGTCAGTTAGCTCAGTCAGTAACGATTAAGACTGCAGGCCTCAGGTTTGCGGTTTTGATTCCCAGGCGTCAAGTTTCTTTATTGTTTATTTATTTATGTAAAATAAGTTTCTTACGTTTAGAAAAAAATTCCGCTGACAGACATCCGGACAGAAAGAAAGACCGACAGACAGAGAAAATCTCTGTTATATTATAAGTAGATATATTATAAGTAGATATATTATAAGTAGATAAAAAAGGATAATTATTCGACTGTACCATACTTTGATTGTTTCACTCATTACGCCAATTAATTATTTTCTTTTCCAAAACGTCACATTATGCTAACGTCACGATTTTGGCTGATAAAGTTTTAGGATCCAAAGAAACTCCTTCTCTTATCCCTGAACCCCAGACTACGTAAAATGTTAGAAATTCTGTACATATTAATTTTTTTTATAGTTTTCCCTTAATTTATTCTTGACTTTCAAAAATAGTTGATTAATATTAAGAAAAGAAATAAATTAAAATGTACTTCTAGTGAAAAACACAGAAATCCCGCTCTTTATTATGACTGACAATAAATAAAATTAAGAAAATAATGCAATTACGTTTTTATTTTAATTAAATAAAGAAAGGTAACTTATTGGAAAAGAATTAGAGGTATCTCCTTTAGAGTATTTTTTCAAAGATGTCTTAATGCGTGTATGATGTAAAAAAAATATGTCAAGCGGAAGTTTACGCGCGTAAGAAGAATTACAGACTCTTCGGTTGTAAATCAAAAAATCGAAGAGAAAGAAAATTGTCTTAACCTTAAGTTTACGAAACACACTGTTGGAATGTGATTTTTAAAGTAAGTGTGTTTACGTCATGCTGGTGGAGATTTCCGAAGCAGTAAAAAATAATTTTCAATATGAAAAAAAAAATGTAATAATATTTGAATGCTATTTAATAGAAACAGATGTAAGAATGCGTTAATTTATAGATTTACTATTAGTAGCTAAATTTGCTGCTGATTACAAATATGGCGTACAGTTTAATTTTTATTTACTTTTGATGACACACATGGCATCAGCTGAAAGTAGCCCTAGACGAATAAAGTAATTTTAGAAAGAGATTTAAAAAAAAGTTTTCTATATTAAAGAACATGGCGGAGATAACAACAAAATATATAGCTAGTTATAATGGAATAGCGATTTGTCAGATGCATTGCTATATGGGTTAAACAGTGAAAATCTGTTACGATAGGCTATTCTGCCGGGACCGGCAGAATAACGACCCCCTCGTTATTTTGCCGGTCCCGGCAGAATAACGAGGGGGTCGTTATTTTGCCGGCTCATGTTTAGTTAACCTTACTGTTACAGTTACAGCGAAGATTTCACGAGTCAACATTTTAAAGTTTTATTTCACCATTTTTCCAATAAAAAATAAATAATTAAACGAAGATAATGAAACTGAAAAAATAAACAAATCTTTAATACTTATGTTTTTGTTTCTATCTACTCGACGTAAAATGATAATTTTTATTTCAACATTTTTCCAATAAAAAAGAAATATTTTTTTAAATTGGATAAATAATTATTTAATAATGTAACATTTTATAAGATGAATAGTCAACAGTGATTTTTTTTTTATAATTTAAAACTATAAAAACGAATAGTGAAAAATCAGTTTTAAAATTGCTGTTTAGACTGTTTATAAAACTGAAATAAAAAAAATTATATCTGATTTAATTTCTTTAGGGACTTATCTGTAATTATTTTAATAATCAGATTTCTTAACAAGAGTTATTTATTTTTTATATCAATGAATGAAAACTATTTTCTTTTCTTAAATAACTAAAACATTTTTCATCCGACGCAAATTACTTCTAAATCCGACTAAAGAATCTAATTGTCTGTAATATTTTCGTTCATTTAATTGATTTTTACTTTTAATGTTTTTTGTATTGAAAGCAGATATTTCTTTTATATTCAAAAAATTAAAATAACCGACAGAATAACAACTGATTATTACGATGAAAATAAATTGTTATCCTTATTTATCCTTATTTATTTCATTACTCTTTCTTTCACAAGACGATAACAGTTAGGTTAAAAAAAACATAAGCCGGCAGAATAACGAGGGGTCGTTATTTTGTCGGGACCGGCAAAATAGCCTCTTCCAATTTGTTATTTGTTTCCTACGTTAATCACTTTTCTAAGGCAAACCCAGATCACGAACACCGTTTGTATAAAATATCATCAGTAATAAGTAAATGAAACAAAGTAAGATATAACCGACGAAAGAAGTATCAATTTAAATGAAGAGAAATGTGTGAATAAGCACTACGTAGAAATTCTATTGTGGTAGCCATTTTACAAAAAATCTATATTGATAAAAAACGGAAAGGTATCATTGGTGAATTTAGGAAAACTCGTCAACGGAAAACTCAGCAACGGAAAATTCGGTAACGGAAAATTCGGCAATGGAAAATTCGGCAACGGAAAACTCGGCAATTTTGGCCAAGTAGGAAAATTCGGCAATTATCGAATAAATATCGATTGAAAATAGATTTTAGAACCGTTTTTACAGGAGATATACTTGTCAATACGGGGCTACCCCCTCCCCAGTGAAGAACATTTTTATATTATTTTTTTGGTACTTGTGCAGTTTACGAACCGGGCTATTTGTTAGATAAGATTTTCAAGTTGAATTAAATTTTTACGATATCTTTTGTTTATTAAATTGTTAGGTGAAAGTACAGAATAGATAACAAAGCCCCCTCACTCCATGTTAAGAATGGCTTTCTAAATAATGTTATTTCAACCCGGTTCGTAATTACGGTACGAGATTTAAGGTTTGGACCGGGTTATTTTTTACATAAAATTTTCAAGTTAAATTCAATTTTTACGATATCTTCTGTTTATTAAATTGTTACGTGAAAGTACAGAATAGTTAACAAAGCACCACCACCCCATTCTCCCCATGTAAAAAAATCGTTGTCTCAATAATATTATTATTTCAAGCCGGTTCGTAATTAAGTTACGAGATTAAATCCATCATAATTAATTTAGATTTCTTCGTAAACAAGTCAGCCATTTTAATTGCTAAAACATCAATTACTTCGTGTGTGTGCAAAACTTGAAAGGAACCCTAACCTTAACCCTAACTATTCTGTACTTTCACCTAACAATTTAATAAACAAAAGATATCGTAAAAATTTAATTAAACTTGAAAATCTTATCTAAAAAATGACCCGGTTCGTAAACTGCACAAGTACCAAAAAATAATATGAAAATGTTCTTAACTGGGGAGGGGGGTAGCCCCGTATTTACAAGTATATCTCCTGTAAAAACGGTTCTAAAATCTATTTTCAATCGATATTTATTCGATAATTGCCGAATTTGCCTACTTGGACAAACTTGCCGAGTTTTCCGTTGCCGAATTTTCCATTGACGAATTTTCCGTTGCCGAGTTTTCCTTTGCCGAGTTTTCCGGGCACCATGATTAGTGACTCGTTTCCAAAGGAAATAAACGGTGACACCCACGCAGTTTATCCTATTGCAAGAATTTTGGGATCGGATAGAATATGTATTCGATGAAAGAGATTAGATTTCTGTTTTCATTATGTGAATAACTCGGATTGTAAAATTTTGTAAATCCCTGGCCAGGTAGAAGCAAATATAAATTTTTTAGATGCAAAGATAATATGACAGCAATAATTCCACAAGATAACTTATATATATATATATATATATATATATATATATATATATATATATATATATATATATATATATATATATATATATATATATATATATATATATATATATATTAAATGATTTATACCTACAGACGCTAGCGTTTCAAGCTTATTGCTTTCACTAGTGCAGGAAAGTAACAATTTCAGACGGTCGGGAGGCGCGAATCCGGTCCACAGAGTCAGCCTAGAATCTGCAAGCGGTCGCCATATCCACTCGGCCACCGGAAACTGTCACATGATTAAAGGAAATTATGATCTACATGTACCTAGAAGCGACGAGCGTATTCGGAATTTGGCACTAGAGCTTTTTGACAGTCTATTTTTAACATCCCCAAGAGTGCTCGACTTTAATTTCTTAAACGGGCTAATTATAATATTTATAAATAAATATCAAATTAACTGATGATCCCTTAAAATAGTGTTAGAAACAAACTAATATAATAACTGTAAAAAATAAATTGACTTACATGAGTGATTTTCCACTGAAAGACTTGGGACTATAAGTTTTTTTTTGTTTTTTTTAATATAGTTTTAATGGTTGAGAAACTTCCGAGACTATATATATATATATATATATATATATATATATATATATATATATATTACAACAATATTTATCCCAGGACGGATAAAATGAATTCCCCAAAGAGAACAGTTTTGCACCACTTTTATGTCCCCTTACAAAGATTAAAATCAAGATATAATGCTATTCTAGTTTTGATAAAAATCCATTAAATGCTTTTTATTTTAGAAAATGTCTAAAACTTAAGGCTGAAGCTTAAGCGGTCTTAAGAAGAAACTGAAATTAAGGTAATCGGGCTTAATTGGTGCCTAATGACTATCGATCAAATTGGATGCACATGTGATCGATTTAAGTTTCCAAATGTGTGGCTGTGCCCATATGATGGCCCTTAAAAACATTTAAAATACCCCAAAGAAACTGAAATTTGTGGAATATCTATTAATTTGTGTCTAATACCTATTGTTAAAATTTCAAAAATTCTGAGCTATCTGAATATTCATGCATATGCATAAAACTAAATTAAAGTAAATATAGCCCACATTTGGACACCGTACGCCTCGTGTTCCAAAATTCATAATGATCGGTTAATTAGTTTAGGAGTGAATTCTATACATGCAAATATATAAATATATGCACATATGTAACTTTATATAAATAGAGATGTAACGAAAGGCATATTTCACTCTGCTCGTAAAAGCTAACGACTCGCTTATGTGAACTTTCCCCTCAGAAGTCAGAATCATAGTTTCGTGCTTACATTTGGCGGTAATAGCATGCCTTAATTGTCTGTTAAATAAATTAGACACTTAAAGTGAGTCAACAACAATATAACCTAAATTTAATTTAAGCGGGGGAAAAATACATTGCTAATTAAGTGCTGAGTTAATGACTTTCTTAACATATAAATAGGTGATGCCATTCAACCAAAATGCCAAAAGAACAAAATGAATTTTTAAATTAAGAAAAAAGGAAACGTTCTTTTTCACACGTGACAATTAGGATTTTACAGTTATCATTTTAAAAAATGTGACACGCGGCGTTTCTTCCTTTCTCAGAAATATGCATGTATATGTACTAGCAAAAACTACCCGCCTCCGGACGGCAATTACTGACGCTGTCGTCTTCTTTACAGAAACCAACGAAGTAATTTTCATTTGACATTTTGGTAAGTTAGAGGAAGTTTAAGAAAATGATAATTGTCGTAGTGTTATTTGATATATTCCAATATAGGGAGAAATATATTGTGCATGAACATCGTCAAATTTTGTTTTTTTTAGGAAAAAACAATAAAAAAGGTTAATTGATATGGTCTTTAAGATATTCAACGTCGATAAATTTTATTTTGTTTCAGCATAAAAATTTAAATGAATTCCCCATTAAAACTGGTTATATAATGAAATGAATAAACATAAGGGTGGAACGTCGATTGGTCAAAGACTCTACTTTTATATTACTAAGTAATTCGAAATGAAGAAAAAATACGTAAAGAATATTAAAGAAAAATACTTTTTTTTTTGTAATTTAGAAAGATTAGAGGAGGTTTATTTGTTTTCTATGACAAATCATCATCATTATCATCACTACCAACATGTTAACTCCTTGGTCATTTGGCTAGGAGCAAAATGTAGTATATGGACTGAATCTGCAATTAGTTTTGTGTTCTCTGTCAGTGAAGGAGAAATCCTTCTAGACCGATGCAATTGAATTTTTTTTCCAATTCAGAGTGCCCATTTTGGGGGAGCTGGATTCTCCCCACGTTAAATATTGACATTGTGCCTAACTCTGCTCTCGTGGGAGGAAGTAAATAGGAACAGCAGCAATAACAACAACAGCAACAAGTGTGTCGCCTTTTGTCAGGGTGCGTAGTTGTATAAATGTTCGTGCGTGTGTGAGTTGAGAATTGATAGGCGTGTAAGCACTTGTGTGTGTGCCGCTTTTTGTCAGCAGGTTGTGTATCATGTGTGAATGAATGGAATAGTGGCAGCGTCTCCCAAGCCCAAGAGTGCGATTGAAGTAGTAACAATGTGTTCTTGTTGACAATGTGCTGATTTTTTTTAAAACTTTTCGTTTCTCGACCATAACCTTAGCTTAAATGACATTTTATCGGAGCCTAGTGCATCGTGTTATCTTACCACGAAAACGGGATTTTAATCACATGGTGTGACGGACGTAGTTGGAAACACATTACGTGACAGGCATTTTTTTGGTTTGTTTTTTTCGCTAAGTTGGCGCTGTGAGCCACTTTTTGAAACGAAAATCTAATTTCGTTTTGAGATGGGCCTGGCTTGTGTGTTTTCGCACACGCCGTCGGTCAATCAACATTATAGGATTGGGATGCATGTGGATCCCATACACCAGTAACCCCTGCTTAGACTTACTGCTGATAAAAAAATCACTCGATATTCTGTATTGGTGGTAGCCGTTTAAAAGAAATTTAAGCAAACATGCAAGTTGCAATAAGAGGAAAAATTAATGTTCAATTCGGAAAAATGTCTATTTTTTGTTGAAAAGAAAAAATACAAAAAGAGAACAAAATACGTAATATTAAACTAAGTAGAAAATTCAAAGTTAAAGTTTAATAACTCAAATATATACAGTCTTGCAGAATTCTTTTAGGTCAATGAATGTGTTTACAAGAACGTGTAGTTGTAATGTGTGTCGGGGGACAAGGTTTGGGTCTCTCTGGAAGTTTAGTCTCAGTAGGATCAGGAAGACCGAGTGTGAGGGGAACATGTCAGTGTCCAAAAAGGGCTCATTTCAACCTATCGACAGATACAGTCTCTTTTTCACCGCCAATGTAAACGTCGGGGTCACCATTTTGTAATAAGAGAATATTTGGTTTTGTCGTTTCCATTAATGTGTAATTAGAAGGACAAACTCTTCCTTTAGATTTTAAAACCAGTTTTATTCATATCTTCACCTCACCAACAAAAGCAAAAGGTTATGAACAAGTTTGAAAGTGAGGATAAAGAAAAAAGGGTTCCAGCACGCACGGAACATCTGCTCTGGTCGACGTCCTGAATCCAACTGCCTAGAAAGCGGGAAAATAACTGTATGAACAGTTCAGCGGAAATCCGTCGCATGCAAAATGTTCTGATTAGATAACAGATCAATCACTCCGCGTGCATACGTAAGCTTACACGAAAGAGAATAGTTGGGCAATGAATAATTGCTACATTACACGCTCAGTATTTTATTAATTCTCTTCTTATCATAACTTGGAATACTTACGGATATCACATACGGACTTGAAGATGGTCCATGATGTTTATCTTCTTATATATCTATTCATATAAAGTTAGCTATGTAGGTTTATATATTTCCACGTCTAGGATTCACTCCTAAATTTATCAACCGATCACTATGAATTTTGAAACAAAGCTGCTGGGCGTAAGAGGTCGTATATATTGTTTAACTAAGTTTTATGCAAAGGGGGTGGGGGTGGAAGCACTTCATGAAAATTCAGAAACCTCAGATTTTTAAAAATTTTAACAATAGGTATTAGATATGAATTAATGAATATTCCCCAAACTTCAGCTTTGGAAGTATTTTAAAAGGGTTTCAGGGGGCATTATATTTGAAAATTACAATACATCAAATTTGAATTAAATTTGATCTATAGTAATTCGACACCAATTGAGCAAGGTTCCTTCGGTTCAAATTTCTTCCTAAGATCCATGAGTTTAAGCCTTAGATTTGTGATATTTTCTACAATCAAAATCATGTAATGAATTTTTTTTATTACAATTAGAATAAGGATTCTAGACATAAGATTTAGTAGCATTATATCTTGATTTGAATATTCGTAAGGGGACATAAAGGTAGTGTAAAACTGTTTTGTTCGAGAAATTACTTTTACAGTCCTCGGACGGATATTCTTCTAGTATATATATATATATATATATATATATATATATATATATATATATATATATATATATATATAGGGTGTCAGGTTGTATATGAAAAGAAATCAAATAAAGTGCTCGATCATATAAGAGAGCTAATATAATTTATTTAGATACTGTATATTACATATTTCAACAATGTACCGCGGTTTCATCCAAAAGGGCATGTCTAAATCTGCCCTTTTGGATGAAACCGCGGTACATTGCTGAAATATGTAATATACAGTATCTAAATAAATTATATATATATATATATATATATATATATATATATATATATATATATATATATATATATATATATATGGGAAAAGAAGGATGAAAGTAATCCGACTTAATGGGAAAATGAAAAAGGAAAACCAAAAAATGGATGTTTTTTATGTGTACATCAACGTTTCGTGTTTATTTATAAGACTTCATCAGGATGATAATTAAAAGAAAAATGTCATGCAAGCACAAACACATATAGGGTTGACATATTGGGAAAAAGGAAATAATGGTCACTACTGGAGAAAACAGTAGGGTGGACGTCCGTACTTGGTGAGGAATGAAAAATGAATGTTTATGAAAATGAGTGGGAAAGATGGGGGTGAGCAAGGATACTGTGGTTGGTAGTAAGAGAAAGAGGTGGGGGGATGAGCAGGAATGATGTAGATGGCAGTGAGTGAGTGAGTGAGTGGAGGGGTGGAGGAGAGGAAGGAAGGAGGTATTTGAACCGGTGGCTGCGGTTAAGACTGAAGGGGAAAAGTAAGTTGGAATGTTTGTGTGTGTGGGGTGTATGCAGAGAAATGGAGGGTGGGTAGAGAAGGAGGGGGTTTGGTAGAGAAGGAGGGGGGCTGTGATTTTGGTGGATGGGCGAAAGTTACGGTCTTAGAGAGGGTTTTGAGAAAATGAGGGGATTTAAGAATGGGGGTATGGAAGAGTGAGGATAAGAAAGAAGTGGTTGAGAGGGGGAATGAATGAGGGGGAGAGGGGAGATTTGTTGTGATAGGGTATGAAATATTGGAAATATTTGGAAAATGAGAAAAGTTTGCTGTGTTAAAAATGTGAGGGAAAAAAGGAATGAGTTAGAGAAAGTAAAGATTCGTGGAGAAAGAGGATGGGTGTGAGTAAGTGGGAGAGTGTCATTAAGGTTAGAGATAAAAATAAATGTTATCTATGATCAGGCAAGAGTTTTTGTTCAGTGAGGATGATCTTGCTTATTAAGGGTGATAGGTTAAAGAAGCCATTTCGTTGCTTGATGGTGGTGGAGGCGGTGATGAGTGCAGTTTCCAATAATCTTCGCCGTATATATATATACGCATTTATTTGTAGTTTTGTAATTTAAAAATCGTCTCGAAAAAACGAAAACAAGGGGGGGGGTCTGAATTCATCGTTTAAAACGGTGCATTGTTGGCGTGTCCCTTTTGAAGGAAGTACTGGGTCAGAGTTAAATATAATATATAGGTCTTAGTCGTAATTAAGTTTTATTAAAATTAATTTAATTATTTATGATGGGTGTTGTCTGTTTTATTGCTTCAAAGGTGTGTTTATTTTTAGGGATAACTGTGTGGCATAGTTTATTGATTAGGCTCTGTGTGAAATTTATTAAGATTTTTATTTATTTATTTATCATTTTTTGTTTATTTATTTATAGTTTTGTATTTTTGTATTTTTTCAAAAATTATTTTTATAAAAGATTTTTATAATATTTTTTATATATGGGGGTTCTGTATTTGAGTGGATTAATTATTATATAGTGGCTGGATGTTGACGGAGGGTATATTTTGTCAGCGAAAGGGTTAATCTAAGGGATATCTAATGTCTTAACTATCATTGCCATATGCATTCGTGTTGGGTTTATGTATTTAGTTAATTCTGTTGACTTTATCTAATAACATTTATGAGTCTATTATAGGGTCTGTGTGAGACCGAAGAGGGTTAGGTGTCAGGCAGCTATAATTCCTTTAATTCTGTGGAGTTTGATAGTTATAGTTCTAGGTGTTTAATTACTGGGGATTCATGTATTTATCATGTTAGAAATTTTAACAGAAATGGGTATCTACTGATTAATGTTATATTTGTGGTGGATGGGGTTAAGGGGGATATGTGTTTAGCCTGTATTGTGATTGGTAGGGGTGATGTAGTTGTGGTTGTGGCATGTGCAATATATCCGGGGGTGGGGGTATGTTGTATATAAAAATAAAATAAATAAAAATAAAATAATTTTGGATAGGTCTTGGGGAGGGTGGCTATGTTATATATTTTTTTTTTTTTTAAATTTTATTTTATGGTGTGGGTTGTTGTGAGCGTAGAGTCTTTGTTTAAAGGTTCCTTGAGTCATTCTGATGTAAATTTCCTCCTTCTTGGTATCTACACTAGATATGACTGTGTATCCCCTTCCCAAGGGGCAAACCTCCCCTTTTTGCATGAGCAGCGGAGGTTGGGAGATTGGTTGATGATGTTGGTTTTGAGGCTAGGATGGATCCTACGGATGGAAAGAACAAGGATTTATTCTGATTATATATATATATATATATATATATATATATATATATATATATATATATATATATATATATATATATATATATATGAAGCAATCCAACAAAAGATATAAGCGTCAACTAATATCTTATAATTAGTGAAACATCCGGATAAAAACTGAAGCTCAATATACTGGATAGAGCATTAATATTATAATATAAAATGAAGTAATAAAATAAGGTGTCAATCAAATTTTATTAGAATTCAAAGTTCAAGCAAAGTATACTTAAGTCCTTAGCTCATGAGTTTTCAAAGATAATTCTTCTCTTCAGAGGACCATTACCGCAGTTATACTACTACAGGTAATAAAATTATGCTTTGAAAATATATAAAATTATATACACAAATACATAAAAATACATAACATCAAATATATCAACCCAAAAACATACTTTTTTGTTGAATCTATACAATCCATCCAGGTCATACAAATTGAAAAACATAATCAGGAAAGACATTCAGAGGGTTGACCGAGGATTACTCCAAGTTATAAATAGCAGTCCATATACGAGAAATTTAAGGAGCTGACAAAGTTATCCAGTCGCGAAATGTGTCAATAATCGATGAAGTTAAAAGTATTCAATGTTAATGTCAATGTTAATTTATATATATATATATATATATATATATATATATATATATATATATATATATATATATATATATATATATATATATATATATATATATATATATATATATAAACTTTTTAAATTAAAAAATAATTATTAAATAGGGAGGTGATGTCTGATCAACACTGCTGGGATGCCATGATAAAGAAATACTGTTTTGTTTTTAAAATCCCGAAACAGTTTTCATGGTAAACAACTGACGATCCCTTATATATAAAAACATATATAAAAATATATTTATATTAGAGTATATTCTTGGAAGTAAACTAAAATAGTGATTGCAATAGATTGATTGACTTACTAGACTAAAATCTTGCAACAAATTTTTTTTTTTTCTCCAGTTTTGAAGGTTAAAAGAACTTCCGAGACTATATATATATATATATATATATATATATATATATATATATATATATATATATATATAGAGAGAGAGAGAGAGAGAGAGAGAGAGAGAGAGAGAGACATTTTTCGGGTTTCAGTTTTGGGGAGAGAATTTGGGAAGAACCAGTTTCATAGAAACATTTTAAAGAAAACAGTTTTAAGTAATATCCAAATGTGTGAGAGAACGAGAGAAATGATAAACAAACAAAATAAAAAGTAATAAAAGCATAAGTTCAAAAATGAGATATTTTATATATGTTTAAAAATAGAAGTCTACAAAGATAGGAAAACATAGAATAATTGTTCATATTTTGAGTGTCCTTGCAGAACAAGGGGGATTAATTAGTTGAGATGTCGATGAAGCCTTAGTCGATAATTTAAGGGCTGTGAATTACCTATGGGTCTGAAAAATCGTAATCAAAATTTCCTCACCCAATTACATAAATTGCATTTCATTGAAAGTTATTAAATAAAGTCAATAATCATTTGTTTTCATATTAGAAAGTCCAGTTAGAAATGCATGGTAGTACCTGTCATGGTCCCGTCTACAGGTCAAATAGAAACGATCGTTTACGGACTTTTTGTTTACAAAAAATACGCCGACAAAACAAATTGATCTACAAACGAATCGTATACAAGACACATATACTGTGCCCTAACAAACTCACTGCAGTTGTACCCCCTCAACGTAAATAATCCCGACCAACCAAACTAGTAGCAAAATCTCACCCTTTCGCTGTAGATGTCCCCAGAACATTCTACCCTAATGGCTTCATTCCTCAGACAGCTTGCCCTTGGAATTACCTCCCTCTTCTCTTTTTCTCCGACTTTTCCAAAATGCAGAAATTTAAATGTGATCTGAACAAACAACTTGTTGCATAACTCCTCACTTAGGAATCCACCTTTCAATTTGGCCCCTAATCACAGTAGCCCCTTACGCCTCAGTGGCAATATGTTTTGTTTGGTAAATAGAACAAAAAATATTTGTTGTTTTGTTTTGAATAGTTAAAAATATTAACATTATTTTCATTAGAACTGTAATATTTTTGAAGTGGGGATCAATTTTTGCTATTATGCGGACATCGTAAAACGGCCATGGACATCGTAACAGGTGTGGTGTAACATTTTGAAAATAGATATTGGAAGATTTAAAATTATTAGACCGGTTGCAATATCAGTGTCCATTTTACGATGGACGTATGATTGGAAATTGAAGTGTCGTTTAAAAGGAAAAACAACAAATATTTTAGACACTTATAGTCGACGGAGAAATCCATATTCCGTATTGACCAAAACGGAGTCAACTGAAGATGTGATTTAGACAATTGATGAAAATGGATGTCATTAGGACAATTTTTGACCAGTTAATATTTTGTAGAATATCCAGTTGCATCAATTACTGCCTCACAGCGACCGGTCATGCTTTCAATTAGTAATTGACCAAGATCTTGTCGGTAATCGTTCAATATTTTACACCCACCGTCAGACATGATGGGGGGGGGGGGGATTATGCTTCGCCAGTATTCGCACTAATATTTATATAAATAACGCCTCAATTAGTGATGTTAAAAGAAAAATATATAAGAAAAAAAACGCCGCAAACTGGAAAGTTTTTTTTACTTATATGAAATATTAATGGGAACACTGGCAAAGCATTATCCGTACTTTTTGACGGAGGATGTAAACTGTATAATATATTACGTATATATTTTTTCAGTATTTATTTCAACAGTAAGTAGAGCAATTAGCTTGATAATTTCCCCCGAGAATGAAACCTAAACGTTTTTGTGGAGTTTACTTGCCATAAATAGAATGATGTGTAATAATAAAATGAAAACACTCATTGAATTAGAAAACAATAATAACGAATAATTAATTAATGAGATGTCATTTTTTAAATCAATATGGAAATTAGTTTGCCTTAGTGCGTCGACCGCGTAAACATGCTTAGTATATTAAAAAAGCTGAAGTTTTTCTATTTTGTATCTGAATTTAGGATTTTAATGTCACTGAAATTGTGATAAGCAACCCAACTTTATAATTAGAAATTTTAAATTTGAAATGTTGAAATTTAAATTTTAAATTTTAAATTTTAAATGTTGAATTTTAAATTTTAAATTTTAAATTTTAAATGTTGAATTTTAAATTTTAAATTTTAACTTTGAAATGTTGAATTTTAAATTTTAAATTTTAAATGTTGAATTTTAAATTTTAAATTTTAAATTTTAAATGTTGAGATGTTGAAATGTTGAAAGACAAAATGACAATCAAAGAAATCATTTGAATTTGGTTGCATATGACAAATAACAAATTGTTTGTAGTTTTCATAATACCGCGAGTTCTGTACAAGTGACCCTTCAAAGAGCTACAAGTGACCCAAATAACCCTACACCCCCACCCACCCCCAAAATAACATTGATTATTGTAGAATGTTTGACAGTACGTTTTAGCAACTCAACTTTATATTTGTTATCGGAAAACCACAAGAAAAGCTGTCCTCCAGACGAACATAAAACAAATGGTGATTCATCAAGCCATAACATAGACTTCGATTGATCAACAGTCACATTTAAAATGTTCCTATGTCCATTTCAAACTTGGCACGTAGTCAGACGGGCAGGGGGGGGGTATCAAGGCGCCCCTCCCCTGAGATTACATTTGCGCTCCCCCCCCCCCCTTGAAATTTGTGATCCAAAAAATATTTTAGACGAAGAAAATATAAAATAGAACTTATATGGAGGCTGGACAAAAAAATAAACCGATTGTGTTAATGTTGAAATTTTATTTTCCTTGCCATTGAGTGGGGTCAAAATTTCCTTCTATGAGTCAACACATGGCGCTTCACTGACTCCTGCTGCCACCAGTTCCGTGTGTTGACTTGTTTCTCTCTGTCTCTTACTTTCAGCATCATCATAATTGTTATCATCTGTGTGACGCTTGGCCTGCCCTGTTGCCTCAGGGTTGGGGACGGCAGTGATGTTAGTAGTCCGATCACAAGGAGGAAGGGCAATGACTGGCACTGAGAGTCAGTGTTGCCAATTTAGCGTTTTTTTTCTTTAAAATCTGAGGATTTTGTTTGCCACCCAAAAAGCTTGTCCTGAAACTTTACTCTCTGAGCGGCGTCATATAAACATTTAACAAATAGGTGCGAAAAGAAATTTGAACATTTCAAAAGGTTTGATAAGAGGGATAGGATTAGGTGAACTCTGGAATATTTACTTTGTATCCCCATAAAATTCAAATTACACTGGAAAGCCAATGTTAACAAAATTCTTTTACCTATTAACCATAAGTCGGCAAAGTCGTAAAATCACATGCTTTAAAAAGTAGAACCCCCTCACCCCACAAAGAAAAACGCATTGAATGTATCTCCAATCGCAAAAAGAAATTGGTTAACTGATCTAAAAAGTTAGAATGGCCCGGAAACGGGGGATCATCTTATGTTACAATTATATGCAAAACTGAACCCTCCTAATCTGCATTCTAAAATAATTGTTGTTGTTGTTTTTCTTTCCGCGAAAGATAAGTGATAAAATACAACGATTTATTTAAAATAAATAACACAATAAAAAAGCAACTTTAATGTTCCATAAATTTACTACCAACAGCATCGTTACACCCACGTCGCACGCACCTTTTCCGACTTTTGATAAATTTATTTTTTATTTATTTTTCGTATTACCACCCGAACTTAGAGTTAGTAGTAGGAAGGGCGTGTGCGTTTTTGTGGCCAGAAAATTAGGTAATTTGGGCAAGGTAGGTAAATTAGGTAAGTATGGAATAAATATAGAAGTAGTTCAATCATTAACAAAATATTAAAATGGCTTACTTGTTTACGAAGAAACCGAAATGCATTATGATGGATAATCTCGGGCGCTTTTTCGTATTTGTCCATAACCCGTTTTCCCCAACTTTTTTACTGACCAATTTTTTTCTTATTCAGCGTACAATTACCTATCGGTCGCTAAAGAATTTCGTGTTTTTTAAAACTTTTCTTAAAATATTTTAAATTTTAGGAGGAGGGATCAGTTTCCTATATAAATTTAATGTAAACTGAGCAACCACTTTTTGACCATCAATAAATTATTTTCTTTTTTCTGTGAACAATTAGCGAGAATGTTGCATTTTGTTGTTTTGTGTGCATGAAAAGGCACTTGTGAAATGTAAAACATGTAACCAAATTTTAAAAATATATATGGTTTTATTTTTATTGTTTACAAGATTCACACATACAAAAAAAACTATTGGCAATCTGTTACAATAGCCAACAGAACAAAAAAGGGGTGGAAAAACAAAACAAATAGGCAACAAATAAATATTACCAAAGGCAAGATAAGTTACTCCCCCTAATAAAATCTAAAATACTTGAAGAAAAAAGTGGGGGAAAACGGGTTGTGGACAATTACGAACAAACAACACCATGCAACATGGTCAAAAAGTGGATGATCAGTTTACGGCAAATTTATATAAGAAACTGATCCCCATCCTAAAATCTAAAATATATGAAGAAAATTCCCAAACCCCAGAATTCTCGAGCGACATGATAGGTAAGCGCACACAGAAAAAGAATTTGAAACATTTGAGATGGTTAAAAAGAAAGGGATCGGTTTCGTTAAATTTATACACGAAACTGATCCCCCCTCCTAAAATCTAATGTTTGAAAAATAATTCCAAAACAGACAGAATTCTCTAGCAACTTGATAGGTAATTTTACACCGAAAAAAGACAAACATTTGGTCAGTCAAAAAGTTGGGAAAAACAGGTTGTAAGTGCCCAGTTTTTTATTGATTTTATATAGTAATCAAATTATCACCCCAGAATTTGGTACAAAAATTCTTCTATCTTTTTTTCTTGTTGATATTTTTGAATGCGGTTTTCAATATTGAATTCCTCGTGCATTTATCATTTAAGCTCAAAGAAAATGCAGTTATCATTTAAAATATTAGAGATCAATTGATTTGAACATGATCTAAAGCGTTAATGACATTTTTTGGTCCTTACCTATTTTAATGTAACCTTTTTTCTACTGGACCAAATTTCAACATTTTATGTCAAAATGTAGCTTTTATGGGGTCCTAAAAAGTGCAAAAAAACGAATCAAATTTAATTAAAAACTGAATTAGTGACAACGCTTTGAAGGTGCAGTGAGTGACCGAAGTGTGACTGCCGTATTATGTGTATGATATCAATATTAGTTTTGACCCCACCCCCTAAAAATCCCCCCCCCCCCCCGAGTTAGAAGTCTGGCTACGTGCCTGTTTCAAAATGAGCTATGAGAAAAAGGGTTCTTATTGTTTATAAACAATATCAACTACCAAAAAATGTTCTATTCGATTTTACGAAAAGCTTTACATTATAGACATGACGCAATCTGGCTAGACTAATTTGGCTAAATTAGTCTCGTCAGAAGGTCGACAGACACTGAAGACAAGAAATTACCGACAATCTCTCCAAGAAGAAATGGGTCATTTTGGGATATCGCCTTGCTGCAAAAGACGATAGTAGCTAATTAAAATAGACACGCATTCTTTTCATATTATTCGGGATCTCTCTCTCTCTCTCTACCCCCCTCTCTCTCTCTCTCTCTCTCTCTTCTAATCTCTTCCAATCTCTATCTCTATCCCTCTTTCTCTCTCCCTCTCTATCACCTCCTTCTCGTCTCATCTCTACCCTCTCTCTCTCTCTCTTCTAATCTCTTCCAATCTCTCTCTCTCTTAAAATCTCTTCCAATCGCTATCTCTATCTCTCTTTCTCTCTCCCTCTCTATCACCTCCTTCTCGTCTCATCTCTACCCTCTCTCTCTCTCTCTCTCTTCTAATCTCTTCCAATCTCTATCTCTATCTCTCTTTCTCTCTCCCTCTCTATCACCTCCTTCTCGTCTCATCTTTACCTCCTCCCCCCCTCTCTCTCTCTCTCCCTCTCTTTCTAAAAAGGAGGGAAAATCTGCTGGCCATGACCTTTTAATTTTTCTACCAAAGTCTCGTGAGCCTTTCGAAAAGAATCAGGTGACGTTGCGAAGGACAACTACTTAGCTCCGACATGTACACGACTTCCTTCAGGCGCCGCCCAGTGATGTAAATTCACTTCCATGTTATATTTTGGGTGTGTCGTTCAATTCAGAATTTTTTGAAGTGTGAACATTACGCACATAAGCGGGTTCATTACACACGTATATTTATAAAAAAAAAACAACAAAAAAAAAACGACTTCCACTTAATAGGTTTATACGAAAAGACCAGACATTCTTTAAAATGGTTTTAGGGTATTAGTTACGTCATATTTCTTTGATAATGTCGAGAAACGAACGTTTAATTTTAATCATCATCATTGTCGGTTTCTATCGATGTTATCTTTTGGCCTTAAAGCATTCTATCTGTCGCGGCAGTATATTCAGAATTATGGCCCTTGGATCATTTTAAGTTATCTCCCCTGAATTATACTGATAACGAGTGAGAATTATTCTTCAATTTTGAAGTACAAAAAAAACTCGCATATACGTGGTGCGAGAATCAAAATCGAGGCTTGGTCTCTTTCTTGGTTTGGGCTTTTGAGGCAGGTGAACGTGTTCTTACATGGTTTTCACGCAGCTAACGCCGTGTTGTCAGATCTCATTTCTGTGGCAATTTAGACAGGACTCCGCCTCACTTCAACATGTCACTTTAAACACTGTTCTATATAATTCCTGTGCAGAACAGTTCCTATACATCAACAAAATAACTTGTATTCATCTTACAAGGGCCAGCAGCATTTTCTATAATGGGTTTACCCTGGCAATTCATGCTTGTTTCGATTGTGTGTTGAGGCTTTTAACGTTGACTCTTACATTACGTCTATAAGCTGCAACCCCTTTTTATGTATCATATCCCTATTTGTCTTTGACAAACTTCTCTGCGAGAAAATAAATGTATGTAAATGCAGCCGTCTCTTTATTATTGTTACTTTCCCGCTTAATTCAGACCTTTGTGTGTTCTAAAAAAAAACACATATTCAAAATGGCGGTGTTCGTGTCGAAGATGGAGGTCCAACACGTGCGTTGCTATAAAAACGTATAAAATGGAATATCAAATATTCTATTTTTATATCTCCATGCTTGCAGATTTTCGTTTTACTCAATAAGAAGTTCGTGTTGCATGGGCAAATAGTGTGTTGAGAACACTTGCATTATTAAATAACAGAACGCAAAACGTTTTAATGCTTAACCCTTTGAGTGCGGCTGTCGCAAAATTGCGACAAGTCTACCACCTCTAATAGCAGACGATAGTACATACAAAACTGATTTTATTTACAATATAAGACACAACAGCACTAACATAGACAATAAATTCAGCAATTTACTAATGCATGAGAAAATGACAATTTTCCATGATCAACCTTATTATAAATCTAAGATGGTCGCCATCAAAATATGCAAATTAGTCAAATTTTGTGGATTAGTTTTAATCTAAATGAAACCAGAGACAAATACATTTTAAGTAATGTTTTACGATGACCCTTCAAGAACAAAAATATAAATACGACGCATTCACTTAATTAATTAAAATTTTTATCAGAAATACACATGTTCAAATTTAAAACTACGGCATCCCACCAATCCTGCTTAATAAGAAAAGCCAGGTGTTTCGGAATGAACGGAAGTGACTTGCACTTTTATTTCTAGCCAATTCCTTATTTCCATATACACATTATTTCGACATCAAATCAACACGCTGTGAAAATAGAGACTAGTCTAAGCGAAAAATAATACAGCACTGCAGCATATTGAATATGTCAGATACGTTATCGTAGACTAATAATTAATTACTGTGATGTTTTGTGTTCGGCAACTCATCTTTACCCGCCCGCCTGATGTCACATTTAAACAGCGAATATTACCGAGAAAGAAATCAGCTGTCCCTAAAGGTACAATACCCCCCTCCGCGTCCAACTGATGACTCAATAACCCAGCAACGACCGACGTGCCCACGTTCCAGCATCCAATCCATCCTTCCCAGGACAAACCTGTCCTTTCAGAGCGATTTTCTACATACTACAATGTCATACCGACATGCTTGCCCTTCTCAGGGCAACTCACTTAGTATGATTTAAATTAGAACAAAACTGCGGCTTTCAGGGCAACTCACCAACTACACTCGAATTTCGTCATTCCTAGGAGCCCTTTCTCTTCAGCCTGTCTAACAGTTTTCCATCCTCAGTGACGTCTACTTCGACCAGCAACGTTGGAGAAATAATCAGTTCAGATAAGCCACGCCATCTTTTCATGTGACCCCTTTCATGTAACTATACTTTTACTGTGCAATAAAAACAAAGTTATTTCTTATCTACACACTTATCTCCTGTGTTTCTCACCTGTCTTTGCCATTGTCATATTTTGCCTTGTGTCTCTAAATAGTTGTAAAACCAATCACCATCCATCGGTCCCTGCAACAATCCTTGTCGGTCAAATAAACACACATACGCAGATACGGTTTCAAACATATGTCGTCATTTTCTCCACAGCATTTTAAGTAAGGAGACACACATAACAACGAGTAGACTCTCGGGGCGTCGCCGAAGTCACCCTTTCCGAGACTTCCCAACAAGGTTGAAACCATCAGGGCTAGGGTATCATTCCTACAAAATTTGAAGTCCGTGGGTCTTTTTTTAATGACATCTTTAGGATTATTGTTATGGTACCTTACCTATACGGACTACTTGAACTCTTACAATCACCCTAAATACTGGTAGCACCTTCCCCTGAGTGTTGGATCCACCCCAGTCCGACGGGAACTGGGCCATTTCGGTGGCCTTTTATCCGTCAAGATAATGTATTGGTCCTGGGTAGTCCAAGGAGGTCTACCCTACCGGGCTTTGCCTCTCCGCTTTGGGGTGGAGTAAGTTTATTGCTTACTGCCTGAAGCGCCCCAAACAATGAATACCGACGGGGCTGCACAGGCAATTTTTAAGCGATCAGAGTGCACCTTCTTTAGGGGCGCTATTTTGACTCCCCCTACCTTCCGGCCTTGTACCACATATTCCTGCAGTGGGAAGGAAGTAAATACTCGGAACCCTACCAGTCTATACTGGCAGTCAAGACTGACGTACAACCACTTTTGTTCTCATTTGAAATATACTTTTTCAATATACTTGTTTTTCTCTAAACTCCGAATTCGTGTTTTCCTTCCGGGTCTTTTACAGGCCCACAACAGTTATTAAATGCCGCATCCAGTTTTTTTTATTGCGGTGGAAAACCAAATGAGAAAAGAAATGGTGAGCGGAGGGCATATGGGGAGGGGTATCAGTGGAAGGAGGGGAATGGATAGAGTCGTAGCAGTAACAGTGTACGAGAAAGAGAGTAAGAGTATGACGTAAATAAATAAATGACATAAATAAAGAAAAGGGGAAAAGCACACACACACACACACACACACATATATATATATTGCGTGTATGTGTTTCGATAGCATTTTTTCATTTAAGAAAACATTGTTAAACACAACAGAATTCTTCTGTTAGATTATACCGTTTATTATTTTTTTTATTTTCCTAATAATATTTTTTAGTTTCAAAATCAAAAACATTGATAAATGTTCCATATGTATCACGAGTACATTCGAATCTGCATCGAATCATCTTCAGGTGACAAAAACAATGAATAAAAAGCTGGAGAAAAAATAAAAGAATTTCAAAAACAAGCGAGAATGCCGTATGTGAGGTCGCTAAACGTCCACAACAAACCGGCATCAGTTGCAGAAAAGAGCTTTACAGTTTATGTTCTGAGCGCGATAGAATTAGCGACTTAGGATAAATTGTATTTACGATAAGCATTTTAAAAACGTGCTACTTGTTTCGTATGTAGGTTACTGTGTTTTGAACAACATAGCCGGTTTGTTGTTGACGTTTGACGACCTCGTACATGGCCTCCTCACTCGCTGGTTTTTAAAATTCGATTCTTTGTCTTCACTTTTTTGTTTATTATTATTGTCACCTGAAGATTATTCGATGAAGAATCGAAAGTACTCGTGATATATATGGATATTTTTTTTAACTAAAAAGATTATTAGGAAAATCGAAAAAGTGAAAAAGAAGAATTCTGTTTAATTTACCAATATTTGCTTATATATATATATATATATAAATATATATATATAATCTCTCTCTCTCTCTCTCTCTCTCTCTCTCTATATATATATATATATATATATATATATATATATATATATAGAGAGAGAGAGAGAGAGAGAGAGAGAGAGAGAGAGAGAGAGAGAGAAAGAAAGAGAGAGAGAGATTTTGAAATTAATTTATTTCTAAATTATTATTTTTTTGCGTGCATGAAAGGAATACATATTCACGTGTTTCTGACCATGAGCCGTCATCAGCATGACTACCCTGGGCAGTATATATATATATATATATATATATATATATATATATATATATATATATATATATATATATATATATATATATATATATATATATATGTATATGTATATGTATGTATGTGTGTGTGTGTGTGTGTGTGTGTGCTAGAGCGTTTTTTCTTTGTTCCATCAGAAACTGATCTGTGTCCCGAGTAGAGAAAACCAATAAAACCTCTTTTCATATCAATTATTCTTTTCGACGGGAAATTCATCGCTCATTTTCTCTGGGGCAAAAGTAAAAATAATCTCAAATGAAGAAACTCAAGAAATATTTACTTTGATTCGTTCACAAAAAAAAAAAATGAATACATAAATCTAAAAAGTTTTCTATTCTTTGTGGGAAATAAGTGCACATCTATCGGGCCTACATCTGTGCTGTCTCTCTCTTTCTCTGTTCTGTTCAGGGATGCAATTGAAAATAAAGCCCTACACCAAGTTAAAAAAGACAACTTTTAGCGAGTGTAATTTTATGAGGGATTTGTATTGGGTTTTTGTATAGTAAAATCGTATGAATCAGCATGGTATGATTTGATTGGTTGATCCTGTTGTTGGTATTGATCTCCTCGAATCAGGTTCTTACAGGTAGGAACATGTGAAGGTTGCCAACATCCATGATGAAATGGTGCTATGGAACCGACTGAATTCGAACTTGGCACATCCAGGCTGTCAGTTCGTGTCGTTATCCATCACTACCATCAACTCCCAATAATATTGGCCGTTCGCACCGTACATCTAGCGAAGATGACGTTTTAGTTTAGTTTATTTATAATAAAGCCCTGTAACAAGAGTAAACAATTTTTCTGGAGTAATGTTTTACAGTGATGGTAATTTTTAGCCAATCCGAGCGATTGTTGGTATTTTAGAATTTGTGATCAAATCTACTATAGGAAGTAATGGAGTCTTTGACTGTTAAGAATAATTCATTTATATTATTTGGATTATTCGGACTACTATTCTCATCATGGTTGTTATTTTCACAACGTTTTCGCCGATGGAACCTCCGAACTTCTTCAAATGAATTATTTTGAACTCGGAAATTTTTATGCTAAACTCAGGAATCTATACGGAATTTTAAACTGAACACTACATTTAATCCACAGGGGTAGATTATTTCAAAATGTACCCGTGGTGCAATGTGGACAATGTGGACCCGTGGCATAACGGATAAAGATGTTGAGTATCAATCAGTTCTAAGCAATTGTTTTCTGGGGGTTGATGGTTCAATCCTCAGTACAGGCGATACTAAGAATACAATTATGAATTACTTAAGACTTTTACTCAGTCATGGCTGACGGAACAAGAGCAAGCAACTCCCGAGGATTAAATAAAAGGTTTAGCTCGAGATTTCGTACAGATTCACGACTTCGACATAAAGCTTCCCACAAGAACCAGTGGCGCAACGGATAAAAGTGCTAAGTGATACTCAGTTCAAAGTGACAGTTTTGTGGGGATTGAAAGTTTAATCCCCAGTACGGCGATACGAACAATACGATTACAAATTACTTAAGACTTCTACCCGACGTACCTGGCGGAACAGAAAGCAAGCTACCCCCGTGGATTAAATAAAGGGTTCCATTCTGAATTCCGTTCAGATTCCTGAGGTTGACATAAAGATTCCTGAGTTCTACAAGACGCACATGAAGAAGGTCGGAGGTTACATCGGCCGAAACGTTATGGAAATAACATCCAAGATGAGAACAGGAGTCCGAATAATGCAAGTAATACAAACTCCCTTTTTGTGCCTTAAATTTCGAAGTCAACAAAAAATAATTATTATTGATAAATATTTTTTATTGGTTAGAAGAAATCGTTTTATTCCAATAAAAAGTTTATTGATTTTTTTAAAAGTGTTTTAATTGTTTGTATTATTATTTAGAGCAAAAACATTTTTCCAATTGATCTGACGTGCAGAAAAGGAAACTTTGGAAGCCGGACACACCTGCTCGTTTGTAATAAACGTTTTACTTAAAACAGTTCACATTCGCTTTAATTTGTTTGTTTCCTGAATACTCATTTCCCATTGGTCTTGGTCGATCTCGTTAGGTTAACCACATTTCAAGTACATTGACACTTACAGGAACTCGCATCAGTCGTTCACGAGCTCCCGCAGAAATAGAAATTCTTTTTCTCCTGACATATTCAAACTCATCTCGGTAAAAAAAATACAGAACATGTGCCCATATGGGATTTTCGGTGACTGGAAACCTCTCTCATCGTATTTTTAATGCGAACTTTTTTGTGAGAAGTGCTGATATGCTGACTGTAATATCGCATAGGATCAGTAAATGATGGAGCTTTGTTTCTAGAGGAATAGGTCTCGACATAGCAAAGGTCTTTGATTGGGTCTGGCACAAGGTTTTGCTTCACAAACTTCCTAGCTATGGAATATCTGGCAATGTCTTCTCACCATCAAATCCTTTCCCTCTGCTATGTCTATAAAAGTAGTTGCTTGAAGCACACATTATCAATGATTTGAAGGACCAACCAGAAAAGAGAAAGAGAACCTAATTCTGAATTCTGCACATGCGTGGAACGAGTTTTCTCAACTTATGAACAAGAGAGCGCATTTTTCTAACGTCAAGGCAGATGACGATTTTGATTTGCTAAAGAACATCTTATTATTAAACTATTTGTTCTCATCGTTTTCTAATTTAATTATTCTTTTTATTTTATTATAACACATGTATTTACGCATATTTTTATATCGTGGAGAAAAAGTTAGCATTTTGGGGACGAAAAGAATCTTTCCAGTCCGTTCATGTCTATTTGCTTCCCACGCTTTAGTTCTGCTTTGTAAATTAAAAGCAAAGCCCCCCCCCCCTCCCTTCATCCCCAAACTTCATACAAATATTTTTATATCGTAGATTAATCTTCAGCATTTTGGGTGAAAAGAATCTTTCCAGTCCTATCCGGTTAATATAATTGTGGGGTTTGCGATTTGTGGTTTCATCAATTTTCCCAGGCAACGCCAGGGTACGAATCACGCTATTAATAAATATTGGCGCTTCTCTAGTTAAAAAAAGAACAGCCAATTTTATTTAAAGTTTTGCCATATTTTAGTAATTTCGCGGGCGTTAGCAAAATTACGAATTTCTTGGTAACAAAATGGTACATAACACAACATATATATAAAAACAAAACATGACAGGGGGGGAATAAGAGGTTCGATAGAGTTAAAATAGAGTTTTATTGACATTAAAATGGGGCTGGCTGCTTTTAATTCCCAAAGCTGGGTTGATAACATTAACCCTTAGTAACCAAGATAAAAATTTAAAAAAAACTTAAGACATGCAAAATTCACAAAAGGGTAAGATCGTTGGCACAACAAAATTGGAAACAAAATAATTCTTTTCTTTTTTGTTCATATAATAAAGACGACGGAGTCTTCTTTCTCTCTCTCTCTCTCTCTCTCTCTCTCTCTCTCTCTCTCTCTCTCTCTCTCTCTCTCTCTCTCTCTTGTTCATATAAAACATTAAATAAAGACCAAAGAAGTCTTTTTATCAATTTAACACAAGGTTCTCAAAGGGCATAAAACAATAAAATAAAACTCAAAGATATACCCGATTATATCATATTGGTCGAAGAAACGTCTCCGGCAAAGTCTGTGTTAGTTTTTTTCTTTTCTATTGAAATGTCCGTTTTAAATGTCCCTTTCTCTGTCTTCCTTTCATATTTTCATTCCAAAGGGCTCAATCTTTGAAATTACTTCATAGATGTTCTTCGATAATCTTTTCTTCATAACGTGTCCATTATCCAGAAACGTCCTTCGTTAATCCATCCCTTCTAGGAAAAATATGTTTCTGCATAAATAGGGTCGTTCAAATACCCTGAATTTCAAATATATCGTTCTTACTCTAAGAACAAGTAGAAAATCATCCAAATATTTTACGTCCATTCACAAAATCGGACGGAGACCACTCTGAAACAAACCTCACCCTCGGCTGTCAAGCTGGTACTAAATCAAAAAGCGCGCCCAAAGACTCCGGAAGACACCGGACATGACGTCACCTCTAGACTTTATTACATCGATGATGATGCTGGAAGGAAAGCAAGGCGGGAACACGACACACAACCCAGACAGAAAAACCTTGACCTACATTACGTGCAGTGGCAATATGTTGACACCCCCTCCTCCATGCCCAAAATAGAAATAAATTTCCGAAACTATTTGTATATAAATGTTTTAGTATATTTTAAGTCTCGCCTTACACATGTATAGATTTTAGCATATTTTAAGTTTCATTTTATTTGTATATTTTAAGTCTCGTCATAATTTTATATAAATATTTTAGCATATTTTAAGTTACACCATACTTGTATAAAAATATTTTAGCATACTTTAAGTTTCGCTTTACTTTTATATAAATGTTTTAGCACATTTTAAATTTCGTCTAGTATATCAGTCCTGAATTATCTATAAGAATTTTTCTTTGCAATGATGGCCCGTGACGTTCACGGGCTTATTTTGATGTCAGCGCCCAGTCTAGCTTGGGAGAAAACCACTCCCATTAAATTTAGGCGGTAAATCAGAAAGATTTATTTTGAGAAATTATTACAGACTTGGGTGTATTTGAAATTTTTTATTTTTCTTTTAGAAATGATGAAACATCACAATTTAGAGACAATTATCAGTGTTTTATAGTTTTTATTGTTCTGTTTCAAATTAAAAACTGACCAATGTTAAAGACATGTTCGCCTTATTAATAGCTTATTGCATGTCACCACAAGAGGTGCAGTCCCGCTTTGGCTGTTAGCAGTTCACAAATGAAAGTTTTATCATTTTTAAGAGTAAAACGAGGTCATAATGCCAATACAGAAACTTCGGTTAAAATATGATGAAAATACAAGAACATAAAGTCAGTGTGACTTTTACCTTGTCCGTGACCTTGACTATGACCTTTGACTTAGATATCCTGAAATGAAATCACTTCTAAATTAAACCATTGCCGATATTTTGACTAAGCTTAATGATCATTAGTCACGCTGTACACAAACGAACGTAGTGACCGATTTGACCGAATTAAGTTACAAGAATTACATACTCAACTAGATTGTCTTCTCTTACTAACCACTCTTCAGTTAATAAGACAATTTCGTTACTGTTACTTTAGGTTTTGTCTACTTACTGCAGTCCTGTTATTTAACCCACGTCCATCCTTAATGATTACACAAGAACACAAATATAAAACCAGGAATTAATTTCGCTCGAATTTTGATTGAAAAATGATTGCTTTTTTTTTTCAGGTAAAACAATTCATAGTTATATGCTGATCATGTAAAGCTTTCAGGGATTCATTTTTTGCCAGTGTTATCCAGACGCATTATTGGGCCAATAACGTTGAAGAATTCTTTTTCTATGTTGTTTTAGCGACCAAGTGTTTTGGTTCTTTCCAAGACACGCGGTCGTCATATTCTGTGTTGTGTATTCTTGAGTACACACGAGGTCGGAATAAAAAGATGAAAAAGTGGTAATAATTAAGAAACAGCTCGATTTACGCATATTTCTTTTTCTTCAACTTTTATTCATTTAACCTCACTTTTGCCTTGCTCAGGAGGTCAGACATTTTTTGATATTACGCAAGCTCACTCTCCAAATTCCACTCTCTGCGGTCTTGTCTAATCACTTGCTTTTTCCTTGGCCGGTCAACTTTCCTGCGATTTAAGACAACCATGCTTCTGCAACGGTTCCAGATGACCATACCAGCGCAATCGATTCATCCTAATCATCCTCTATGCTGGGCAAGAGTACAGCTTTCAGCATATCTTCTGACCTGATGTGTTTGGTTTAGTCAGATTTCACATATGAGATCCATCTAATCACAGATTGCGCTGTAGTCGGGTGAGAGATGCAACTTATTCCGGATGTAGAAAGGGACAGCTCGTGATGTTATCAGAGGCAACAACTCACGAAATTTTGCCCAAGCTGCCTTCACTCTTGTGGTTGTACTGAGTTCGTATCCACCACCTGCACTCACCATATCTCCGAGATAGCAGAAAGAGTAGAGTCTACTACTTCCAGGGTATTGGCATCTAGAACATCTCTGTGGGGACGACCGTTAATATGATGCACCTGTCCTACACTTGAAGTTTGGGTTCGGGCCTAACTTACCCTTTAGGTTACTGCACTTTTTGTGAACCCACAATAGGCATAGGTTACATGTTATCGCATTATTTCTGACACTCTTCTGGCACACAGAACAAGGATACTGACCAGAGTCCCTTAGGGATTGTAGACCAGACACACACACCATCACTTTGGTTTTAGACAAGTTCACTCTCAAACCCTTGATCCCCAAACCGTTTCTCCATATTTCCAGTTCATCCCTTAACTGTTCCAAGGACTCGGCAATTATAACTAAGTCATCAGCATAGAGAAATTTCCATGAACACAACCGAAAGTCTCTTGAAAGTGCCTCCAAGACTATGATGAAAAAGTAGAGGGCTAAGGACACACACACACACACACACACACACACACATATATATATATTAATTTTAAGTAAATAATATTAAATTATTTTTACTTACATACGATTCGAACCCGGTTACAGAATCACACTACACTTCGCTAGACTCTGCAAGCAAGCGTCATAACCAAAAGACCACGAGACATTACCACGTCAAGAAAAGGAATTTAAGTTCTATTTATGCTAAGGAGACACATATAGAAAGCGTGTCTAGAGTGTTCAACGAACGTTGTCAGAACATGTTGTATAGCTAAGTGACAGTCTATTTTTAATATATATATATATATATATATATATATATATATATATATATATATATATTGGGTATTTAGATCTGTATGGCTAGGTTTCCTTCGTCTTATCTACTTTCCTATCTGGTAACTAAGGTACTTAAGCTTTATTTTTTAATGCAACTTTTATTCCTATATAATTTTATTGCTAGCTACCATATCGCAGAATGGTTTTTGGGTGTAGTGTTTGGATAGTATTATTATTATTGTTATAATTAATGTTATTTGATATGCAAATTACCATATCACACGGTAGTCTTAAGTGTAATATATTATTATTATTATATTATTATTATTTATTTATGTATATATTAGTGAAATTTAAGCTGAATTATTTCTACACTTGATTATTGGGGAAATGGTCGTTTGATCAGTACCATTGGAGAGCCATGAATATTATAACTGTCCTGTTTTTAAATCTCCGAAACAGTTACATGGTAAACAGCTGATGATCCCCGTTTTAATATTTCATGCTTAAGTTAAGATCCCCTGTTTTTGTTTCACTGTTAGATACTTGAATCCCCTTTTTTATTTATGAATTTTCCAACGAATGCTAAGTCTGCGATATCTTGGATTTAGTTAGCTTCTCTGGGAATTTAAACTGCATTTTCCTTTTTGCTTTATTTTTGTTTAAAATGACTCAAAGCTTCTTTAGACTATATATACATTTATTCTCACAGAAATAGCTTGTCAAGAAAAAACGTCAGAAGGATAAACTAAACAAATGCCTGAAAGTGGGTGAAAATCGCAGATGTAGTTACAAAATGAAAGACTACATTAATTGTCCCAGCATCATTTTTAAAAAAACATGTATTTTCAGGGTAAACAAATAGAGAGAGACAAATATGCGATCGTTAATGTACAAGTAAAAAGGACTTACTTTGCTTTGTTGTTGATGTTATGGGAGTCTTATTCAATGACCAAAACAAAAGGCTATACAAAGATAGCTAGCTATTCTGGGAGGCCTGTCTAACTGTGACCAAACGTGAGGGAGTCTCAAATGATGGAGGCTGTGAATTTGTCAAAAGTTTGGTGATTCTCAAGTCAAAACACTTCGTAAGATTCAGCATCGATGGGTGTAACACAAAGTAAGGATTAGTTAAACCAATTCAAAAATGGCCGCACATCAGCGGAGAGTGACCAGCGTTCTGGCAGGCCACAAATTGCTTGGAGTGCAGCTGTTGTTGCGGGTGCGAAATTTGGTGATGGAAGATCGTCGTTCAAATGTGCGAGAGATTGCCCAAGAGGTCGGAGTGAGTAAAGATTCTGCACATGCAATTTTGCGTGATGATTTGAACATGCACAGGGTTGCTGCGAAATTTGTGCCCAAGTTGTTTTTGCAGGAACAAAAGGACCTCCGTTTTCAAGTTGCACAGGATCTTCTAGAAACCGCCAACAACACTGATCCTGGGTTTCTGAACACCGTGATCACTGGAGATGAGTCATGGGTCTACGGGTACGACCCAGAAACAAAAAGACAGTCGTCACAATGGAAGCATCCCGAGTCTACATGCGAAGCAAAATCAAGGTGATGCTGACTGTCTTCTTTGATATCCGTGGAATTATGCATCACGAATACGCACCGGAAGGACAAACAGTGACAAAGGAATATTATCAAGATGTTCTCCGGCGTCTCCGTGATGCAGTTCAGCGCAAAAGACCAGACAGGTGGACGGTGAAAAACTGGCAACTGCATCACACACAACGCCCCCGCGCATTCATCCCAATTAATCCAACATTTCTTGGCCAAACATGGAATTCCAGTCGTTCGGCAACCTCCCTACTCTCCAGACATGGCTCCTTGCGACTTTTATTTGCTTCGAAAAATTGAAGACGCCGCTGAATATTTTTTTCTGGCCTAAGGTCAGATACTTTTTAGACAAGCCGCGTATATCATCTCTCTCTCATATATATATTTATATATATATATATATATATATATATATATATATATGTGTGTGTGTGTGTGTGTGAGAGAGAGTTCTTATAAAAAATACATATATAAATATATACTCCTTATAATATCCGAAAATGTTTCAAATTTCAAGCTCAATGAAGTTGTATTACAAGCTTCAGAACATATATACTTTATAGTTACATTCCAATGATCATAGGAAAAATCAATCCCAAAACCATAATTTTCATTTATTGTTTCAATTTCTTTATTTTCATATTTTAGCGAATACCTGTATTTCTTCTTCGTGTCACAAAACAACATTTTTAAATCTATTTTTTTCAAATTTAATAGTTTTTCTTACGCGCGTTTCAAGAGAAATATGTATAGTCTTTAGTTTAACTATTATGATCATCAGAGCAATAGTTCATCCAATGGTAATAGGAAAATATATTATTCCCAAAACATGAGAAAGGAAGAAAGAAAAAGTTTAAGAAGATGTCTTGTCAAAAATAACGGCAAGCCAAAATACATGAAAAAAAAATCACTTGAAAAATGGTGATAAAAATCTATTCTCAATAATCTTTATCAACTGCCAAATTTGAAAGAAAGTTTCAATGGAAATCCTGGTAGCTTGGCAGCCTGAAGCATTCTCTCGAATAATGGCGATGGAGAAGTGCTTATAGAGTCAGGTCAATTCATGATGGTCACCGTCTATGACTTATTCATAGATAGATAGATAGATAGATAGATAGATAGATAGATAGATAGATAGATAGATAGACTCATCGATTGTCATTGATATTTGATAGCCGTCATATTGTTAATTAAATGTTCTTACAATACACATTAGGTTCTTGATAGAGACATAAGTAATTTAGACAGATGTACACTCAACGACTGTCTTTTAGTTACCTGTCATTTACAGAGGACAAGGGGGTGAGGCCCCTTTCTGCTACTTCAGTAAAGAACACAACACTTATTATGATGTATGTGGTTTGTAAGAGACTCTAATTTCAAAGGGTAGGGTCTGATAAATCCTGAAGCATGTCCCTCTCGAACAAGGTGAGGAGAGGACGAGATAGAGGGAAGGGGTGCTAATGAGCATGGCAGCTAGGTAATGTGACCCGAGGGGGAAAAACGTACTTTTTGATTTTCCGTCACGGTATATAACGATGAGATTTTAAATCAGGGGAACATGGGAAACATTAACCAAGAGCCCATTTTGGGGTATCTTGGCGGAGGGGGGGGGTAAATTCCATTAATTTCTGACTACCATTTTATGTATAACTAGCTGTCCATTCTTAGCTTTGCCCGGGAGTCTTTTCTGTCAACCAAAAACAAAAAAAAAGAATATATAAAAAAGGTTCAATTTTTCCCAACGCCTTAGCATAGTGCTTGGATGTATGGGAATATTATTTCGAGGGAGACAAATGTTGTGTTAAGGATATATAAAGCTCTAATAAAACCTGATAGAAAATACTGCACCCAGGCCTGGGCTCCAGCGACTAGACATGAAAATTTGAATGTAATATTGAAACTGGAAGCCGTACAAAGAAGGGTGACAAAACTAATAAGTAAAGTAAAGGAGTGCAGTTACAGGGAGAGATTGGACAAATTGGGATTGACTACTTTGCTGGAGAGAAGAATGAGAGGTGATATGATTGAGACCTTCAAGATAATTAATGGCATTTCTAACTATGGTGGGCATTTTTTTTAGTATTTCTCCTAGATCTGGAAGGTTATTGTCAAGGCAGTTTACAAAAACTAGATCTGTTAACCAGTTATGTTTTTTTGCTCACAAAGTAATATGTTTTTTTGGAATAAGTTGCCAGATCAAATTAAGAATAGAAATAGCGTGGATCAGTTTAAAATGAGGTTGGATGAATTCAGAGAAAGTAGTAGGAGAGAGAAATTGAGGGGGGCACTTTTGGGAGTTGTCAAATGAAGTGTTTAACAGGATTTGATCTGGATATCAATACTGTACTAAGAGTTTAATTATCATTTTTTTTAACAGTTGAATTGAGAAGATAGTTAAAGGGGAGATGCCCAAGGAGGCATAACAAACAAACAAACAAACAAACAAACAAACAAACAAACAAACAAACAAACAAACAAACAAACAATAACAATAACAACAATAATAAGAATGATGATGATGATGATAATAATAATAATAATAATAATAATAATAATAATAATAATACATGAAAAAAGTCAGTATAACACCAATAATCATAGGAGCACTAGGAACAGTCCCCAAAAACATGGAGAAAAGACTAGGAGAAATAGGAATCAAAGGGATAACTGAGACCATACAAAGGACAGTAATGATCAAAACAGCTACAATCCTGAGAAATGTCCTCGAATGCGGAAACCAACCCACATAAGCAACGAATGGAGAACAAACACATGGAAGCACAAAACAACAGAACCGGGGAAAATACAACCGCACGAATGAGGCGCAAGCATAGGCTGACGCCACAAAAATTATGGACAGAGGGTCGAGGAGGGAAAGCGCAAACCAGACCTCCACTGGAAGAGCGCGGACAGCTCTGGGACCTTGGGAAGGCTTGTTGCCACTCGGGCCCCAGAGGGGACCAATGACCCTTATCAGCGGGAAATCGTTGGTAGGTGGCTGTTGCGATACCGCAAGGTCATCAGCGGTGATGAACGAAAAGAGGTGGAGCATACTGGAAGTCTGAGGAGACTTGTTGTCACTCAGACTCCAGGAAATACCACAGGTTGTTGGCAGTGGGCGATCACTGACGATGACCAGTGTGATAACTCCTAGTGAGTAAATAATAATAATGTAACTGTTTAAAATGCGAGGTAAATAAATGAGGGAGGATTATTCTCCCTCTTGAAACAAAATTATAAATATGACCCATGTTACGAATTTAGTATACTACATCAGTATACACTAAAATCCCCCGTTTTTATTAGCTAGAAAAGCTCTATTATGTAAACATTACCATATATAAGGATGCATAGCTAAATAAATATCAACAAAAGAAAAAGAAACTTTTTTCCAAAATGATGACAGAAGCAATTATACCCTTGTAAATAAGATAAACACATAAGTTTAAAAGCAGAATAAAGTTATATTACAGTAACACAAGGTCATACTTATCTTAAGAGTCCATTGTGTATCTAAATAGGGATGATAGCACAACAAACTTCTTACCCCTACATTATCAAAGTATATGTTGGTTTATTCTGTCTTCACCAAGTTACAAGTCCGGCCACATATGTCCGATCATGCCCGAAATATCGGCCATATTTCAAAGATATTTCCTTTTTATGTCAGAAACTAATAGCCTCATACTAACTTCCATGCAGCACTTTTTGATTTGGCCCCCCCCCCCCACTTTACGGTCATCAATAATGAAGTTATATATGCATGTGTTTAACCGGCCCCCCACTTTTTAGGAGAGCCCCCCCCCCACTTTTATAACTGTCCCGCCGGTCCTGATACATATATCCTCCTTATAAATAAATGATATAATTTTACACAATCTTCATTTGCAAGTTTATCGTCTTTTGAATTCCAATAGATCCCTGGTAGAGAATATCATAACTTTTATCTTTCAGTGAATCCGGTAAATCCACCGTTGTATATTTGCAGAGACGCGTCACCCCTTACAACAATCCGCATATGTAGGGGTCATTCCTATCAAATGTTAAGTTCGTACGACAGACAGAAAAGCATGTGTTTCTCATATTAGAACATCTATAGAAATAAAAGTAAATGTATTTGTTGATTTGTCTGTGAGTTCACCAAAAGTTATCTCAAAAGAGCCTTAAACGGTAAGGAACATGACTGGTTGATACTATTATAATAAGTTTGATGTCGCCAATGACCACTAATGTTGACAATGCTCATGTCAGTTTCAAATTTTTTTAGATGAGGATTGATAATTTGGATTATTTAGATTATTTGGACTACTAATCTCATCCTGGAGAACCCATGGCACAACAGATAAAAGTGCTAAGTAGTAATCAGTTCTGTATGATAGTCTTCTAAAGGTTAATGGTTCAATCCTCAGTACAGGCGATACTAAAACTACAATTACGAATTACTTAAGACTTCTACCTGGTCATGGCTGATGGAACAAGATCAAGCATTGATTAAAGAAAGGGTATTGTTCGAAATTCGTACAGATTCTTGAGTTCGACAAGCTGCACCTCATGAAGGTCGGAGGTTACATCGGTTGAAACGTTGTGAGAATAACATCCAATATGAGAACAGTCCGAGTCTGAATAATCCAAATAATCCAAACTCATGTCAGTGTTGTCTGTACCAAATACCAAATATATCACAAACAAGAAATCTTATTTTTCATTGTATGTCTATCTTTGTATTATTTGAATTATTCGGACTGCTATTCACATCTTGGTTGTTGTTGTTGTCCACACAGACCCATTGCCTAACGGTTAATAGCGTTGGTTACCAATCAATTACACAGTCTTCTGGAGGTTGAATGTTCAATCCTCACTACAGGTGATAATAACTAAGAATAACATAAAAACTGAATTGACTCCTCTCGTCGGTCATGGCGGAACGAGAACAATCTACCAGCATGTGTAGATAAAGGGTTCGATTCGAAATTCTGTATAGGTTCCAGTGTTTGACATAAAGATTCCAGAGTTTGAAAAGATGCACCTGAAGAAGGTCGGAGGTTGCATCGGCCGAAACGTTAGAGAAATAAACAATCGAGATGAGAATAGTAATCCAAATAATCCAAACTAGCAATCCTCATCCCCCAAAAATTTGAAATTTTGTTTGATGATACAAATTTGGCATTAGAGATTTGTTACAATAATATTGTGGGGTTTGCGTTCTTGCTGACTATCCATACACAATAAAGATGACGTTTTAATTTAGTTTATCTATAACTTGAAAAATTATAGAAATAAAAAAAATACAAATGACAATTGTAATCTGGGCTTGGGGACTGAGAGCAAGAGTGTACAGATGTCTGCATTCCTTGCCGGGCCATGCCTTTTAATAAATAATAACGAGAAAAATCTTATTTGCATCTTCTAACATATTCATGAATAAGATACGACTTCCTCGCAGGAAAGCCATCTGCATTTTCAGTAATACGGGCAAATTGAAGAGATGCACTTGAACAATAGAAATAAAATTGGCTAACAATAACAGGAATGACAAGATTGTTCAGTGGGAAGAAAGGGTGGGAACACAAGAGTTGCATAAAGAATATCAAAATTCATTATGGAAGCAGCATAAGATGAAATTCCATAGGGTCAATTGCATTAACTAATGGACGAGCACCATTGAAAATGTTTGGTGTTTTGGCTGTTACGGCATGTCAACCATCATTGAGTCATTTGACGGCAAAACCATATGTTGGGTTTTGTTTGAAGACGACTTGGTTTTGTAGCCGTATTTTTTTTTTAACAAATAGTCTTTAACTGATAGTTTCTATTTAACCCATAGACAGGACTCTGACAGGTACTACCACTCCGGGGGGTCAGAGTGGACATGGGAATACTGGTAACTCAGGTGTCCCCAAACTTCCAAATTAAGGGCCTTAAAATTAGATGCAATTTTGTGTCATACCCACGGTTGGTTGGTAGGCAGGATAAAGCTTGAGTAATTGATAGGGTTGGGAAATAGGGTAGGCAGAAATAAAAGGTAGTTTAACGAAGTGGGAGAGATGGATTTTGTGGTGGTGGGGTGATGTAGAGGAAAACACCTTGCCCAAGGATGACCGAGGTAGTTTAATTTCTAGCTTAAGGCAGATTCTATTTAATTCATAGTTGGGACCCTGACAGCTACTACCAATCCGACTCAGAGTGTTTCTTTACCTCCTAGCCAGGAGGTTAGACATAAAGTCAGGTGTTGTTTTCAAAAGACAGCACACTATCGAGAAATGCACTTTGACCTACAAAACTGCCTGAGCAGCCATGTCGACATTCCCCAGCAATTCCCCAGGCGATTCAACAATAAACTAACCTCTTCTCAAAGAAAAAGTAAAGCGTGGGAGGATGGACTGCCTAGGACTGAACAGAACCATACCTCAGCCTGACAGCAACAAACCCACTGTCAGATTGAATGTCGAGGGTGTATCCTTGATTGGGTGAAAGGGTAACTCAACATTCTGTCAAAGCTCCTAAATTGGGGTGTTACCACTGGATGCACTTTAAGGGTAGACGAGAACACCTTGCCCAAGGGTGATCGAGGTAGTTTAATGTCTAGCCCAGGACAGATTGTATCAAATCCATAGATTGGACTATTACTCCGTGGGGGTGGGAGGTCAGAGTGGACCTGGGAGTAATGGTAACCATGGGGTAACTCCGCACCCCCGAAAGCTCCCCAAATTGAGGGTGTTATCACTGGATGCATTTTAAAATGTATACACAGAACCATTACTAAAAAGGTATGAACTCCCTGTCCCCCAGTTAAAAATTAAATTACAGTTCGTTTGTAATTAATAGCTTACAATAGGTATTTTGTTTTGCCATTCGGTACACCAAGATAGATTTATATACGGTAATAATAGATAAATCAAACAACCTATGAATGATGAGCAATGATGTAGTATAGTTAACAGCCGATAAAGAATTAAAAATAGAATATACAACTAATAACTTTTACTAAATGCAAGAAAATTTAATTTTCTATCGACATGCATAGTTTTAATCTTCTAAAAGGGTTTTAAAGTCATTTTTATTTCAATATAAGATTTCGTTGATATCTGTCTTTTGAACAAGTAACAATCCAAGATGGCCACCGTTAGTTCTTGATTTTAGCGTCTATGTCGTATAGTTAACAACCAAGAAAACAAAAATGTTCAAATAATTACAACTAATAACTGTCACCAAATCCATTAAAATTTAATTTTGGACCGATCTGTATATTTTTAACTTACTGAAACTGTTTGTAAGTTTTTCTTTATTTCAAAATAACTTGCAGTATCTCAAAGCTCACAGTCATTTTTTTACAAGGCTAAAAGAATATTCTCAAATAAAAAGCACTTATAAAAACTTTGTGAACTGTAAAACTATGTAGGTCGGTAGAAAATAACATTTTCTTGCGTTTGGTAAAAGTTATTTGTTGTATATTTTGTTTGTTTTCGATTTCACGGCTGTTAACTATAGTACACCATTGCCGAATGCTGTTTTAGAATGATATAAGTTTTGGAAATGGCATAACATTCTGAATTATGATTAATGGGCCACAGGTGTTTTATTGTCGGCTAATCTTCTTCTCTGTCCGTCTATTCTGTGTCGCATGTGAATGGCTGTGCTGTACTGGTTGTTTTATTTTTAATTAGCATCCGTCACGCTCGGAAAACTATGGAGTTTTGCTCTCCAGAATAAAAAGCCTGGCTAACTAAGTATGGAGAGCAAGCAGACTCCCTCTATACGTTTCTAGAATTCTCCATTAGAAAGGCAAGTGCCTATATATATAGTTCAAATAATGTTGCAAGAGTTGCCAGAACGTTGTCAGACTACTTTGGGGACTCCGGCTCTGATTTTATTTCTGAAGCTTTTCCTAAGAGTGGGCACAGCCGTAAGTCAGCAGAAGTTTGAGAACAAAGTTGTTTTCCTATTTACCCAAAGCACTAGTTTCTAGGCGCCAGGTAACCTGCCTTCACCCCTTCACCTATCAGTAGTAGCAATTCCACCGGGCTTCTATCTAAACTCACCTGAGCAGGCCAGAAGCTGGACATAGTTGTCAGAGGCTGTTCATGACTAGAGCGAAAGCTTGAAACGCTGGCGTATGTAGGTAAAAATAATTTAACATTATTTATTTAAAATTAATATTGGTATATATGGAATTGGGTCAGCCAAGTTCAAATCCTAGCTTATATTGTAGCACCATTTGGAAAGGTATGAATCTCCCTCTCCCCAGTTTATTATTGGCACCATTCAGTCTTGGAAAATTATGGAGTTTGATTCAAAGTCTGAGTAAGTAAGCAGATCTTCCCTCTCCATGTTGCTGGAATTGTCCATTGGAAAGGCTAGCACCGATACACATAGCTCTAGTGCCATCACAGGTGTGGCCAGAATGTTTCTGTATACAGCTTCGGACTGCTTTAGGGACTCCGGATTTTTCCTCACTGTTGATTCCCGAAATGTTTCTTATTAGTGGTTGTTACCGTAAGGCAAAGAGGAGGTTTGAGATCAGAGTTTCCCTTTGCTTAGATGAGTTGTCTTCCCAAACTGATGAGCTTCATCTACTCAAAGCACTCGTTTTCAGGCGCCAAATAACCTGCCTTCATCTCTTCCCCTATCAGTAGTCGCAGTATCGCCAGGCTTATATCTAAATCTAAGTTACACAACCAAGTTAGAAGCTGGACTTTCTTATCAGATACTGTTGGGAGGCACGTTGTAAGATGTATTTTATAGATAATGGGAGATACTTCTAATGACCACGAAACAAGTTATATCTTTCTTTTTTAATTGTATTTCAAAATTCCCAGCGGCGCGTGATTATCAAATCTTGCCTCCCTTTTCACTCCCCAAAATATAACACGGAAAGAGGGGGGGGGGACAGGTTGAGAATTAATAGGTAGCAGGAGAGGGGCAAAAGTTGAAGATATGTGTATAGACCAGAGGTGGGGAGTCGGAGTCGAGACTCAGAAGTCGGCAATGTTTTCAGGGGTCAGTTGGGAGACAGAATTGGCTCTTTGAAGACTAACTTCTGATTCAATGGTTCTATTTTTTCAGTCGACTTGTTACCTCTGAGGTGGGCAGTCAGTCGGGAGTTGGCAGTTTTTTTTAGAGTCAGATTACCCAGTCGCATTCAGATTTTTTAAACCCAAATCTGGAGTCAGTATTATGATTTTTTTCACCTGACTCATAATCTTTGAGGGGGAAGTCAGAGGATTCAGCAGTTTTTGCAAAAGTCTAGAGTTAGAGTAAGGAGTCAAAGTCGGATATTTTTCATCTGCCTTCCCACATTAGATTATGTCTACATGTAACATTTGAAGGGCTAAGAAGTGCTTGTCCATCAAAAGAACAAATCATGTAGATGCAAACATGCTGACTCATATTTACTTATGCAATTAACATTAGAAAGATGTGACGGTTTATTCATTGCCAATAAAAACAAAAAAAATCATGAAAAGAATAAAAAAAAACTCCTTTTAAAAGAAGTTGAATTTCTCAACTGGATTATTTTGTTGTATTTTTTTGTTTGTTTTCAATGAAGATTTTCACGGCAGAAGAAATTGCAAATGCTTCAATGAGATATTTAAAAAAGTCTACAAAATCGACCTGACAATCTAGTGGTGGGGAGAGGTAGTCTCTTCTCTCCAGTACCTTTATCACAGAAGAAACGTTGCTAGTCCTTTTCTACTCTTTCGTTATTTCCAAGATACTCACTCAAGCTGCAAGCTCTACTTCCTCCTTGTAAATCAGTCACAGAAAAAACTGTTCTCCAAACTAGGGCTAAAAACAGCAACTTATGTTCAATTAGTCATATAAAATGAATTGTCTAATTCTTCTTGGCACTTCATACCAGTTGAGGATACGTCCACGACAATCAGTCCTGCACTGTTCGGCTAAGGTAATGTTCAGATCACTCCTAGGAGATTCACCCTCCCAGGTTTTACCTTCTCTCTTTGAGAAGGGATCGATTTATCGGCAATTGCCTGAGGCGCCCGTACAGAGGAATGGCGCCGGGGCGGCTCAGTTTTTTTTTTGTGGGTCCAGAGTACACTACCTCTGGTGCACTGGCCTTTTTATCCCCATCTTCTGGCGTCATGCCACATCTTCCTGCAGTGGGAGGAAAGTTAATATCATGAATTGTCTACAATAGATACTGTGTGACGGCATGAAATAATCCTAAAAGGGTTGATATGCTGCAAAATAGAAAAACTACACACTTGCACTTTTATCTTTTAACCTGTGACCCGTTGGATCAACGTTGGTACATTGTACATTTTCATTCCTTCTATTATTTTCCCTTTCTTCTTTATTTATAACATCTATTTACGTACATCGTCCTCTTACTCTCTTTTTATTATGCTACTGCTACTACTACTACTACTACTACTACTGCTACTACCCACTCTATTCCCCTTCACCTAACACTTCTTGCCTCATTCACACTTCTTCCCACCATCTAAAACATTCAATTGTCAAACAAGCAAGCAAGATTATCAGTTTTAGTATTACATTAGGCGTAAAAAAATTCCGACATTTAAAAATGAATTGTTCCAAAATCAAATTATATCGACTTAAAAGAGTACAATTTTAAATAAATGCATTTCAAAAACTGACATTCGTTTATTGATTTGAAGAATATTTAGTTGGCAATTAATTTTACGGTAAAAAGACAAGAAAATTTATTGTTTTAAAAGGACTTAAATTGCTACAAGTTTAAATAAAAAAGATATTTGTTTCATTTATTTAAACAATGTTTAGCTGGAAATTATTTTTGGGAAGAAGAAAATGTCATTTTTTAAAAATTGTATTGACCCTGACAGACATTTATTATTTCAAAAGGAATATTATTATTAACTTTAAATTATACAAATTGATGGAGAAGGCACCGTGGAATTTCCATGGAATTATTATTTGTACTCACTAGGAGTTCTCAAACAGGTCATCATCAGTGATTGCTAACCGACAACAACCGGTGGTATTCCCTGGAGTCTGAGTGACAACAAGTCTCCTCAGATTTCCAGTATTCTCCACCTCTTTTCAATAGCTACCGCAAATAAACTTGCAGTATCGCAATAGCCGTTTACCATTGATTTCTAGCTGGTAAGGACCATTGGTCTTCTCTGGGATTTGGGTGGCAATAAGCCTTCCCAAGGTCCCAGCATTCTCTGCACTTCCAGTGGAGGTCTGGTTTGTGCTGTCCCTCCTCGGTCTTCTCATCCTCCTTGACCCTATGAAAATATTTTTTTGGGGGGGGAGGAGAGCGGGGAGAGGATAGCAGGGGGGGGGGAGCTTATGGTGTTTCTTGCTATTCATGTTCATTGGTTCATTTTTGTGTGATGTCAACTGAGGCCGGTGTAATTTATTGGGGGGGGGGGAGCTCATGAAGTGATGTTTCTTGGTTGTGATGTGGTGTTCTTTCTATGGTTTTGTTTTCTTCCTGTTGTAGATTCCATGTGACCCTTCGTAGCTTATGCGGGTTGGTTTCTGCATTCAAGGGTTTTTCTTAAGATTGCAGCTGTTTTGATCATTGCCGTCCTTTGTACAGTTTCAATGATCCCTTTGATTCTAATTTCTCCCAGTCTTTTGAGGATTGTTCCTAGTTCTCCTACGATTATTGGTATTATACTGACTTTATTCATGCTCCATATTTCTTTCAGTTCTCTGGCTAGTTCCGTGTATTTGCTTCGTTTTTCCGTTTCTTTGATCTTCACTCTGTTGTCTGCTGGAACGGCAAAGTCTACGATTTTGCAAGATTTTTCCTTCTTGTTTATTGTTATAACATTCGGTCTCCTTGCTTGTATGAGTTTATCTGTTTGTATATCCATATCCCAGATGATTTTGTGTTTTTCGTTTTCCAGTACTGTTTCTGGTTTATGTTTGTACCATTTGCCTGCGTATTCGAAATTCAATTGTTTGCACAGTTCCCAGTGTAATGCTTTCCCCACATAGTCATGTCTGTTCTTGTATTCTTTTTGGGCTAGTTTGCTACATTCACTTATTATATGATTTACTGTTACGTCTCTTTGTCCACACAGTCTGCATTTACTGTTTTCCTGGGTTTTATCTATTTTAGCTTTAATGTGGTTTGCCATAATCGCATTGTTCTGTGCAGCCATCAGTAAATATTCCGTTACTCTGTTCATGTGTCCTTTTCTTAGCCTTGTCCAGCTATTTTCGTTGGTTTCTTCTCTTGTCAGTCTTGTGAAGCGTCCATGTAGTTGTTTTTCTTTCCACTTTTCTTTTCTTGTCATTTTGTTTCTGGTTTCAGTGCTTCCCGAGTTGCTCGTTGGAACGGTGTCTCTTAGCCTTTCCATGTTTTGAGTTATGTATTTCTCCAGCTCTTTTTTTTTTGAGTCTTCCACACAATCTTCTATACTTACCAGTCCTCTTCCCCCCTTCGTTTCTTTTCATGTAGAGTCTGTCCGTATCGTCTTTTGGATGTAGTGCGTTGTGCATGGTCATTAATTTTCTAGTCCTCTGTAGTATTATTATTATTATTATTATTATTATTATTATTATTATTATTATTATTATTATTATTATTATTATAATAATAATAATAATAATAATATTATTATTATAATATATATTATTATTATTATTATTATTATAATAATAATATTATTATTATTATTATTATTATTATTATTATTATAATAATAATAATAATAATAATAATAATAATAATAATATATTATTATTATTATTATTATTATAATAATAATATTATTATTATTATTATTATAATAATAATAATAATAATAATAATAATAATAATAATATATTATTATTATTATTATTATTATAATAATAATATAAGATATTAATAATAATAATATTATTATTATTATAATAATAATAATAATAATAATAATAATAATAATAATAATAGTAATAATAGTAATAATAGTAATAATAATAATAATAATAATAATAATAATAATAATAATAATAATAATAATAATAATAATAATAATAATAATAATATAAGTAAAGAGACTTATTATTTTGCTATCTAATTCACATGCGTGTTTATGGTGTCTACAGTACGGTAGTTGATAGGGGTTGGAAATAGGGTTTATGGCATGTCAACTGTCGGTGGATCATTTTGATGCCGAAACCGAACATATGTTGTGTATATACGATTGGGTTGTAGATTAATTTGCTCCGTAGGCATCGTATATTTTGTAAACGATAGTTTCTATTTAACTCATAGATGGTACTACTACTTGACAGGTACTACCACTCCTCTAGGTCAGAGTGGACCTGGGAGTAGTGATTATTAAGAGGTGACTCCACACTACTCAAAGGGCCGCACTGGGGGATGGGGTGCTTGAATTGTTGCTCGGGTTTGTGAAATAGAGTAGGCACAAAAAAAGTATTTCATGGTGGTAGTGTGTGGTAGAGGTGAATACCTTGTCCAAGATAATGCCTGGGATGAATTCTATTTAACACATAGATGGAGTGAACCACAGAGTACTGGTAATTAAGGAATGACTCCACACTCCACAAAACTCTGAAATTAGGGCTCTGCCACTGAATGCAGTTTTGCGTCACACCTAGAATGGTTGGAAGAATGAAAGCTTGAGTTATTGATATCGTTGAGAGATAGAGTAAGAAAAAAAAAAGGTAGAAAGATCTGGGAAAATAGATTTCGGAGTAGTGGGGTGTGGTAAGGGGTGAATACCTTACCCAAGGATGTCCGAGACAATTTAGTGTTGTGCCCGGGACAAATTCTATTTAACACATAGATGAGACCCTGACAGGTACTACAACTCTAGGTTCGAGCGGACCTAGGAGTAATGGTAACAAAGCGGGGCCTCATCATCAGATGCACTTTAAGGACCTTCTAACAGAAAATTCATTTTTACAACATCTAGTAGCTCCTTAGTAGCTCTTTTTTTTTCAACAATCTATAAAGAGGATAAAATTAGATTTGTATTAATTTGATTATTCGAACTACTGTTCTCATCTTGGATGTTATTCTCACAGTCTGAGGAATTTTTATGTTGAACTTAGGTATCTATACAGAATTTCGAACTGAAACCTTTATTTAATCTGCAGGGGTAGATTGTTCTCATTCCGTCAGCCATGATTGAGTAGAAGTGTTAAGTCATTTTTATTTGTATTTTATTCTTAGTTAGTATCGCCTGTAGGGAGAATCGAACCTTCAACCTCCAGAAGACTGTCGCTGAGAACTGATTATTACTTAACATTTGATCCATTGTGCGATGTGTGTCAGTCATGCTTGACTAAACAATAACAATCTACCTCATCCTTCCGTAGATTAAATAAAGGGTTCAGTTCGAAATCATGTATAGATTCCCAAGTTTGACATAAAAATTCCCAAGTTCGGAAAAACGCACTCGAAGAAAATCGGAGGCTACATCGGCCAAAACATTATGAAAATAACATCCCAGATGAGAACAGTAGTCGGAAGAATCCAAATAATTCAAATAATAAATCCTCAACTAAAAAATCTTAAAATATAAAATTAAATTAACAATTAAAATCTAAATAGTAAGACTAATAATAAAACCTTATCAGTAGAATGTCATCTAAATTGCATGCTGGGAAATTGGATCTAAATTGCATGCTGGGAAATTTCATCTAAAATTGCATGCTGGGAAATTGGATCTAAATTGCATGCTGGGAAATTTCATCTAAATTGCATGCTGGGAAATTTCATATAAATTGCATGCTGGGAAATTTCATCTAAATTGTATGCTGAAAAATACAGGATTAATTATCCGTAGATATAAATGTTTCAATAATGTCATTTCATCCAAAGATAAAGTTAAAATATTTTTAATGACTCAGTTTTAAATTGCATGAATGAATTTTGTTATTAAAATGACTTGAAATAAATTAAGTGTTTGATTAATTAATAATTTTATTTAAGCCTGAATCATTGAATTTCATTTTTTTTCCACCTTTACTTTATTCTTTAAGGCGGAGCTTCAGGTGACTCACACTTGCTCTGAAATTTTTGTTAATGATTTTCTTTTTAAAAAGGATTTTTCAGTTGACTAACGATTAAACACTAAATTTAAGTTTTAGCAGAAAAACATTATGTTTTAATAACCTTTTGACCTTTTAGAAGATGGGGTTTATTTCCACCAACATCACCACCACCATCATCATTGTCATCGCCTGTTTTACATGCTGGCATGTGTTGAACGGCTTTTAAAAATTGATTTCCAAACCAACCTATCTCTTTATCTTTATTTATCCTTTTTTCTCTCAAATCCATCCTTATAACTTCCTTCAATGTTTTCCTGCCAACTTACCCTGCTACCTCAACTGTTCTACATATACTAAGTCAAGAACTCTTATCAATTCTTTCAATATGACCAAATCAAGGAAGTCTTCTGTTCTGCACACATCTCCTTATATTGTTCAGATTTAATATTCCACTGAGGTCATCAGATCTAATCCTGTTTTTAAGACTCACATTATACATCCATCACATCATTCTCATATTATTTCTCTCCATGCAACACATATCCTCAACCCTCACCGGCCAGGTTTCACTTCCACACACCATCACACTGTGTACACATGCCTGATAGACTCTTCCCTTGGTCAAAAGTGATACTGCTCTGCTGGTTAGTTATGACAGAAGTACCCTGATCTCACTCCATCCACTCCTAACTCTTGCAATCATACCAGTACCAGCTCCTCCCTGTGCTCCAATGGTAGCACCAAAGTAACAAAACTTCTAAACAACCTTAATAGCTTCACCATACAAATATACTTTCTCCACATCTGAGTTCTCATCCATCTCCATTGTATTACACTACTTATACACAAGCTTGCTTCATCTTCCAAGCTACCTGTAATTCAACTGCACTTCTTGTATACCCAATTCTTACAAGTGCCACAAATAATTGAGTTGCTCCCAGCTCCCTTTCCATAAACTGGGAAAGGAAACTTACCTCTTTCTGGGGTTTCCCAATACTATAACCACCGATCATCACTTTGGTCTTGGTAACATTCACTCTCAGACTTTTACTTTCCATAGCATTCCTCCGAGTCTTTAACTCAACATGTAAACCTTTCATTGTTTCGCTAAATCATCATCATAAAGTATCTTTTCTGGACAATCCATACAAAAATCCATGGACAACGCTTCCAAGACACAAATAAAAAGCAACAAACTCAGTACAGTTCTCCTACATTAACATTAAAACTGCTACTAAATGTGCTGTTAGTTCTAACACGACTTTGAACATTTTTCTACATTGCTTGAACAACCTTCACCAATACTCGTTTGCCCCTAGTTTATTTAAAGCCCACCATCTCTTGGCACTCTGTCAAAATCTTTCTCCAAATACACTTTTCCCCTGAAGACTACAGCATGGTCATCTTCAAATTCAATACCAACAAATACTTGTCATAACTCGCCCTCCTAAGTAATAAAATTTTGTCCATCCCATTCATCATTTTTAATCGTTTGCTTAATATTCTTCATCATTTTTAATCGTTTGCTTAATATTCTTCATCATTTTTAATCGTTTGCTTAATATTCTTCATCATTCAACTGACCATGCATCATCGCATTAACCCTTATTCTTGAGTGACTTTTGGCCTTGATAAGTGGTGACTTATTAGTAAAAATATAAATTCAATAAAAATCATCAACCCGACTGGTATCTGGAAGTAGCAGCAGCTGGACTTTTACTAGAAAAGAAACGTTGTGTATAGACAAGAGTTGTTAATAGCTGCTCTTAACATCTGTTGGAGGCAGCACTCTACGAAGAAGCAGCTTTATTGACATCTTCATCAGACCTCTGCCTTGATCAGAGAAGAACCAAATTTGCTGTTCACTGGACTAAGGATGGAATCGTCAGTGATGTTCTTTTGTGGATGTCAAACCAGGGATGTAGAGGGAAGACCACACAGAACTTGCATCAATCAACTAAGGCACAGAATGCACCTATGGATATCTAACTGGTGTGATGGAGGATAGAGCGAGATTGGTGTGAGAGAGTCAAGAAAATCTGTGATACGAGATCAACTCGATGATGATGAAGCACCAATTTTTCAGATTATAAAATGCAAGTGTACACCATCCATCAACAAATTATGCTTTGCCAGTGTTTGCACAAATAATATTCATATAAAATAACGTCTCAATTGGTGAAGTTAAAAAAAAACAGAAATAAGAAAGAAAGAAAACGTCTGAAACTGAAAAGTTTAAAAAAAGAAAAGAAAGGGAAACGTATGAAAAGTTATAGAAAACATGTCTCATTATCGAAAATAGAGTGACGGATTTCTTTCTGAATTCATTTAAGACCGCGAAAGGAGTCAGACTTGCTATTTGCTTTCTCCCTTCTCCTAAACACTTGAAATGGTTTCACCCGGCAGTTTTTTACTCACTACACATTGTTCTTTATTATTTATATTGGAGGATATTTTTAAAACTTACATGTTCAATGTCTGCCATGTTAAGTTAACGTAAACAGGGCCCCTTTCTTGACCATTTTTATTTCCATTTCATGGTTTGTTAATGAAGGAAGAGGGGATGGCATGGCTCTACCCCACCACTAAGCAAGTTTTTTTTTTTTTTTTTTAACTTTAATTCATCCCAAATAAGGCAAATTGCCACTGAGACGTAAGGGGCTACTGTGATTAGGGGCCAGATTTATAGAGGGCATCCTAAGTGGGGAGTTGTGCAGCAAGATGTTTGTTCACATTACATTTAAATTTCTACATGTTGGTACAGTCGAGCAGGGAAGGAATTCCATTCCAAAGTCAAGCCGTCCGAAGAAAGAAGCTATTTAGGTATAAAGTTTTCCAGCATCTTGGGACATCTACAGTGAATGGGGGGATTTATGCTAGTCGTCGGGTTGGTCGGAAGTATGTACGTGCAGTGCGTCATTGGAAGTACTTGTTCAACAAGCACAGGGGTGCAACATTGTGGCGATGGGACAGAGGCTGGAGCTTGATACACAGCGCGGGACCTCTATTTTGAACCTTGTTCAAGAGGGAAAGACTAGCAGTTGGTGCACCAGTCCAGATGAGATGCAGGTAAGTTCGTGAAAATAAATTTCTTATATTTTATATGATTTGTTCTGATTCGAACTACTATTCTCATCTTGGTTATTATTGTCACAACGTTTCGACCGATGTAACATTCGACCTTTTTTTAAGTGAACTTGGTAATATTTATGTCGAACTCATAAACTTATAAGGAATTTCTAACTTGACCCTTTATTTACTCCATGGTTAGGGGAGATTTTTCTCATTCCGTCAGTCATGAGCGAGTAGAAGTGTAATTCATGTTAGTCTTAGTTATTATTAACTGTTAAAGATTGAAGGTGCAACCTTCAGAAGATTGTCACTTAGAACTGATTGTTAAACGACTTTAACCATTATGCCATGGATCCATGTGCACAACAACGAATATGGCAATAGTAGACTGAATAATCCAAATTATCAACTTTCATCTAAAAATGATCAACTCTCATCTTAAAATTATCAACTTTCATCTTAAAATCATCAACTCTCATCTTAAAATTATCAACTCTCATCTAAAAATAATCAACTCTCATCTAAAAATAATCAACTTTCATCTTAAAATTATCAACTTTCATCTAAAAATTATCAACTCTCATCTTAAAATTATCAACTCTCATCTAAAAATTATCAACCCTCAGAAACATAAATTTGTTATAATCTAAAAATTTGCTATATTACTTGCCTTCCTACGAGGGCAAAGTGAGATATACAAAGTAAATTTTTAATGTGAGAGATTTTCAATTACCCCAAAAGGAGCCTTCTGTATATGGGAACATGAATATAAATTACCCCAGTCGAGAAGAATTTCTCCTCCTATGACTGAAGAGAGGACAGATACTACACTTTGAATTATTTATCCACAAATAAAATTAAATTCCATTTACAAATTAGACAAGGCCATCAAAAGTGGGGAGTGAGGGAGGAAGGTCTGTGGTCATCCTCTGTCTATCTTACTGTTAACTAGACGCATTTTGACCCCTTCGTCCAATCACTTGTAGTGAACTCAAAAGGCAACGCGAGAAAGCAAATGGCATTGACCGATACCCTTTCTTTGTCTCTGACATAGAAGAAGAAAATCTCGTGGAAATACACTGGCTGAAAACTTCGGGCAATCGCGGCTAAGATCAAGAAGGGGGAAGCCATAAAGTATGTAACAATCTTTTATTTCTCCTCATCACTAAACAAAGAACTCACATCTAAACACACACACATATCACATTGCCACAAATAAACAAACGAAACTGGCCATGCCTGCATTCATATAAACACAATTTCTGTATCTCTCACATGCATATACACACTAAGAAAATGAATACAGAGATTTCTCAAAAACTCGTGTACACTTAACGAACTTTCTATGCCAAAACCATGAGTTACCTAAACGAAAAATGAACACTTTCTTCGCACGCACTTATCTTTACATGTCCCTCTCACATGTAAAATTAGTTATATAAATGTTTGTTATTATAATAATGTTTTACTTTCTTTCTTTTGTTTGTTTCCTTTATCTATTTTAACCTCTTAGACATTTTGGTTCTCACGTGATCGATTAATAATTCCATATTTTATATTTTGCGCGTAACGCAAATAGGTCACAAATTGCTAAGTAAACTCCAAATATAAATTCTTAATAGTATTCCCTTAAAATAATTTGTGACCCGAATAGCAATAGTTATCCCAATAATATAAGGATTAACAACCTTTAGTTAATCAAGGCCCTTCTATTGGGACCCCCAAATAAATATGGTCCTCGAGCGTTGGGATTGCATGCCGCCATATTAGCATTCCTCTCACAACATCTTTCCTTTAAACCATGATTGGTTTACCCCGACGTTCAGGCATCATCCATACACTGTTCCTTTTTCTCTTTCACTTCAGCAATCGCCACAATACCACATTTACTCTATGGGCTACATTACTTAAAATATCCACAATTGTTTTATTTACAATATATATATATATATATATATATATATATATATATATATATATATATATATATATATATATATATATATACAAATGCATTAAGAATTGTTGGGTTTGGGACAACAACAAAGAAAAAAAGGAAACCCCTCAAAGAAACCAAATAGAACAGGTGAGTAAAACCCACCCAACCCTTCCTAAAAGAGATAGATAGACCGCCCACTATTTTCCGGTTTGTTTAGAACCGAAAACAATCAAGTCGATCTCTAAATGAAAGTGGAAATTAAGTGGGAGAAAGTCAGTGTAACGTGGAAGAAGGGTTCAGCTCCTCCAAAGGTGATCGCAACTATCGACATTCCCCAGTAGGGGCGACCCAGGCGACTGGCAATAATCTGATCTCACTTTTCAAAAGAGTGGGTAATGTCTGGGAGGGTGGCCGTCTAGAACCGAACTGAAGTATACTTTATTCCGACCCAAGAATCGGCTCCCTAGGCAAGCAAGACCCTAGTGCTAGGTAGTAGGGATTTATTTGCTTCTCACTGCAGCAAAATTTGGCACAAGGCCGAAAGGTGTGTGTGTGTGTGTGTGTGTGTGTAGGGGGGGGGCTCCTCCTCCGAAGTGGGCACCCTGGGCGGAGACAAACATATTCGAGAACGGACACGTCAGCATCCCCCGGTAGGGGCGACCGGCGATAAACTAACCCCTACCCAGAGGAGGTAATGCATGAGAGGCTGCATCTCCTAGGACAGAGCCGGACCATACCTCAGTCAAACACAAGGCTCCTGCACTTGGGCAAGCCTGCATCGAGTGTAAGAATGTGCCAAGGGTTTACTTCTGTGTAAGAAAGCCCATGAATTCGAAAAATTAAAAAAAAATTAACATTCCGTGGTGGGTGTTGAAAACGTCGTTCGTCAAATTTTAAATCATTTTGTTAAAAAAACAACCGATTTTCGTTAAAAAAAAAAAAATCAACTGAGCCTCGACCCAAACAACCTTTATAGGTGCTCACTGCTCACCCTCTGTGAACCCTCTATATATATATATATATATATATATATATATATATATATATATATATATATATATATATATATATATATATATATATATATATATATATATATATATAAATCAGCAGGAGCAACATGTGTGATTCTGTCGTTGAAATTAGTTTAGTCGTCAAACACTGGATGTTGAGTTTGTTGTCGTTTTTTTTAATCACACTTGTTTTTATTTTTACTACTCCTTCCTTCTTTCCTTCTTTCCTTCTTTCTTTCTTCTTATACTTTCGTGATTTCTTAATGGAGGCGATCCAAACGAGCTGTGAAGGAGGGATACTTATTACTATTAGTCGCAGTGGACACGAAACACTTACAGTAGCGGCACCACCCTAAAATATATATCAAGACAAGGGAGATTGCATCCGTGGAGAAAAAAAAGTTAGGATCGTTGGGAAAGAAGGCGGTATTGTGCGACTGACATCAACAACCACAAATACCATAGAAGAGTTGGTAACAAGGAGAAAAAGAAAATAAGAGAGAGAGAGAGAGAGAGAGAGAGAGAGAGAGAGAGAGAGAGAGAGTAGAAATCGTGGTCACTGCTACCCCCACCGCACCCGCGACCACGTGTAAAAAATGTGTCCGTTCTCTGTGGTCACCCCAAACACATGACATTGACACACGCGTTTCTCGTTGGAGTTTTAGTGTCGGGGAAGACGAACGGGTCGTGAAAACTTTGGGTGCACGATAAAGAAAAGGGTTTTAAGGAGGACAACTTTTTCTTTCTCAAATTGTTATTGCTACTTTAAATTTGTTTAAATATATATAAATAAGGGAAAGCCAACTTTAAAGACATTGGCTTAGATTAAAATAATAATAATAATAATAATAAAAAGGTAAACAAAAGGAGCCTACGATGGCCGGAGAGCAGGGCGAGGACCCACAATGGGACCTCAAATACAGGTCAGAGGAAGAAATGGACTTTTTTACGGAAATGGCTTTACATGAAACAGAACGCTGGATGGAGGTAAATTTCTTCTTTTTTTTAAATATATATATATATTAAAAGAAATTGATAAAATTTAAAAAAATAAAACATTCTGTCAAACTTTCGTAAGTTTTGTATCTGTTTGCAGTGCCCAAATTCCCTTTTCAAGATATCATTCTTCTACACGATTATTCGATTTGTTGTTTTTCAATCGGAGAGAAAAAAAATGACGCTTAACTTTTAAGGGTACTTCTACAGAATTTGAACCGAACTGGGTTTTTTTTTGTAACC
>OY744518.1:167297157-167367157 GCA_963556195.1 Sepiola atlantica
TTATGGTAATGTTTACTAATTAAATTATTAATTAGTTGAACCAATTTGTTTATAAAACTAGAACTAATTTGGTTGAGATAATGTTGTTATAATGGCAGCCATCTTAAAGCTAAAAACTTCAATAAAATTAATTCTTTAATATTTCGTTTGATCGTTATTTAATCTCATGTTTTTCTTTACGACTTTTTTATTGACTTTTTACATTTCCTCAGATTTAGGTTTGATTTTTTTTTGTATCGTGACAAACAAATCGAATGTCAAGTTATATCGATCTCCGCGCGTCTCTTATTTTCACGGTTCAATGCGACATTATGGGCTTTTCATTGACTTTATTTTTTTCAAAGCACTTGTCTGAAGATACTTATCCCCCCCCATCCCCCCACACATACACGAATACAAAGTTAGATATGACAAGGCATGCTTTTAATGTAGGGACGTAAAGCTCCTCAAAATGTGGGGGGGGGGGGAGCACTCGTATAGTCCGGTCGGTACTTCCGCACTAATAAGGGCTATTTGGGCGTGTGCCTTTTGTCTAAGATCAACATGTAGTACCTGTTCTGTCCTCGGTCAGAGTACCCCATTTGTGGGAGATGGATTTTCCTCACATTAAAAACAGATCTTGTGTCTAACTCTGCCATCGTGGTGAGGCGAGTAAATAGAGACTCGAGCGACAGATAATACCCCCCTCCTTCGGAAAGGATGAGGTAATGCTTGAGACCAAAAAGATGCAACATTTTGATCCTAGGCCGGAATAGTGGGCTTACTGGTCCCTATCTATTTGCCTCCCCACGAGGGCAAAGTTAGACACAATCTATTTTTAATAAGGGGGGGGGGCAGCTCCCCCAAAAGGGGCACTCTGGACTGGGACTAAAATAAAAATTGCCACAGTCTAGAAATATTTCTCTCCCCCACTCCTCGATCGAGTGCAGAACAGATACTACACCTTGATCTTAGCTCGAAGACCGGCATGTATCTCAAGAAGATTACTTATTTTTTAATCACCTTTTCATCTCTTTTCTCGAATAGTGGCCTTCGCTCGAGAAATACTATTTGCCTTTTGGTTTCGCAGCAAAAATAAACCATAATATTTGATTTTTGTCGACAAACTTTGTATTTCTCAACTCGGCTATACCGCAACAACCACTTCGTTTAAAATCAAGATCTTTAAGATTAAAACAAAACATGTTCATTACTAAAGATTAAGCATTAGTGTACATCTCTTTGTCAAAAAAATGATGGAAAATGTATGCTCTACCAGTGTTCACACTAATATTCATATAAAATCATAGAATTACGTCAGTAATTTAATTTTTTTCATCCTAGAAATTATCATTTCTGATGACCTAAAGAAAAACACACCGTTTATTTATTTATTTTTAAAATTTTAAGTAAAGAATTTCTTTCCGAATTCATTTCAGGCGGCGAAGTAAATCTGAGCTTGTTGTCTGAGATTGTTGGCTGAGCTTGTTGTCTGAGCTTGTTGACTGAGATTGTTGGCTGAGCTTGTTGTCTGAGATTGTTGTCTGAGCTTGTTGGCTGAGATTGTTGGCTGAGCTTGTTGTCTGAGATTGTTGTCTGAGCTTGTTGGCTGAGATTGTTGGCTGAGCTTGTTGTCTGAGATTGTTGTCTGAGCTTGTTGACTGAGATTGTTGGCTGAGCTTGTTGTCTGAGATTGTTGTCTGAGCTTGTTGGCTGAGATTGTTGGCTGAGCTTGTTGTCTGAGATTGTTGTCTGAGATTGTTGTCTGAGCTTGTTGGCTGAGATTGTTGGTGAGATTGTTGTCTGAGATTGTTGTCTGAGATTGTTGTCTGAGATTGTTGGTGAGATTGTTGTCTGAGATTGTTGTCTGAGATTGTTGTCTGAGCTTGTTGTCTGAGATTGTTGTCTGAGATTGTTGTCTGAGCTTGTTGGCTGAGATTGTTGCTGAGCTTGTTGTCTGAGATTGTTGTCTGAGATTGTTGTCTGAGCTTGTTGACTGAGATTGTTGGTGAGCTTGTCTGAGATTGTTGTCTGAGATTGTCGTCTGAGCTTGTTGTCTGAGATTGTTGTCTGAGATTGTTGTCTGAGCTTGTTGTCTGAGATTGTTGTCTGAGATTGTTGTCTGAGCTTGTTGGCTGAGATTGTTGCTGAGCTTGTTGTCTGAGATTGTTGTCTGAGATTGTTGTCTGAGCTTGTTGACTGAGATTGTTGGTGAGCTTGTCTGTAATTGTTGTCTGAGATTGTTGTCTGAGCTTGTTGGCTGAGATTGTTGCTGAGCTTGTTGTCTGAGATTGTTGTCTGAGATTGTTGACTGAGATTGTTGGTGAGCTTGTCTGAGCTTGTTGTCTGAGCTTGTTGTCTGAGCTTGTTGTCTGAGCTTGTTGTCTGAGCTTGTTGTCTGAGATTGTTGTCTGAGCTTGTTGGCTGAGATTGTTGTCTGAGCTTGTTGACTGAGATTGTTGGTGAGCTTGTCTGAGATTGTTGTCTGAGATTGTTGTCTGAGCTTGTTGACTGAGATTGTTGGTGAGCTTGTCTGAGATTGTTGTCTGAGATTGTTGGCTGAGATTGTTGTCTGAGCTTGTTGGCTGAGATTGTTGTCTGAGCTTGTTGTCTGAGATTGTTGTCAGAGATTGTTGTCTGAGCTTGTTGTCTGACTTGCTATTTGTTCTCTCGTTTTCGCTCACCACTTGAAATGATTTCGTCCAGAGGATAGAAAAGGGCACTTTTTTACTCGTTAATTTTAGTGTAACTGGACAGATATATTATATTTATTTATAGAAAAATATAGAAATAAATACACATTGGTCTTTATTATAGAGTTTGAATTACCTACGAGACACCATCCTCGAGTGTATTCGCTCTCTCTGTCCAACGGGTTTGTCAGGACAACCTGACATGGGAATACTTTGCTTACAAGTAAATCCTGGCCAAATATTCAAAATAGCATAGTATTCGAAGCTTAAATAAGATCCCCTCCATACGGCTATACTGTGGCTTGTTACCGCAAGTAACAGCACTTAGCTGGATACTCCACCAGACTAGATGAATTCTTGTCCTGGAATCCGGTAAACCAAGAGACCAAAAGAAAGATATACTATAACATACTTAACTGGTCAATTGGGGAGAGGAAAATTAATGTTCTTAACTTCTTTACTAACTAAACGTCTGACCGGTAAAGGAGAACTTTAATGGAATATATTGAATATCTATGTATCTCATATAGAGGGCCCCTTGATTTCTGAGAACTTCGACTAAAGTAAAATGAAACTAGTTGAGGATTAAAACAAAAAACATTTTTTCCTGTACTTACATGGGAGAGTTCTGTTCTCTATACACGGTGTTATTCTATATCTGAACAAATTTGGAGCGGTCAGGTCTTGATTTACCGTGAAATTTTGATCGAGGAATTTTCGATATTCAACGCTACACATTTGTTCAGCAGGAACCTCCAAAGCTAACCATAGAATTTACCCCCCTATATGTAACACGATTTAACTTTAATATATTTTTATATTATCATCATAACTTTTTTACCATTTAAAAGAAGAAAGATAAAATAAACTGCTGATGATTTTTTAAATTTTCAGCGTACGAAAATAATGAAAATGAGAAACTAAAAACGTGTGTACTTTATTTACGCCTTAAAACAACGTTCCTATGTAGTAACCAATTTTTATGTGCTAACACCCCTGTGTTTAATAAATCTAGCAAAAAAATCAAGCAATCGTCAGATTTTCACGAAATGTTCGATACTTATGCATTATTGGACTAATTTATCTCTAATATGATTTTTTCGTACAATATATTAGGGAAAATATTTTTATGAAATCTGAACAAAATATATCCAGGTCGGTCGATATTTTAATGTTAAATAAAGCAAAATAGTCTTTAAAAAAAACACCCGATTTACTTTATTATATTTTATGGGTAAGTAATTTGGTAAACTGGTCCGTAAATTCACAACTAAAAAGTGGAAATAAATGCAATATTATTATGTTTTGAAATTTTTTACTACCTTTTCTCAATAAAATATACTGTAATCTATTGTATTGCGAAGAAAAAAATTGTTCTACAAAATAAATCATTTTTCAGAGATTTTAATCCATTTAAACGAATTCACCATTTAGCCAAAGTAGAAGTTTAAACATTAAACATCTATTTTGAAAATACGCCTTCCCAATTTTTCTAAATATTTTAATATAATATATCCCTAACTATTATTTATCGTGAAAGACCAACATTGATATCAACTTAAAAATATTTACTTTCGAATAACATACTTATTTGCTAGTAGTAAGTTAGCATTTTTCGTCATTTCTCTGGAGATACTAAACTATGGAAGCCCAATACATCCGTGATTAGCGAATCAATTGTTAAAGTGAAAGTGACATTTTTGCAAACGCACGCACGTGTGGTCTTGTGTTTACATTCTAAAAAAAAAACTCTTTGTGCGACTATTCAGAACTTTTACTATAGTCAAGTTGTGTTTTGACTCACTGTGTTGAATATTTTATTGTAGTCTAGCATTAAATACTTCTAATTATATGAATGAGATACGTTTAAATCTCTGTAATTTTCCTTTATAAATACTTCAGAAAGTCAATGGAAAATATGGCAATTTTAACAAGTCAAGTTTGAAAGAAATAGAATATTAATAATTTGATGACAATTATTTATTAGTAGTTGAGAAAAAAAAACTAACATTTGTAAAAGTAATATTAAAGTTTTATTTTGGAAAAGAACAAAAATGATAACTACTGTGCTATTGAAAATATATTCGGGAATCTTTTACGAGACTCAGCAGAGTAAAAACGCAAAAAACAAACAAATTACAACAAATAAAAGTAACTGTAAGCTGTAAAAATTAGTTTCAAACTTGCATGTGCTATTTGTTTGTATTTTAAACCCGTTTGAAGTGCTATTTATTAGAAATCAATAGTTTTCTCACCGCAACTTGAGAAAACAAAATGGCCGATTTTGGGGGGGGGGGGTTACTAACAAATGCACCTGGAGCGGCCATATTGATTTTTGTGAAACCGTTGGGAAAAAAAACAAGACATTTTTTTTTTACATCTAATGAAAACCCATTTATAATACGTAAAAATAAAAACAAATTACATAGGTAAGTAGAAAAATATCTATTCTCGTCGTAGGTCAACTTCACTTGTTGCAAATTTATGTTTTTAAACCCTTTCTCGTTCTTTTTTTGGACCCCGTTCGCGCCTCTGCTGAGTCTCGTAACATATACCCAAATATTCTTCTGAGAAGAACAAACAAATTCTTCTTATTATTATCTTTTTAAAAAGAACCAGAATTATAACTCTTTGGAACTCCCTCCCTGCTCTCTGTTTCGCTGACTGTGTATATATATATATATATATATATATATATATATATATATATATATATATATATATATATATATAGTATATGTAGATATCAAAATCCTAAAATTATTCATTTTAATATTTTTTCCTTAAACAAAAGTAAATACTAGTTTAAGCAAGTAAGCTATTTAGGCAATTCTCTAATTTTTTTAATAAACAAAAGTAATAATCTGTCTAAAAATGTGAACCTCAAGGAAAAAAAAGAAAGAAAAAACCGGTAATTTTGTCTACAACATAATGAAAGTAATTCTATCACTTTTGGACATCCATAGGTACATAACATCTCGAAATGTCTCACATGATAATGCTAATTTTTTGTGTAAACAATACATCCAGCCGTAGAAAAAGAAAATTTCGTACTTGTATCGCAAGATAAAGAAGGGTTTCTTTCCAAATTAGATAATTTAATCTTTAAATAAACTATTTTACTTTAAAACAACTTCCTATATGTATAACTTTATTTTAGGGAGATTTTTAAAAACGCTGAATGGAACGAAGCAAAAGAAAGCAAAAACCGGTGACGTCAACGATTCTATGGCTGCGCTTGGAGGTCCCTACCGTTCAGAGTCTATTTTACTAAGGCATTTACAAAGCGAATATACCTTTCTGGCAGAAAAGAAGAACACTTTTCTTAAATGTTTCTGTATTTAAAATGAATGGGTATTCAGAGGATTTCTGTACTTACGGAGTCAGTCCCGAGTGTTGACGGAAAATTCCGAGTTGGTCCCAGAAATGGCTGAAGCAGTTTACGATTTGAAAATCGCCCCCCCCCCAAAAAAAAAAAAGAATGTCAGAAGGCAGACGACACTAAGCATGCGAAGGGTTAGGTTAGAGTAAGAGGTTAAAAAAATAAGCTCCTCAAAAAAGTTGAAAAAACTTCCTCAAAAAAAAGAAAAGAAGGTGGCTTACAAATCATAAACTGCTTTGGCCATTTCCAGGACTGACTCTGGATTCTCTGTCAAATTACTCATCCTCTGGATACCTATTCATTACGAGTACCAATATATATAGTTGTATATTAACAACAAAAAAAAGAGACCCTAAACTGTTTCTCATTTTTAAGGAATTTTTTTTTTAATGATAAATTCTTTGCATTCCTTCTGTTTCCTTGTTTAGTTTTTGTATGAATTGTCGGGGGAGGTTGAACTTCTTTTTTTAAATACGATTTCGTTTATTCTTTAATTGTTATAATCTTATTTTACTGCCTGTCTAGATATTTCAGTTTTTATTCTCCCCCTATATTTGTTTTTCTTAAGCCGTTTTCGTAGTGCTTAATTATTTCATGATTGTATTAGCCAAGATTAAAGACTATGCCGAAAGACTTTCACACAAAAAGCAAACATGCCCCAAGCATAAAACTGTGTGTGTATGTGTGTGTGTGTGTGTGTGTGTGTGTCTGTGTGTGACTGACTGTGTATAATTGTATAAGAGTTCAGTTTTCCTTTTTTTTTCTCTTTCGTCTCTTTCTCGGCTGAAAGACACTTGTTGTATCTCTAGGCCAGCCATTAAACACTACAATCTCATTGTTCGTCTCCGCGATGTTTTCAACGTGCAAAAAAGAAAGCAAAAAGAATCGAAAGATCTGCCCTGTGCTTGCTCACATAGGCCGGTTTCTCGTTTGTTTACTATTATATATATATATATATATATATATATATATATATATATATATATATATATATATATATATATATATATATATATACTAGCTGGTCTTGCCGGCTCGCTATCGCTTCCAAAGTTCGAGGTACGTGCAAAATCAATGGTCGATTCCCAAAATGTAAAAACATTTTGACCCTCCACCCTCTCACTTAAAAATTCACTAAAATTCAGGAAATCAACTAATTTTAATGAAATTTTCAGTATTTATTAATCAATGAAACCATTATTTTTTTCTTAAAATCGTAGTGAAAATATATTATTTGTTAAAAATTTGTTAAAAAATACACCTTTACTAAAGTTATATTTTTTAGTATTAATTAAAAAAATGCATGAATTTTTTAAATGAAAATAAAGCACTGTAGATGTTAATACATTAAAAAAAAATTACATATATATTACGAAAAAGGCCCCTAAATTCCGTGTTAATAAAATCAGTATAACTAAAAGAAAAAAATAATTTCTTGAATTAGTGATATTATCATTGGATAAAGCATTGTTTAATCAATATTTTCACCAAAAACTAATATAATTGCAAAAGATACATTTGATGTGATTTTAATGATTAGAGTTTCTGGGACAATTAAACATGCGATATAATTATATTTTACTTTCGCACATGAACGTGTCATCATCAGCTTAAGAAATTATTTTTATAATAATGAATAAAATGAGGATCAGGATCATTACGAAAAAAAAAGAATTTTAAAAGTTGGATAATTTCTACTAACGATTGACTGGGATAGGTATGGTGGCCCTGTTCTGTAATAAACAGGCACGAGTAGCCCTCCAACCACCACTCATTCCCACACCGCCCTCAAAATTTTATTTTCAGAGATTCAACAATTTCGTTAATTTCACAATTCATCAACAATTATTTAGAAAGATAAAACGTAAGTTTGTATTTGTTTTGTCATTTTTTCATTAATAAATATTTAAAAAGTTAAAAACAATTATTTATTAATAAATAAATAGAATTCAAATATGACATTTTCTTTCAAAATTGAATTCTATTTATTTATTAAAAAATAATTGTTTTAACTTTTTTTTCAATGAATAAATTGTCAGTGTTGCTTTATTTTTAAAAGAATTGATATAATTTATCGTTACGAAACGTTAAGAATAAATCGAATAACTAAAGTTTTTAATCATCATGTAAAAAAATTAACTCAGTTTGTAACGTAAAAATAATTTTTAACAACATTTTAAAAAGTTTTATTTTAAATTCTAAGGAAAAACATGGGTAAACAGACGTCATCAATAATTTCAGAGTATTACTGAATTAAAAACTAATACAAAGTTAAATATGAATCTTTTTAGATAAAAATAAATAAAATCTTAATTGTGTACATTCACAAATATTTAAATTAAATTTCCTTTTTTATTACAACAAAATAAGGGTAATGAACTTAATTAAATTTCTTTATAACCTTAAAAAGAATAAAGAAATTAATGGATAATAATTTTTCAATTTCTATAAACTATTACAAAACCATTCTTATAGATAAAGTGAAAAATTATAAATTATTATTACATTTTTGTCTTCCATATATTCTGCATAGCGATAGTCAATCAGTAAACAAAGTCGTTTATCGATTCACCGAATGCCGGGTTTTACTAAACTATGACTTTTGGGGGAGGGGGATAATTTTGCTAATTTTTTAGTAAAACGCAGGAAATTTTTGTTTTAATTAAGTATCTTATAAGGTTAATTTAATAATTATCTTTGAAATAGTTCCAGAAAACTTATATTTATCTTTCAAGGGATTTTTACAAGTAATTTCTTCAAAGTTCAAAATTCACCGAATTTTGGGTTTTTTTTTAGCCGTCGTGATAACATTTTTCATTATAATTTTTTTTCACACGTAAATAGACATTGTTTTTCCTTTCAGAGATTAAGTTTAGGCTTTTATCTTTCAAACACAATCAAAGTTTACACGAAAAATAATTAAAAAATTAATGATAAACGCTTTTTTTGCACGTACCTATGAAACAGTAATTTAAAATTTCATTCATAACTTTGTAAACACAAAACAAAATCTTTCCCCTTTATACATAAACTTAGGTAATTTCCATACAAATTTATTTATCTTTTAAATGTGACCGTAGAGAAAGGAAAAGAAAAGTCAATTTGCCTTTTTACTTGCAATTTAGAAATAGGCTGCAACTTGTGAGAAAATCTGAATACAAATGCTAAATATTTGTCTAGGAAATAAAATACTACTTTTAATAGAACTATTTGTCATATTAAAATCAAAACTGGTTTAAGATACTGTGATAATTTGCCTTGGTGACAATATCTGTCAATTGAGTTATCTCCCCTTTGCAGATTGGCTGTTTGGAGTCTATGGACATAGGTGACTCTGACTGGTAGTCAATTTGTATAGGTGGTGCGTTTTAGTAGGCAATTTGTAGAGGTGGTGGGTTTTAGTAGGCAATTTGTAGAGGTGGTGGGTTTTAGTAGGCAATTTGTAGAGGTGGTGGGTTTTAGTAGGCAATTTGTAGAGGTGGTGGGTTTATTACCATGAAAACTAATCTTTTGATATTGAAGAGCTCAGTTGATTTCTGGGCAGCATAGAGTGAACAATAAGCAGTGAAAAGTGAGCAGATGGCAGTGAATAGTGGAGACTGAGATTTTTCGGTTTTAAGGTTGAGCAAAGATGTGATATTGCCCTTTAGTGGAGAAGATGATGTAGTCGGTAGATGAAAAAAGTGAAACTGGTGGCAAAACTACAGAAAGTGCAAAACCTTGCTAGTTTTATTTCATTTTTTCTGCACAGAAATGCGCTTGCTCTCTACCTTGAGATGAGTAATGAAGACCAATTAGACGCGGAACTGATAGAGATGAGATTAGTGACAGTGTTCACGGAAGGGCCTTTCAGAACCTATGAAAAACTGAAATGATTCAGGTGGACTGGAGAATAGGTGGATGTTTACGCCAATACAATCAAAAGATTGGCTGGACTAGCAGGATACTTAGGGAGAGGGCTGGACTAGCAGGATACTTAGGGAGAGGGCTGGATCATACGGCCAAATTGACATCTGTCACAGGATTCCCAGATGACATATCTGTGGCACTGCAATAGTTACCTCACATAGAAAGAATGGATGTCAGTAAACTGATACCGATCGCACGGCTTTTAGTTAGCAAAAGAAGGCAAGAGACTGGAACAGTGGCAACGAGTGCACAAAGCACTACACTGAAAAATGAGGTTCAAAGAAAATCATCAAGCATTCGGTGCTTTAGATGTCGAGGACCGCATTTTATTAAAGATTGTATGGAGCCACCTAGAGCCAGAGTAAGGTGCTATGAGTGTGGAAAATTTGGGCACATTGCGAGATATTGTTCTCAGGCTCAGGGAAATGAGCAGGGGGGAGCTTCTGCGGCAGTAGCTACCCTAGCAACAGAATGAAGGCGCAGTACGGACCTCTTCCAATGATAGAAGTAGAACTAAATGATACTGTAATGATGGTGCTCATTGATACTGGATGCACCACGAGTTTACTCAACGCCAAACTTGTGAGTGGCACTGTAAAAGCGGTTGATGGAAGGGACTTAAAGTGTAAGGGAGCCCGGCAAGTAGAGATAAAAGTATGTGGAGTACAAGTGAAGGTGGAAGTGATTGTAATAGATCACATGATTGACGGGATCAATGTCATAATTGGAATAGGTGTAATCAATGCGATGGGAGGTGTGACTATAAACAAAACTGAGGTGAAGTTTGGAGACATACACTGTGTTGTAGCTGCTCATCAGCCGAACATTTGCAAAATCGAGAACAAAGATTTTGAAGCAGATTTTGATGGAAAGTGAAATGGAAATGGATGGGAGAGCATCCAGTGTTGGAGAACCAAGTAAAATATTACAAGAATTCCCTGGAATGTAAGAAAAACTCAGAGTTTGAGAAGGAGGTGGAAAGATGGATAGCAGATGGTATTCTCTTACCGTGGAAGAGTGAAGTAAAAAGTGTGTTACCGTTGATGGTAGTATTCCAAGCCACAAAAGATAAAGTCAGGCTAGTGTTAGACTTTTGGGAATTGAACCGTTTTGTAGCATGTCATACGGGGAGCGACATAATAGATGTGTGTGATGAAAACATGAGAAAATGGAGGCGGTTGGCAGGAGGAACTGCGATTGTGAACCTTAAGTCTGCCTACTTGCAGCTACATGTGGCAAAGGAACTATGGCAGTACCAGCTGGTCTGCTATAAAGAAAGAATCTAAGTCTAACACGGTTAGAATTTGGAATTAATGTTGCACCAAAGATTATGGCGGACGTTCTAAAAATTGTGTTAATGAAAGGAAATAAGACAAAAGAGGTCACTGATTCGTACATTGATGACATAATCGTGGATGTGACAAAGGTATCGACAGCGGAAGTGGTGGAACATCTTAAGGGATTTGGGCTAACAGCAAAGTTGCAGAATCCTTGAATGGCGGAGCAGTGCTGGGTCTTAAGCTGATGAAAGGAAAGATGGGTGAGCTGATGTTCAGAAGATGCAACAAAGTTCCGGAGATGACAGAAGAAATGAGTATACGTCAGTTGTTTTCCATTTGCAGTAAATTGTTGGGGCACTATCCAGTTGCTGCATGGCTGTGATTGGTATGCAGTTATGTAAAAAGAAGAGCAAGTGGAGTAGATTGGGAGGACAGAGTTGATGTCAAAACTGTCAAAGTAATGCAGGAGATTCTAGCTGATGTAGAATAGGAAGACCCTGGTAGTAGAGCTTGGCACATACCTGAAACAAAAATAGAAGTGGTGTGATGCAAGCAGTATTGCAACAGGCGTGATTGTGGTTTGGTGGCAGAAGATGCAGCATGGCTGAGAAAAAAGGATAATTTTAATTACATTAACGTGGCCGAATTAAATACTGTTCTGAAAGGCATCAATTTAGCTATCAAATGGGGATTAAGAGACATCGAGATAAGAACTCATTCAGACACAGTACTAAGTTGGGTGAACTCTACAGTGGAAGAGAGTGGAAGAATACGAACCAAGGATGATGGAGAAATGATTGTGAAGCAGAAATTGGGAATACTTGGAGAGTTAATATCCGAATTTGGACTGCGAATAAAGGCAGTGTTTGTATCTTCAGAGAGAAACAAAGTGGATGTGTTTATCCGAATAAACAAACGGTGGTTAGTTGAGAAAGAAGAAAAGAAGGCCCGGTATGCTGTCTAGGAACCAGAGAACTAGAAGAGTTGCATGGCATGCACCACATGGGAGTGGATAGAACATCATATTTGGTGCGGAAAGTTGATCCACTTATAAAATAGGAGGAAGTTCAGAAGGTGATCAGGAACTGCGTTCGATGTCAATCAATCGATCCTGCCCCAAATATACATGATCCTGATGAAATTGGGATTGCAAACAATTGGACAAGATTAGCTATTGATATGACACATTATCATGGGGCGTAAACTTGTCAATGATTGACTATGGACCTGAGAGACTAGCAATATGGAGGGAGTTACAGACGGCAGCTGCTGTTACAAAGGAATTGGAGAAGGTGATGCTTGAACGGGGTCCAGTAATGGAGGTGATAGGTGACGCAAAGAGAAGGTATACTGAGTTAACAAAAAACGCATTCAGTCACAGAAACTAGGTACTCGCGATTTCTGGAAAATCTACAATAGTGTGGTGAACAATGGTCAATCAACGATTTCCCCACTATCAAACCACAATGATGTCGTTTGCACGACAACTGATAAGGCCCACCGTTTCGCCTCTAACTCCACTTTGAACTCAGAAAACCACCCCCTCCCTAAATTCCCATTGCGGACCGAAGCCACACTTGATAACCTGGTCATCACCCCATCTAAGGTCAGGGACATCATAAAAACCTTGACACCTCCAAAGCTTGTGGGTCTGATCTTATACCTGTAATAGTAATAAATAAATGCTCTGCTGAACTGGCCCCTGTCCTCTTCAAACTCTACAATAAATGCCTAGCTGAATCTTGCTTCCCCGATAGCTGGAAAATTGCCTCTGTGGTACCAGTCTACAAGAATTCTGGGGATAGAACTGATCCTCTGAACTACCGCCCAATCAGTCTACTCCCGATCTTTGCTAAAATCTTTGAATCCTTAATCAATCTAGCGATAGTCCAGTACTTAGTTAATGCTAAACTTCTTTCTGGCCGCCAGTATGGATTTAGACAAGCATGATCTACTGCAGACATTCTAACGGTCATCTCTTAACACATGTATCATACACTCGACAACGCAGGTGAAGCTAGGGCAGTAGTGCTTGATATATCCAAGGCCTTTGACAAGGTATTGCATAAAGGGCTTCTGAAAATACGCTCATACGGTATTACTGGGCAATTACTTAATATAATTAAATCCTAACCAAAAGAAAGATCCAGGTTGTCCTCGATGGCCGTTCATCTAAGCAACATGACATAAATGCTGGTGTACCCTAGGGATCTATCCTTGGACATTTATTGTTCCTAATCTTCATAAACGATCTACCTGATGACATCGAGTCTGAGATTGGTTTATTTGCTGATGACACCACACTTTACTCTTGTCATGTTGGCAAAACGGACGCGATCATATCCGAGACAATGGCTGAATCCTTAGAAAATGACCCCCAGGCTGTAGTGGATTGGGATCATAAATGATTGGTTACTTTTAATGCCGCAAAGACAAAGCTCCTTTCCTTCAATAACTACAAGAAACCTCTCCAACCACCGATTGTCATGGCAAATAACACCCTACCTAAGAGTTCAACATTCAAACTCCTCGGCCTAACCTTCACAGGTAACATGAATTGGAACAAATACATTGAAGACATTGGCAAGGCTGCAGCAAAGAAGGTGGGCTCCCTCTACCGTGCTAGTAAACTCCTCACACCTGACATTATCCTGTATCTCTACAAAGCTACCATCCGCCCATGCATGGAGTATTGGTGCAACATCTACTAGTCTCTCCCTCCTTGACAAGGTCCAAAAAAGAGTCGCCAACTTAATAGGTCCCTCACTGTCAACCAAGCTCCAGCCCCTGTCCCATCGCCGCAATATAGCATCCTTGTGCTTGTTTTACAAATACTTCAATGGATTATGCCCCGATGAACTGGCTACTCTGGTGCCCCCTCGACGTAAATTCACTAGACTAACTCAACAATCAGTTAAATCCCATCCATTCACTGTGGAAGTCCCCAGATGCCGGAGAGCCTTCTACTCCAATAGCTGCTGGCCTCTGGAACTCCCTCCCTGCCCCCTGTTTCCCCGACAGTACAGACATGCAGAGGTTTAAAACTAATGTAAACAGACCTCTTGCTGCACAGCTCCCAACTTAGGATGACACCCTAAACCTACTCCCTAATTCTCAGTAGCCCCTTACGTCTACAGTGGCATCCTGCCTTGTTTGGGGTGAAATATCATTAAAAAAAAATTTTTTATAATTAGGCAGCATTATTTACTTTTATACACGTTTGATTGAACAGGAGTTTTAGCTTCTGTTTATTCATTTTCTGATCCATTTTTCCAGCTGTCGAACGACCGATTTGGTGTTGTCATCCATGGTGTGTAAGAAACCACCATATTTTTGGCGAACGTTTTCGACCGACATCGGTCGTCTTCAGGCGGATGAATGAGTAAGCAAGATAAAACTGGTGAATCCAGTAAGAGGACGTTCTTTTAAACATTTCAGCAACACTTCAACATACCTTCCCCCCCCCCCCCCTCCCTCATAACGAGAATGGTTGATGCTAAGTTTATTTATGCGAATGAACAACGCTTCCATTATGGGGAGGCGAATACTACTATATGAAACAGCAAGAATGGCTGTGTTACCAGTTAAAATACTCCTAAAATCGTTTTTGGGGATGTTATTTTTCACCAGGTGTTGGTGAATGGAGCTCTGAGGTGGCAAGTTCGTCGGCATGATATACAAGTCCTGGTCATGCCAATATACGTATTGTTTGCAGAGACACATTCTCTGAGAGGGTACTAATTTTAAGTAAGCCATAGTCAGCCGGGTTATTTTTTTAAATAAGTTGATGGTTTTAGACTTCTTGTAATAAATAATAAATCTAATTTTAAAGTTATTATCTACAGGGGATATATGTTTGTGTATGATATTTTTTAATTATTTTTTCATCGACTTTATAGTTGGGGTGCATTTGGTTACAATAGAATAAGTTAATATTATTATTATTAATATTGTTGTTGTTGGGGTTTATATTTGTGGCAGGTAAGGCGTATTTTATTTGTTGATCAACTACATAGTTATGAAAGTTATTGTTAATTAGTGTCTGCTTAATATCAGCCAGTGCTTTATACAATATTTTATTACTAGGGGAATTTCTTTTGGCCCAATAAATAAGATTTTTTATGACGGCTATTTTATATCTATCAGTGCATTCACTATTAAAATTAAGAAGGTTTGTATCTTTACTAGTGGGTTTTTATACGGGGGGGGGGGGGGTAAGTAATAAACTTATCTGTAGAAGTTTCTATTTCTATATCTAGGACGGGAATTTTATTATTGATGCAAGAGTGTGAAATTTAATGTTGTATTATTTTCAAAGGTATTTTTAATTAGAGTTAAATTACATAGGTTTTCTGTTAGTAGGAGAATGTCATGGACGTATATAGAGGGTTTAGTAATAATATTGAAAGTTTTAATTTCTAGGTTGGACATATAGTATTCGGCAAACAATGGCCCCATTGAGACGCCATCCACTTGGGTGTATAAGCTACAATTAGGACTGTAGAAAGGTACCTCAGTGGTGCACGAAATTAATAGTTTGCATAGTATATTAGAGTTTATTTTGAGTGCAGGGAGAGTTGGGTTATTATATATGCTGTTGATAATTAAGTTGATAGTTTCATGTATTGGGACGTTTGTGAAAAGGTTCTGAACGTCCAAAGATGCTAAGATTTTATTATTAGGTTTTATCGAGTGGAGAATATCTATTAATTGATCTGATGATTTAACTCTATAGCTGGGGGGGGGGGGGGGGGGGCAGATACGGTGTAATTAATTTTTTAAGGGTTTTGGCTAAATTATGTATAATTGTGGGGATTTGGGATATAATGGGTCGGAGGGGGTAATTAATTTTATGGGTTTTAACATTTCCTTATATATAACCAGGCTTATATTCGCCTATGATTTTATTAAATGTAAAAGAATCTATATGAGCGTTGTTTGCTGTAATTAATTTATTGATGCGCGTTTTAAGTTGCTCGGTAGGATTACCTTGTATTTCTAAAAATTTCGATGTGTCCGATAAAATGTCTTGTAATTTAGAGTAGTATTGTTCTTTAGGGATTATAACAAATGTGTTGGACTTATCTTCGCATTTAACAATGATGTAGGGGTGATTTTTTAATTCGTTAGCGGCTGTTTTAAGTTCGGTGGTAAGTAATTTTGGTGTATTGGAAGTGCTTGTATTTTAAATAGATTCCGCCTTAAGGAGGTCACAGGTGTCTGGGTGTATTTGGATTTTATTATCTTCTGCGAGTTTAGTAATTGAACCCTCAATCCCCAGAAGACTGTTACTATTTAGCACCTTATCCGTTGCGCCACAGGTTCCAAGTTTGATAAGATGCACTCGAAGAAGGTCGTTGGGGAAAGAAGGAGAGATCGGTTAAGCTTCTGTTGGTTGTATTTGTTTTCTCAAGTTACGAGTATTCGTGTTATAAAATTCGAATATTTGGGTAATCTGGCATTATAGTTAACAGCCGAGAACATGTATTTCAACCGATCGCCATGGAGACAAGTGCTCCTGCCATCAAAGACTTCCTCAACTGCCTGGGTCTATCAATGTCGTGAGTTGACTTGGTTCTACAAGCACCTCTCCATGGCCATTATTCGAGTGAACACTTCGAGCCTGCTCTAGGCCTGCCAAGCCAGCAAAACATCCGATTAAACTTCTTGATGTTTCTGATATATCTACAAAGGCTTTTTAAATTTGGCAGTTGAAACAGATTATTTAGAATAGGATGGCAAAAAAGTGAATGTTTATATTAACTTTATTTATTACTAGCTGGGCCCGTCTCCCGGCGTTGCCCGGGAGAAATGTAAATTAATGAATTAAAGAGTGTAAACATCCGACTGAACGCAAATAGGTCACATTTTGGAATTGTTGCAGGAAGAAAGGAATGTAGGAGTCTTCCTACCCATATCATGGTACCGGTATTTACTCAGAATTTTTCTTTTGGATTTAACACCCGCTCTATCTAAAATTAAAGAGGCTGACAGAGCCCTATTAAATTCAATTCCTTACCGATTATCGTTGTTTAGAAATTCCATTGTTTTAGCGAGGACGAAAAAATGGAAAAAGGAAAAAGAAAAAAGAAAAATGAGTATGCCTTCTGAGCACTACTGAAACACAAATATAATTAAGGACGTCTGCAGAGCAGTAGTAAATCATGTTTGTTTGAAGAAAAATGATGATATTCATAATCGGTAAAGTACTACATATTACAGTATTTTTTTTTTCAAAATACTACATGGTAACGTTGAATATAAAAATTCCACCCCATAGTCCTCCCTCGAAGGCAGAAGTATAACAAAAAAGAAAACAATTCTGTGAGACGACTGGGATCGAACCATAAACCTCTCGGTCTTGGAGCTACGCTGTTGACCCTGATGCCACAAACACAAGTATAAAATTTAAGCAAAATTAGGTCATATAAACCAAGACAGCCGGTAGCTGACATTTGTTATAATTTATGATGCGCCATAATGCAACCAAATCTAGAGGCTATTATTCGCACGTTTTGGATCATTTCTATACCAAGAAATCAATGTTTTTTCTAATTTTTGCATAGTATGCATATGAAAAGGGTAGGATTCAGGAAATGTCAACTTTATGAATTTATGAGTATCTTGGCATATATGGATTTAATTCAGAAGTCGAGTCACTGAAGTAATTCTAGCCACCATGTTGAGTGTCGAAGTACAGAAAGAACTATGTTTGTTAATTGCATTCTTTAAAAACTAGAATGAGTGTAAATGTTTACGTAATAAGTTGAAGTAACATAATCCTATATTCTCGAAAAATCAATGGAGATAGGGGGAGCGTCCATTAAATGTTTGCGTAATGTTTTGTATTATGTAGTAAATTAATAGCAGACAAATTGTAAATACTAACGGACATTAAAAAAAAATAGACGTTGATTATTAGTTCTCGGTGACAGTTGGGGGAGTGTCAGTACTTAAATGTTAAGGGGAAAAGTTTTTGCTACCACCTATATGGAGAATGCTTTCAGGAGAGTCGAAAATGGTGGGCCAAAAGTAATATCTAGTGTTAGCTGGAGAAAAATAATAACAAATTTACTAAAACAAGATCGATTGAATGAGCGTAATGTAGTGGTGAGTTTAATAACCTGTGATGCATGTGTTTAGTTTCATATTCTTCGAGAAGATACAGGGGAAACATCGTCTTAACTTTATATATTAGATGTATGAAAACCATCTATATAATAAGGCACTTAGCGTTTGGATGTACATTGTCACCTTTCACACACATTTTTTTTTTAAACTAATCGTCCGATTAGCAATAATAGTAATTGGTGATTAATCTGATGTCGCTAAGGTAAAAATTCCGACTTTATTCATTTTAAAATGAATTGTTCCAAAATCAAATTATGTCATCCCGTACAGTACAGTTTTTTTTTTTTAAATGACATTTGTTTTATTGATTTGAAGAATATTTAGCTGACAATTAGTTTTATGACAGTTAAGAAGACAGAGAATATTTATTGTTTTAAAAAGAATTAAATTACTACAATTTTAAATAAAGAAGAGGCCTATTTGTTTTATTAAATAATACTTAGCTGACAATTATTTTTATGGAAGAAGAAACTCATCTTTTTTCTTAGGTTTTTTTTTTTTTAATAATAATAATAATAATAATCATAATCATAGTCATAATCATAGTCATAATCATCATCATCATCATCATCATCATCATCATCATCATCATCATCATCATCATCATCATCATCATCATCATCATCATCATCATCATCATCATCATCATCATCATCATCATCATCATCAGTAAATTATAAAGATTAGTGTAAAAAGCACCGTGGAATTTCCACAGGGTCCTACTAATATTATTAATTCACAAAAGTATTAATTTTAAAAATAAATAATTGTGCTTTCTCTGGGATCAACCATTCCGTGTGGACAGACATATTTGCTTTATGTATATAGATTATTATTCGTTACTCAAGAACTCTGGTTATTCGAGCCTGCTTGCCAGTTCTACTCAATTCCAGGAAACTTCCTACCATATTAACATAGGGAGATTCTGTGTCAATCCCTGATACTTGCAGAGTTCCTAGCAGTGGAAGAATGCAGAGAAAGTGTTGTGAGTTAAAATCTATTCAAATTCTTTGAATGGGTGGTACCATTTATTACCCCCCCTCATTCTCCGGTCTGTGCTTGTTCCTTCCGCAATGAATGAAACAAAGGAAGTGGGAGCAAAAGGGCTTAAATTATTTTCTTATAAGTATTGGGTAGAGCTGAGGGAATTGGTTAATTTTTCCCCTCTTAGTTTCAACAAGGAAGAACACTTGAGATCCCCCCCACACACACACATATACTCTAAGCTTTGCTTTTTTTTTTTGAAAGAGTGCAATGATGGTTATTGCGGATGCAAAATTTCAAGTTTTTCTTTTAATTTTCTTCCCCATACAAATTTCTGTGCTTCTTAATTATTGAACAAAAAAGAAGTTTAATCATTTAATACCAGACTAAAACATCCACAGGAACCAGCTGATTCCACATATGCCAGTGGGTTTGCTCCCAGATCAATCATTGACAACTGATGGAGTACTGCTGCCACATCTTGAGAGGCGCCGCTCAGAGCACTCTTTCTTGCCTCGACACAGTACAAAAGCGACTTCACAATCTAATGGTGGATGAGCCTCTTTCTCACAGAAGAGACGTTGCTCATCTTTCTCTACTTTATCATTATTTTCATGGAAAGTGATTGACTGAGTTCCAATCTCTGATTCCTCCTTGTAAGACATTCACAGCAAGAACTCCTCTTGCTACAACAATAAAAAGAACTTCTCCGTGTGCCTAGCATCTAGCAGAATTTCGATAAACAGTTTCTTTCCAAGAATTTCCCTGCAGACTACAACCTGATAGGTTATCAAATTGTATTTTAAATAAGATTTCAAAAGAACAGATGGTCCTAAAACTATAGGATTGGGAAAATGCTTCTTGGTGGATTTAATTTTGTAATGAAATTATGTTTTGAAATAAAATTTAGTTTTATTTACGCTATTGCGTTTATTATTTCAATAAATATTTGATTAATAGTAAATTAAGAAGTTACGTAGAAGCGAGAAAAACTTCAGAAATGGTTACACAAGTTTATTAATATAGAGATAAAGGGAATGTTAATTTCTATCCAGGAAAATTCTACGAATGCAGACAATAACTTTCATATTTTCTTAAAAATGTTTGCATATAATTAAAACTTTGAAAAAAAAATAACCATCATAGAATTATTTTTGTGTCCCCAATCACCATGTAGCTTCTATGCTTTGCATATATTTTCCATTTTCTGCATGAATAAAGCCAGTTTTTGAACATCTGGCAGCCATATTGGATTTTGGACTATTAAAGTCACATTGTATTGGTAGTAAACCCCATTTGTAGAAACTATGGTCCAAATTATATTTCTTCTAACCAGCCTGAAACAATACGCCTATTGGTGATGTGGAAATTTCCATAAATACACCTTCATAAGAAATGCCAGTTTCTTCAACAAATCTAAATAGGCATATAAGATGGGTTCTTATAAAAATATTAAGAGAGAATGTGGCATTTCTCGTTTTACCATTTTTTGCAGACTGCAGATATTTCATGAGTGATGTCTGCTTGAATATTATCTAAGGAATTCCTGTATAATCAGAGGCTCAAAGCTTACAGTTGGAAATACATGTAGGTTTATTTAATAGTTGAAAGAATACGTCTGAAGAACCTGTCTGTGTCTTTGGAGGTTAAGACCCAGCTGATAAAGAGCATGTTTTTTAGTTAATGGTACCCCCCCCCCCCCCCCCGAAAACCCCTGGACCCATAAATCAAAATATACTTTGCTAATGTCAACAATTATATCAAGACTGGTAGAAAACTGATGACTGATTTCGTTTTTAAGAATAATAAAACATTCTTTCACAGCTGGGTCATAAAAAAAGACAAGTACAAAGTTGGAGTTTTGGGTTCTTTTGCAGATTAGTGACTCCTCAGATAAATACTTTTTATCTTTATCTATGCTCCAGTTTCTGCATTTAAAAAAGGCAGTTTTTAACATCTGGCAGCCATTTTGACTATTAAAGTCACATTGTATGAGTAGTAAACCTCCTTTGTAGAAATTATGGTGTAAATTGTATTTCTACTAACCGAATAACTTAGAATTGGATGGAGTAAGTTCTGTTGAATTAGAAAAAAATCTATCAGGCATGTATACGCAATGTTATGATGTATGGAAATGAAACGCATATAAAGACAGGCTGAGACCTTGGCGGAAGATTACATCTGGACAGTATAGGAGATATGTGCAGAACAGAAGACTTTAAAGAATGGATGAGAATGCTTGGTTTAGTAGATGTAGAACAATTAAGGTAGCAGGATACGTTGGTAGGAGACGGTCAACGAAAACATGGGAGGAAATGATTTGAGGGGAATAAATAAAGACCTGGGCAGAGATAAGTTAGTTTGGAAGTTAATTTCCAAAAACCGTCCAACACATGCCAGCATGTAAAATGGGCATTAAACCGAATATGATGATGATGATGATTTTGATTTATTATTGACTTTGTTATGCTTCGTTGAACATCTTTTTTTTTTCTTTTTTAGTTTTTATCTATCTATTTACTGATCAATTCAACCCTTTAAAAAAAGAGCACAAATGAACCATATCTATTTCACGCCTTCTTCAAGTGCATCTTTTCAAATTTAGCAACATGTACAGAATTTTGTACTGAATCCTTTATTTAATCCATGGGGTAGATTGTTCTCGTTGCGTCAGCCAGGATCGGGTAGAAGGGTTAGTTTATATTTTTCTAAGTAATTATTGCCTGTAGTAAGGATTGAAGCTTCAACCTCACTGATCACTGATTGCTAAACAATGCCTTTACCCATTGCTGATGGAACGAGAATGATCTACTCCCATGGATTAAATAAAGGGTTTAGCTCAAAATTCTGTACACGTTTCCGGATTTAATATAAAGATTTCCACATTCGAAAAGATGTACGTGAACAAGGTTGGAATTTATATTGTCCGAAATGTTGTGAAAATAACAATCAAGACGAGAATTGTCGTCGGAATAATCCAAATTATCAATCCTCATCTCAAATATTCTAAAATGTACTGAACCATGATACTCTACTTTGATGTATAAATTTTTAATTATAGTCGGAAATTATTTTTGGAATATCCCATGGACACATTAAACATCACTGTCGGACATTTTTGTTTTCATTAGTAGCATATAAAAAAATGCTGCTGCTGATTTCTTCATGGCCATAAGAAATTCAAAAGTGACTTTGAAACCTTTAAACTGGCAGATAGAAAGTCATTTATGACTAGAATTACAGTGTATAAGCTAAAGTAGTATATTATTGTTCAATTGTGCTTCTTAATTACAGATAAAACGTATTTATTAGACAAGCTGAGATGGAATGTTCCGTATATAGTCTTGTTGAGATATATCCCCTCAATGTTAACTAAATACACACGAAGTAAAGGAATACGAAAAGCAAGTATAAACAATACAAAAGGTTTTATGTATTAAAACATACAAAATTCACGATGCTGTGGGGTGAAATCTGGGCTGGTATGTTGGTAAAACCGGAGTGGTCCAGGCACATGATGATCTTGTAATCTCCCATCATGAGATTACATGGACCGCACTGGGATAACTGATTCGACATTTCCATATTGGCTGAGTACTGCTCCCAACTGTTTTGAACTAGGGCAGCAGGGAACGCTGAGAATGGAGACAGTCGTTCTCCTCCTGCTCAGGTACTCTGGTTTAATTTTAATGGTGTTCCACTGATGGTCTAGTTTTTTGGCATCTTCCTTCTTGGGGAGCAGCACATCCTGCATGACATAGCTTCTCAAATGGTCGGAATCTTCAGGTTTGGTGACCTCCGGTCGCATATTTTTGCTAGTTTAGTATAAATTTAAAAAAAAAAATAGTTCTGAAATTCAGTTTGAAATACCAGAAGCTTTCCCTGGGTTGGTCTTACTGAGAAATTAATCTGTACCTATGTTTGATCCTGTCTCTTCTGTCAGTGGGGAAGGGAGTCTAAAAGATAGATGCCATTTTTGTAAGTGTCCCTCAAAGGATCTGTGTCCCCTCTCTGCATATTGAACTGACCTTATGCCACATATCTGCATGCGGTGTAAGACAATGGAATTAATTACACAACCAAAAAAGTATTTGGATTTTTCGGACTACTATTTTCATTCTGATCATTACTTTTCACATCTCGGCTGATGTAACCTCCGATCTTCATCAGGTCAAAGGTTACATCGGCTGAAACATTGTGAAAATAACAACCAATATGAGAATAGTAGTCCGAATAAGACAAATTATCAATCTTCATCTAAAAAATGTCTAAAACATCAAAAGTAATTGATCTTAGATTTACCAAAGTAAATTGCAAGAATGCACTTATTGAGGTGAAGTTGGAGTTAAGGTTAGGGTTAAATGTGATATTTTATCAAGAATGGATGATTACTGCAACTAATTAACAAGATCAATAAAAAAAAAACGTTACTGCGCATGTGCGTCAATCTGGCAGAAACTTAAATTTTGACCTATTTTGAATTTTGAAAACTTGTATTCCTTAAAAAAAAAAATTTCTTGTAAACTGGTGATTCCTGTATGGACACTTTCAGTACTCCTGGCTTCAGTTTTCAATAGGCATTCTGCTTCGGCATTGATTAACCCCAAACTGATTTATTTACCGTTAAACCTACAAACCGTATTTGTGCTAAAAACAAAAAACGTAAATTCATATGAATTGGCTCGATTTTCTTTCCAGAATCGGGTACTTACAGGAGGGATTACGTGAAGGTTGCCGATTTTTATAGTGAAAGTGGTGCTGTGGAACCAATAGGATTCGAACTTGACACGCCCAGGTTGTCAGCTTACGTTGGTATCCACTTCACAGCCGCCATCCCCGCTACATGCACCAAAATCCCTCCACAACTCTACAATATTCAAATGAAAAAGAAAAGGTCAATGTCGTCACACAAGAAGGCCAGAGGATCAGATGAATTATAAAAGAATCCATTTTCAAATGATTGTGAAAAATATCTTGAGAAAATATATCTCCTTAATTAACGTTTTTTCCTTCTGGGAATTGACGATCAGAAATTTAGCATTGAGTCGACTTCAAAAGCTCTTTTTTCTTTTCAGCGCAAGTCGATCTATTTTTGTTCGTTGATTTTTTTTGTTTTTTTGTGAAACAAATTGTATGTTAATGCTAGAAACAAATTGTATGTTAATGCTAGAAACAAATTGTATTTTAATGCTAGAAACAAATTGTATGTTAATGCTAGAAACAAATTGTATGTTAATGCTAGAAACAAATTGTATGTTAATGCTAGAAACAAATTGTATGTTAATGCTAGAAACAGATTGTATGTTAATGCTAGAAACAAATTGTATGTTAATGCTAGAAACAAATTGTATGTAAATGCTAGAAACAAATTGTATTTTAATGCTAGAAACAAATTGTATGTTAATGCTAGAAACAAATTGTATGTAAATGCTAGAAACAAATTGTATTTTAATGCTAGAAACAAATTGTATGTTAATGCTAGAAACAAATTGTATGTTAATGCTAGAAACAAATTGTATGTTAATGCTAGAAACAAATTGTATGTTAATGCTAGAAACAAATTATATGTTAATGCTAGAAACAAATTGTATGTTAATGCTAGAAACAAATTGTATGTTAATGCTAGAAACAAATTGCATGTTAATGCTAGAAACAAATTGTATTTTAATGCTAGAAACAGATTGTATGTTAATGCTAGAAACAAATTGTATGTTAATGCTAGAAACAAATTGTATGTTAATGCTAGAAACAAATTGTATGTTAATGCTAGAAACAAATTGTATGTTAATGCTAGAAACAAATTGTATGTTAATGCTAGAAACATATTGTATGTTAATGCTAGAAACAAATTGTATGTTAATGCTAGAAACAAATTGTATGTTAATGCTAGAAACAAATTGTATTTTAATGCTAGAAACAAATTGTATGTTAATGCTAGAAACAAATTGTATGTTAATGCTAGAAACAAATTGTATGTTAATGCTAGAAACAGATTGTATTTTAATGCTAGAAACAAATTGTATGTTAATGCTAGAAACAAATTGTATGTTAATGCTAGAAACAAATTGTATGTTAATGCTAGAAACAAATTGTATGTTAATGCTAGAAACAAATTGTATGTTAATGCTAGAAACAAATTGTATGTTAATGCTAGAAACAAATTGTATGTTAATGCTAGAAACAAATTGTATGTTAATGCTAGAAACAAATTGTATGTTAATGCTAGAAACAAATTGTATTTTAATGCTAGAAACAAATTGTATGTTAATGCTAGAAACAAATTGTATGTTAATGCTAGAAACAAATTGTATTTTAATGCTAGAAACAAATTGTATGTTAATGCTAGAAACAAATTGTATGTTAATGCTAGAAACAAATTGTATGTTAATGCTAGAAACAGATTTCCATTGAACCCTTGAACTTTGCGCATTAGTGTGGAAATTTTACTCTTTTGCCAGACTTCTGAAGACCATTTTTGGCACTTTTGTCATGGATCACAGTGTAGTATCATTTAGGGATCTGGTCTGTGTGGTTCCAGTCTCCCTTCTTTTGAGAGTGAGGTATAAGTTCGACTCGATCCTAGGATGGTCACCATCCAAGGCTTTACCTCCTCCTTGAGGTGCCCCTACGGGGTAATGTTGACGTGTTTGTTTTCAGCTATTTTTGCACTCAGCAATACTGCCCCCCGGGAGCTGGCTATTCTCTCGTAAAATAACCTTGTGTCACATTGTGCATAAGAGGGATGCTCATAAATCGGGAGAAGATCAAAGTGTAGTATCTGTCATGTCAAGAGAAGGCAATTTTTATTTTTGTTATTATATCCAGAGTGCTCCTTTTGTGGAGCTGTATTTCCCCACATTAAAAACTGATATTGTGTTTGACGTTGGCCTTGTGGGGAGACAAACAGGGACACTATTAGAAAAAAAAAAAACAGGTGGCTAAAAATACTTGTCTAAAAGTGTATTATTTATGTTACAGCCTCTCTATGGATGAAATAGTAGGGTGGACTAGACTCTCAAGCCTTCGTAGAGCAACTAGTCTAGAGAAGAAAAATCAACTCCGCTAAAATTTGTCGTTCAGACATCAATTCTTAAACCAATAAGAATAAAGACAGCAGACCTTTGTGAATATAAAAGGTTCAATACCCTATCTATAAGTAATGGAGATTTGGCATATGTCTGTTTGAAGCCAAAACTTTACTATTACTTTATTTTTAATTAGTTTACTAACTAAATAAGTTTACTGACTAATATACTATTTTTCAATATTCAATTCAGGAGGTGGGTAGTGTAGTACATGTTCGTGTGTCATAATATCATCTTCCCAGGTATTATCTCTTTTTTTTGGGGGGGGGGGGGAGACAGTGTAGTATATATCAGTTGGTCATATATACTAGCAATAATATGAGCCTGGTGGAGAGAGTGGGTATTGATTTACTCCTCTCCAGGACTTAGGCACAAGGCTAGTTTTATCTTACTCCCACAAGTAAGATGTGACCCAAGGTCGGGTCGGGAAAGTGGGGTTTAAAAATTGCCTGGGCAGCCCCGTCGGCATTCCCCGGTAGGGGCGCCTCAGGCAGTAAGCAATAAACTTACTCCTCCCCAAAGAGGGGAGGCGAAGCCTGGGAGGGTGGACCTCCTAGAACTGCATAGGACAGACCCATAGACCAGCGTAAATCAAGCCCCGAAGGCCAAGACAATACCAGTCTATGGGATGCAGTATCCATCGGAACAGATACTACACTTTGATCTTGGCCAAAAGGCCAAGATGGAGAGAGTGGGTAATCATAATGAAATATCTACTGTAAACCAATTTATCTGAATTGTGTCTGATAATCAGAAACAATTGATATTTTCACCCAGCAAACGAACGATCGAACGATGCGACTAATTTTTTTTTTTTTTTTTTTTGAAAAAAATGCTGGTGATTTCACTTGATATTTTGACCCTCGGCTGAATTTGAAACGTTTTCTCTTCACTCTGTCTGTATTTGCATGGGCGTCATTCAATAAATTTGAGCAAAGTGTAGTATCTGTTCTGATACTACACTTCATCTTTTCTGTCTTCGGTCAGTGAAGGAGAAATCCTTCTAGACTGAGCAATTTTTATTTTTGTCTCAATTTTGAGGAGCTGGGTTTTCCCCACACTAAAATTCGACTTTGTGTCTTGTTCAGCCCTTGTGGAGGGGGGGGGGGGGCAATTAAATAGGAACTTTAAGGACATTCGCACTAAATGATGACAGTTTATTTTTCTATCCCAAAAGCCTACACTTAAGTCTCTTGTCTTACCTCGAGGCTAGTAAAGCTCCCGCCCTTTTAGAATGCGCGGGGGGGGGGGGGGGCATTTATTATAACTGGTTTAATCTACATGGACACAAAACAGCAAATTATTATTTGTAAAATTACCAACCTTTATTTTTAGATGCTGACGCCTATGTCCGGCAGCCTCACTTAACCTTGCCCTTGAAACATTGTGACGTTGTTGTTCGGTCGATGACGTCACCATTCAAACATAAAGTATCTATTTTTTCACCGTAACTTTCAAAATATTCCCATTATAAGCCATGAAATTAAGAGAAAAGCGTTAAAAGTAAGATTTGATGATCTGTGAAATACATTTTTAATCCCAGTTTCTCACTGGATATATCTATTATGACTGTTATGGCCTTACTAGCATGCTGGAGCAGAGGAAAGATATCAGACAACAGCCTCCGTGGTTACGATTTCAATTCTTGGCAATGGTGGGCTGGTGGATTTAAACCACACTAATGAGTTGTAATAACAACGGCACGGTTATCTGTAGATGACTATCTCTAATTTTATATATATATATATATATATATATATATATATATATATATATATATATATATATATATATATATATATATATATATATATATATATATATATATATATATATATATATATATATATAATATTTATAAATAAATATTAAATTATTAATATCTACAGACGCTAGCGTTTCAAGCTTATTGCTCTCATCAGTGCAGGAAAGTAACAATTTCAGATGGTCGGGAGGCGCGAACCTGGTTCACAGAGTCAGCCTAGAATCTGCAAGCAGTCGCGATATCCGCTCGGCCAACAGAAACTGTCACGTAATTAAGGGAAATTAAGATCTATATGTACCTAGAAGCAGGCACAGAGTGAAGACTAGTCGAGAGTGTTCGACGAACGTATTCGGAACTTTGCATTAGAGCTTTTTGACAGTCTATTTTTAACATCCCCGAGAGTGCTCAACTTTAATTTCTTAAAGGGGCTTAGTATAATATTTATAAATAAATATTAAATTATTAATACCTACAGACGCTAGCGTTTCAAGCTTATTGCTCTCATCAGTGCAGGAAAGTAACAATTTCAGATGGTCGGGAGGCACGAACCTGGTTCACAGAGTCAGCCTAGAATCTGCAAGCAGTCGCGATATCCACTCGGCCAACAGAAACTGTCACGTAATTAAGGGAAATTAAGATCTATATGTACCTAGAAGCGGGCACAGATAGAAGACTAGTCGAGAGTGTTCGGAACTTTGCATTAGAGCTTTTTGACAGTCTATTTTTAACATCACCGAGAGTGCTCAACTTTAATTTCTTAATATATATATATATATATATATATATATATATATATATATATATATATTGCGTGATTGTAATATATGAGTGATAAATAAGAATATATTTCGCATTTATTCATTCAGATATATATATATATAAATGAATAAATGCGAAATATATTCTTATTTATCACTCATATATTACAATCAAAACAGGTTACTCGAATTTAAATAATTAATATATTATTTTGAAGTACTCTATTTATAGTCAAGTGAAGTTTCAAACAAAATCTTTAGTTTACCTAATTTGCATAATTATATTTTTAAACAGTTCAGAATAAATAATTGTTTGCTGTTATTCGATTATAATTTGATTGTCCTGTTTGCTTATATATATGGAATAGTTTTGTTTATATTACCAGTAATTAATTAATTAAAGTGATAACAAAAACTTACAAAAAATCAAAACAATGTTCATTATTTTTCAAATGACGTGGGTTTAAACCACACCAATGAGTTGTAATAACAACGACACGGCTATCTGTAGATGACTATCTCTAATTTCATATATATATATATATATATATATATATATATATATATATATATATATATAATCATCGTATCGCAGCTCTTAAGTGCAGTTAGACTAGCTCCCATCCCAAACCGTGATCGAATCTACAATCATCAAGTTGATAGTCAGTGATTCTAACCACTTGACTACTAGGCAGGCGCTGTTGGCAAGTGATATCTCAATGCTTAATATAAACATTGTCAGCCACTAGACAATGCTCCATTTGTTTATTTACAAAGAAATTTGCCTTAGTAGTAGCTGACGATATCAGTAACCACAGTGTTTAACATGATATATATTAGGTATGTGTATATGTTCATACATTTATATGTACAGGATTCGTTCCTAAACTAATGAACCGATCATTATGCATTATAGAATATATATTCTAGGTAACACGGTGAGTAACATGACACATTTATTTTATTTTTTGTAAACTTTGCAATTTAGGATGTCTGTCTTCCAAACTCGCAAAAAATAAACAAAATACGAACAAAAATTGATAGAAAAAGAATTACTCTACATCAAATTTTTAGTTATATTATGTAATAAGATTTTAATTGGACTGGTGTTTATGCACGTGAGCGTCAATATCTGTGTGCAGGGTAAACTCCTAAACTAATGACTTTATCATTATAAACTATGGGATACATATTTTAGGCAACATGGTGAGTAACGTAGACACATTATTATTTTATTTTATTTTTTTTATAAACTTTATCATTTAATTGTTCTGCCCCTGAAACCGCCCTTCTTCCTCAAAAAATGAAAATTAAAAAAAACTAATGCTGTACATATGGCTTATAATCGTCCTGGGCGAGTATTCTTTAATATATATAGATCACTCTAAAAATAATCGTCCTGGGCGAGTATTCTTCAATATATATAGATCACTCTAAAAATAATCGTCCTGGGCGAGTATTCATCAATATATATAGATCACTCTAAAAATAATCGTCCTGGGCGAGTATTCTTCAATATATATAGATCACTCTAAAAATAATCGTCCTGGGCGAGTATTCATCAATATATATAGATCACTCTAAAAATAATCGTCCTGGGCGAGTATTCTTCAATATATATAGATCACTCTAAAAATAATCGTCCTGGGCGAGTATTCATCAATATATATAGATCACTCTAAAAACTGCTTGGGTAAATCTAGCCGCCGATTCGCTATTTACATTTCAATTCCTCTCTATTTACTAACTAATTGGCTATGGCCGATGGGATAAGACCCTCGACTACGAATCAGTGGCGATTTGTGATCGGGGTTCGCGCCCACCGAACGTTGAGAATTAGTTCCTACACTGAAGATTGCGTCAGCATGAAACATCGATGTCTGTAGGTATTAAAATATTTAATAAATATTTATTTATAAATATTATTATTATTTTTCAGCCCCCTCCAACAAGGCCAGGCACTCTCGAGTGACTTTAATAACAAGCAGTGCAAATAGCTGCATACACGATCCGAATGCCGTTCGTAGATCACTCTAAAAACTGCTTGGGTAAATCTAGCCGCCGATTCGCTATTTACATTTCAATTCCTCTCTATTTACTAACTAATTGGCTATGGCTGATGGGATAAGACCCTCGACTACGAATCAGTGGCGATTTGTGATCGGGGTTCGCGCCCACCGACCGTTGAGAATTAGTTCCTACACTGAAGATTGCGTCAGTATGAAACATCGATGTCTGTAGGTATTAAAATATTTAATAAATATCTATTTATAAATATTATATATATATATATATATATATATATATATATATATATATATATATATATATATATATAAGATAGATGAAAGAAGAGGAATAAACATGTACGAATGGCAAATTTATTTCAACTTCGATTGTTCAATGCAAGGTATACTCGGTAAAAAAATATGTTTATTATTCTTTCCTTAAGCCAAGGCTTTTCAAAGATCAAAATCTTATCATCAGAGGAATTACATAGATAGATAAGTTGGCAGTGGAAAAGCCAAAATTCAAAATTTGAAAAAATATTAAGTAATGGAGAGTGAAAAAGTTTGTAAAAAAGATATGGGGTCTGTCCAGTTGGTAAATATCCGTTGATGAGTTGTCCAATGAAAGGAGATTTACAGATGGAAAAGAAGGGTTTATATATATATATATATATATATATATCACTAGCTGGCTTTGCCGGCTCGCTATCACTTCGCAAAGTTCGCTACTTAAACATATTCATATAAATGCTTCATAAAGATAATAAACTCCAACCACTCAGAGATTTTGAAGTTGTATTACTCGACTGAAAGTCAGTAACAGCCAATTCTAAGGTTTATTCTGTGCATGATTGTTACATCAAACTGGCTAAAGTCGCTAATTAGTGATAAGATTAATCCCAGTTTTTATTTTATGATACACATTTCAAATAAGAATATCCATTTTCCACTCTAGCAGACAAACAGTGTGTTTTACAGGTTCTTTGAAATCTTTTGTATTATCAGAGTTTCTTATGTTGAACCACATTCATTCCTCCCAAACATTTTCAAAGATCTTTGCATCAAATTCCACAATTTTCAATCAGGACGACCTACTTCCAGAATTCCCCCTGACTGAAAATCAACATCAATATATCTGTTTATCCGGGATGTTGCCAATCTTATCAAGAACCTTGATGCCACCAAGGCAATTGGTCTTGACAACATTCCAGTCATTGTGCTTATGAATCTGCAGCCGGAACTAGCTCCTATCTTTACAAATCTGTTCAATTGTTACTTAAAAAAGAAATGCTTTCTATTTCCTTGGGAAATTTCGTCGGTCACCTCAGTTTTTTAAAAAATGCTGGAGATCTGTCTTTTACATCTCAGTACAGACTGAGCAGTCTTCTGTGCGTCATAAGTAAGTTGTTTTAATCTGTGATAAATCAAGAAGTTATCAAACACTCTAGCAAAAGAAATATACTTAGAAAAAGTAATACTGATTTCGTCCTGCAAGATCAACAGCTGACGTGCTGACTGTAATATTGCACAGGATCAGTGAATCTATTGATGAAAGCTTTATTTCTAAGGTGATAGCTTTTGACATATAAAAAAACAACCTTTGATAGGGTTTGGCACAAAGGTTTTCTTAACAAGCTTGTTAGCTATGGAATATCTGGAAATGTCTTCTCAGCCATCAAATCTTTTCTCTCTGATAGGTTTATAAAAGTAGTTGTGAATGGGCAGAAGTCTGGACCACATATTATCAATACCGACATGCTTCAAGGATAAGTGATATGCAACTATTCTGGGCAGCAAATCGAGTCGCAGCTTATTTGAATGAGTCGTTTGTAAGTTCAATAAAAAGAGGGATAATTCAACATTTCGCATGAGGCTTCTGGATTTAATGCAGTTAAGATGGGATTTTGTGGGAGAGTTCTTTAGTGATGTATGTCTGTTAGGGTCCTGTATTAAATTTTATTTGTATCTATTGCCAGTTGGGAGAGGTTGCTTTCTTCAGTCGAGTTTATTCTTAGTTCAAAGAGAAAGGCCAAGGAAAACATGGAGGAAGTGATAGGAATGGACTTGAGAGAAAGAGGAATAAATAAAGACCTGGACAGAGATATGTATGTTTGAAAGTCAATTTTTAAAAGCCGTCCAATGCACGGCAGCATGTAAAACGGACGTTTAACTGAATATGATGATGATGGTGGTGGTGGTGGTGGTGGTGATTGCAACAAAACTCCCAAAGAAATTGGCCTTTTGTAGGTCTTGTTTGCTGTCCTGTGCAAGCGGTGCTCTGATCAAGTTTTATTTACAAGAATGTAGTGCCGGATTTAGACTTAGAAAGGCACTAATCTAAAAAATATTGAAGTATTCTAAAAAAATTGTATATGGATTATTCTTACAATATTTCAGCCAATGTAACTTCTGACTTTCTTCAGGTTCGTCTTATCAAACTCTCTCTCTTTTTCTCTCATATATATATATATATATATATATATATATATATATTGATAATCAGTAGTAAGATTACACATCTAAAACAAGACTAGGATTAAGACTCCTAAAATTCATACTAGAATTGTCCACAATGACCATAGCGCAACGGATAAAAGTGCTAAGTATTGATAGGTTCTCACTGAGTCTTCTGGGGGTTTATGGTTCAATCCTCAGTACAGACGATACTAAGAATACAATTACGAATTACTTAAGACTTCTATCCGGTCATGACTGACGGAACGAGGGCAAGCTACCCGTGAAGATTAAAATTGTACATTGGAAATGCCGTACAGATTCCCAATTTCGACAAGACGCCCCTGCAGAAGGTCGGAGGTTACATGGGCCGAAACGTTGTGAGAATAACATTCAAGATGAGAACAGTATTCCAAATAATCCAAATAATACATGCCAAACTTGTGACACTGTTTTCCCCAAAATGTTACCCGAACTACATCCAAACTTCCACAGTGGCTTTTTCTACATTAAATAGATCCTAGCATGCAGGCATGGAGAAGGTACATCACACATCGTAGATAGTTACCAAATAGCCCCCAAAAGAAGTCGATTAATCTATTCTACAGAACATCAAATCGAACCTTAACACCACGATGAAAGCTTTGTAATTATTGTTTTTTGTTAAAATCTTGTAATGCTTGCAATTTTTTGTTTAAATAAAATCGCAACAAGAATGGATATCTATCTTGTTTCACTTTTAGGCAAAGATGGCCACTGCTGTTAGATGAATCGACATCATTTTATTTACATAAAAATTAAAAAAAAAAAAACACTGAAAGTACAGAGTGAACGTCATCAAACCAAATTGAAAACATTCTTGGTCGCTATCTTTTAAAGGTTTTTGTGTCGTCTGCTATGGATCAAATGCGACTCCCTCTTATTGGTCTATCACCAGGTGTTCTTAGTCAATCTGTTGTGGTATACTTGTACATACAGTGACTCCATATTTATCTAGTAATCATAGTTATTTGCTTTGCATTTGAATTGTATCTTTCTCTCCTTTTCATTCCCCCCCCCCTCCATGTGTAAAATGTCTTGTGTGCTTTAAGTGACTTGTCCTACGCTAAGGAGAGGATGACTCATGTTACCTTGTTGATAACTATCCAACCGACAATTTACTTTAAAAGGCGGAAGGGTCCGTCGATGCCCCACTCCACCTCTTCTTTTCGATAACAAAATACAAATTGCTGGACAATTTCAAGTTGTTTTTTTTTATCTTTCATTTTTTGGGATGAGAAAGACAGAAAAAATACTTTTTATTTTATACCCCACTCTCTCTCTCTCTCTCTCTCTCTCTCTCTCTCTCTCTCTCTCTCTCTCTCTCTCTCTCTCTCTCTCTCCTCTGTAACCTCTCTTTCTCTTCGACCTTGCTCTCCTTTCTCAGTGAGCTCTCTCTTTCTCTCTCTCTCTGACTTCTCTCCCCCCTCTCTCTCTGTGACCCTCGCTCTCTCTATCCCTCTCTCTTAACTGACTTCTCCCTCCCCCTCTTAACTGGTCCCCCCGTCTCTGATCTCTCCCTCTCTCTCGTATCTGATCTCTCCTTCTCTATCATCCCTATCTCTTATATCTGACCTATTCTTCTCTCTCATATCTGATCTCTCTCTCTCTCTATATCCCCTCCTCTCTCTCTCTCTCTCTCTCAGACCTATTCCTCTCTCTTCTCTGATCTCTCTCTCCTTCGCTCTCTTCTCTCATCTCTTTCTTTTTCTTTCTTTTCTTTCTTCTTCATTCCCGGTTGATCCTCTTCCTTTTCAAATATTAATGTTTCTTTTTTTGTTGTTTCTATATCAACGCATATTTCACGGTTCATTTCAACAAATCTTATTTTCCTCGGAATTCCACCTGGAAACTGTCAATACCTTTTCTTCCCTTAACCCACTTTTCTTTTTCTTAAATATTTTCACCTCTCCTTCGTCCCCAAACAATAGTCTGCCAATCAATAGACGAACAAGTGAATGCATTCTAACTGGGTTGAAGAGGACTAGAACGCATCTATCGTCTCTCGTGTTGGGGTGGGGGGTGGGGGGGTTAGAACACGTGTGACCCCCTACTGACCTTTTCCGAATGACAAAGCAAAATATTGAAAATGCAGCCATTGTCGCTTCTGTTTATAATGGTGATATTCTTTTAGTCGGGCAATGGGGGCGGGGAGAAAAATATGTGGTATTTAGGGGTTAGGAAACTTCAAAATATTTAACGACAATTCTGACATGGCTTATAGTGTTTCCCCACAAAACTTACATAAGAAAATATTATTCTTACGAGTGTCAAAAATGGTGGAAAAAATTGTGCTTCGCCAGAGTTCGTACTAATATCCATATAAAATAACGTCTCAGTTGGTAAAGTTAAAAGATATAAGAAAAGAAAACGCTTCAAAGCGGAAAGTAAAAAAAAAAGGAAAACAACGTATTAATCAGTATAGAAAAAAGAAAGGAAAACAAAAAGAAACTTCTCTTTATAGAAATAGAGTGAAGGGTTGTTTTCCAAATTCATTTCAGGTGGTGAGGGTTGTCTGACTTACTATTTACTTTCTCCTTTCCCCTGAACACTTGAAATGGTTTCGTCCGGCACGGAGACTTATTATATAGAAGTATTATTATTCTTTACTATTCTTAGAGATTTATTATTCTTAGAGACTTATTATTTTACTATCTAATTTACATACGTGTTTATGGTGTGTACGGACATACATATATAAATTAGATGCTGACGACGCTGAAAAAGTCATTATTTCTCTAAATGCTCAGAAATATTAAAGAGTTGTTGAATCAACCTAGAATGAGAGCGGGCGAGAGAAATACATAGATAGCTAAGAGAGAGAGATGGGTGAATTGTCAGTTAATTATACATTATGGATGACGATAACAATTAAAACAGAATTTGTTTTCAAATATAGCTCAATCCCAGAACTAAAATATATTTCTGCATGTATTTTGTGTTATTAAAGTATATACGGAAAATAAGCCTTAGGGAAACAAATGTTGGTTAACTCATAGTATAATAATTGATATAAGTGTATTTTCTGTAATTATAAAATTGTCTCCATTGTAATAATCGTCCTTACCGGAATAATTGTTTTCAGAAAGAAATTGGAATGAATTACACTTTTTTATTGTAATAGATAGATGGATTTAATACATGCATGTGGACCTGGTCTTATCCCTGCTATAGGAATAAAAGAAAATGCTCTGCTGAGCTAGCTCCAATCCTCTCCAAACTCTATAACAATTGCCTAGCTGAATCTTGCTTCCTTATTGTACGAGTTTGCAAGAACTCTGGTGAAAAAACTGATCAACAAAATTATTGCCCCGTAAATCTCCTCCCGTTCTTCGCTAAAATCTTTGAATCTTTAATCAACCTAGCGATAATTTGTCAACTCCCAAATGCTAAACTTCTTTCTGACCAACAGTATGGATTTAGGCAATCCTGTTTTACTGCAGATATTCTAACGGTTATCTCTGAATACATACACTGGACAAGGCAGGTGAATCTAGGATGGTAGTGCTTGATATATCTAAAGCCTTTGATAAGGTTTGGGGCATGAAGGTCTTCTCAAGGCTATAAATGGATGGTTAGATTTAATGCTACCAAGACAAAGCTCCTTTCCTTTAACAATTATAAGAAACCTTACAAACCACCTATTGCGATTGCGGATAGTATCCTTCCTGAGCGTCCAACATTCAAACTCCTCGACCTAATATTCACTGGTTACATGAATTGGAATAAATACATAGGAGATACTGCCAAGTCTGCTGCAAAGAAGGTGAGCTTCCTCTACCAGGGCTCAAAACTTCTCATATCTGCCAGTACATTATATCTCTACAAATCCACCATTAGCATATACATTTAGTATTGTTGTCACATCTGGGTTGGTGCACCAGCCACTAGTCTCTCCCTCTTGGACAGGGTCCAAAAAAGAGTCTTTAACCTAATAGGTCTCACATTATCTACCAAGCTCCCGCCCCTGTCCCATCGCCGTAATGTTGCATCCTTGTGCATATTTTACAAGTACTTCAACAGACTGTGCTTCGACGAACATGTTGCACTTGTGCCTCCTCAACATAAATACCCCCAACGAACCCGACAAGCAGCAAAATCACACCCCTTCACTGTAGAGGTCTCCAGATGCCAGAAGGCTTTTTTACTCTGATAGCTTCTTTCCTCAAACCGCTTGCTATTGGAATTCCCTCCCCGGTTCCTGTTTCCTGGACTACCAACATGCAGAAATTTAGATGTGTTGTGAACAAACATCTCACTGTACAATTCCTCACTTAGGGGCCAGATTTATTGAGGCGTCCTAACCCTAACCCTTTATGTCTTCTTAGTGGCAGTGTGCCTTGGTTGGGATGAATTGAAGTAAAAAAAAAAAAAAAGTTTAAACCTCTTCAAACGATCTTCTAACTGGAATGTGTAGTTAATGAAATAAAATCCCAACTCAGCATTGTTGAAGTTGAGCGGTAGGATAAAATGCAAGAATTTAACGTGGAGACATCAAGATTGGAATGTTATGTAAATATACAGATTCTCTTAAACAATTGTAAATCTGATGACTTGTTTTGGATATGAACCATTATAAAATGATATAATAATAAATCTAATGACTTGTTTTGGATATGAACCCTTATAAAATGATATAATAATAAATCTGATGACTTGTTTTGGATATGAACCATTATAAAATGATATAATAATAAATCTAATGACTTGTTTTGGATATGAAACCTTATAAAATGATATAATAATAAATCTGATGACTTGTTTTAGATATGAACCCTTATAAAATGATATAATAATAAATCTGATGACTTGTTTTTGATATGAACCCTTATAAAATGATATAATAATAAATCTCATGACTTGTTTTGGATATGAACCCTTATAAAATGATATAATAATAAATCTGATGACTTGTTTTAGATATGAACCCTTATAAAATGATATAATAATAAATCTGATGACTTGTTTTGGATATGAACCATTATAAAACGATATAATAATAAATCTGATGACTTGTTTTGGATATGAACCCTTATAAAATGATATAATAATAAATCTGATGACTTGTTTTGGATATGAACCATTCTAAAATGATATAATAATAAATCTGGTGACTTGTTTTGGATATGAACCGTTATAAAATGATATAATAATAAATCGGATGACTTGTTTTGGATATGGACCCTTCTAAAATGATATAATAATAAATCTTATGAAATGTTTTAGATATGAACCGTTATAAAATGATATAATAATAAATCTGATGACTTGTTTTCGATATGAACCCTTATAAAATGATATAATAATAAATCTCATGACTTGTTTTGGATATGAACTATTATAAAATTATATAATAATAAATCTGATGACTTGTTTTGGATATGAACCCTTCTAAAATGATATAATAATAAATCTGATGACTTGTTTTGGATATGAACCCTTATAAAATGATATAATAATAAATCTGGTGACTTGTTTTGGATATGAACCCTTATAAAATGATATAATAATAAATCTGATGACTTGTTTTGGATATGAACCCTTATAAAATTATATAATAATAAATCTGATGACTTTGGATATGAACCCTTATAAAATTATATAATAATAAATCTGATGACTTGTTTTGGATATGAACCATTATAAAATGATATAATAATAAATCTTATGAAATGTTTTGGATATGAACCGTTATAAAATGATATAATAATAAATCTGATGACTCGTTTTGGATATGAACCCTTATAAAATGATATAATAATAAATCTCATGACTTGTTTTGGATATGAACTATTATAAAATGATATAATAATAAATCTCATGACTTGTTTTGGATATGAACCCTTCTAAAATGATATAATAATAAATCTGATGACTTGTTTTGGATATAAACCCTTATAAAATGATATAATAATAAATCTGATGACTTGTTTTGGATATGAACCCTTATAAAATGATATAATAATAAATCTGATGACTTGTTTTGGATATGAACCATTCTAAAATGATATAATAATAAATCTGATGACTTTGTATATGAACCGTTATAAAATGATATAATAATAAATCTGATGACTTGTTTTGGATATGAACCATTATAAAATGATATAATAATAAATCTTATGAAATGTTTTGGATATGAACCGTTATAAAATGATATAATAATAAATCTGATGACTCGTTTTGGATATGAACCCTTATAAAATGATATAATAATAAATCTCATGACTTGTTTTGGATATGAACTATTATAAAATGATATAATAATAAATCTCATGACTTGTTTTGGATATGAACCATTCTAAAATGATATAATAATAAATCTCATGACTTGTTTTGGATATGAACCCTTATAAAATGATATAATAATAAATCTGATGACTTGTTTTGGATATGAACCCTTATAAAATGATATAATAATAAATCTGATGACTCGTTTTGGATATGAACCCTTATAAAATGATATAATAATAAATCTGATGACTTGTTTTGGATATGAACCGTTATAAAATGATATAATAATAAATCTCATGACTTGTTTTGGATATGAACTATTATAAAATGATATAATAATAAATCTCATAACTTGTTTTGGATATGAACCATTCTAAAATGATATAATAATAAATCTCATGACTTGTTTTGGATATGAACCATTCTAAAATGATATAATAATAAATCTCATGACTTGTTTTGGATATGAACCCTTATAAAATGATATAATAATAAATCTGATGACTTGTTTTGGATATGAACCATTCTAAAATGATATAATAATAAATCTTATGAAATGTTTTAGATATGAACCGTTATAAAATGATATAATAATAAATCTGATGACTCGTTTTGGATATGAACCCTTATAAAATGATATAATAATAAATCTCATGACTTGTTTTTGATATGAACTATTATAAAATGATATAATAATAAATCTGATGACTTGTTTTGGATATGAACCCTTATAAAATGATATAATAATAAATCTGATGACTTGTTTTAGATATGAACCATTATAAAATGATATAATAATAAATCTTATGAAATGTTTTAGATATGAATCGTTATAAAATGATATAATAATAAATCTGATGACTCGTTTTGGATATGAACCCTTATAAAATGATATAATAATAAATCTCATGACTTGTTTTGGATATGAACCATTCTAAAATGATATAATAATAAATCCTTAAATAAATTTATATATATACTAGTTGGAATACACGTCCCATGACTGGTTCATGATACTGGGAAGCACTTGGAACATTTAATGGGTGCAAGAAACCAGACCACAAAATACTTCAAAGCTACCAAAACCATATTGCTATGTTAAAAGTGTTTGAAAATAGAGATGACACGACTGAAGTTATGGGATTTTAAAAGTTTTAATTCTGTGGAGTTAAGCTTCCATTAAGTGTCACAAATTTCTATAACGATATAATTTTCTATCCGTTACTCGTATCATTAATGTTATTCTTATCTTGGTTGTTATTTTCACGTTTCAGCCAATGTAACCGATTTACTTGCTTCCATTTTTTGGTGTCATTCTGTATATTAATTTTAATTTATCATTTTAAATTCTTAAATGAGTCGAAGTGTGTGGGGGGGGGGAGGCGGATTGGCGATCTTTAAATTTCACATGACGCACAGCTTTTTTACTTGTTTATACAGACTATTATTTGGATTATTCAGACTACTATTCTCATCTTGGATGTTATTCTCACAACGTTTCAGCTGATGTAACCTCCGACCGTCTTCAGGTCCATCTTTTCAAACTTGGAACCGATACAGAATTTCGAACTGAATGCTTTATTTAATCCATGAGGGTTGATTGTTCTCATTCCATCAGCCATGATCAGGTAAAAGTGTTATTAGATTATTCGTAGATATTATCGCCTGTAGTAAGGATTGAAATTTCAGCCCCCCGAAGACTGTCACCTATTGCTTTGATCCGTGGACAATTTGAGTGTAACATCAAGATTTGTTGTCAATCTTCATCTCAAAACTTCCGAAACATGGGAGGATAGTTTCTTCAGTATTAAATTACCTCAAAAGAGTTGATATGCCGTACAACAGCCAAACCAAATGCGTTTGATTTAAAATGTGTGTGTTACCATCACCTCTTGCCCCTCCCCCACTTTTTTTTTGTTTTGTGATTCGTTCTCATTAATGCTGACCTGAAGGTCAACTTATTATTGGTAATTAAATCTATCAAGTGAAGGTATCTCCCGTTTTGTTTTAGTTTGTCTGTGCACTGTCAAAGAGACGTCTATTATAGGTTGCCCCCAAAGAGATGTCGACCAGAGCTGGTCAGGTGTCGGTATCAACTCTCACCCACCCCCACCTCTGCGCCCATCTTGACTACAATTACACTAATAACACTGATCATCTGGACTTTCTGATCGACCATGGCGTTGTTTGACGGTCACCTCAGCCTGCGACGACGTCATTCGTACTGCTGATTGTCAATCTGGCTAGATCAGCTTCTTGTGTATGTTTGACCCCAGCCTGTCCTCTATGTTAAACTGAATAAGTGGGAGGGATTATCTCTTTAACAAAAAGCGAAATAGATTTAGTTTTACCTACCTACTTACCTGTCGATGCGTAATTCTATTAGCACTTGGTATGTTACAGAGTACGGCTGTATATATTTAACACCTTACAGAGAGTATGATACCGAAACACGACGGGGATGCAGCACGGACGGTATAATGGATACCGATAATGACTATGGGATCTGTGAAACCAGTTTCAAATCCGTGGGATCTATTACACTTATTTGTATTGTAGTATAATTAGAGAAATATATGGACACACCCTCTCCAGCTATGGGTAAAATACCAACATGTGTTCAGAATTAAATACCCTTACCCTCTCTCAGTGTTTTTTTTTTTCAGGTAGAATTAAGAAGTTAGTTAAAAAACGAGAGATCCCTAAAGAGTAATAATAAACTATACAATGCAACCTGAGTCAACATCACTGTTTTGGTTTATATATATATATATATATATATATATATATATATATATATATATATATATATATATATATATATATATATATATATATGTGTGTGTGTGTGTAAAAATATAATGAACATTCGTTATGATTAATGTGGTGATCCAAAGTCTGGCAATGAAGAGGATGAGGGTGATTTACTGTTGCAAACATGTGCAATACTGCATGTTTAGTGGAGTGCATAGTTACAATGCATGCAGACGGCAGGCTTGCAATTGGAGAAATATTTTGTTAAAAGAAGACACAGCACCTAAAAAATAAACTGATTCTTTAAAATAGTGATGTCTTCTTGGATATGAGGCTCTGTGCTGTGATTGTGAGCCACTTGAGTCTTAGAAAAAGTAATGTCCCTCCAGATACGTGACACCGTGGGCAGTAATTTTTTATGTCCATAGATATGCAGCTTAGCCTTTTCTAGTTCTTGGCCTTTTGGCTAAGATCAAAGTGTAGTATCTGTTCCGATGGATACTGCACCCCATAGACTGGTATGGTCTTGGCCTTCGGGGCTTGATTTACACCGGTCTATGGGTCTGTCCTGTGCAGTTTTTGGAGGTCCACCCTCCCAGGCTTCGCCTCCCCTCTTTGGGGAGGAGTAAGTTTATTGCTTACTGCCTGAGGCGCCCCTACCGGGGAATGCCGACGGGGCTGCCCAGGCAATTTTTAAACCCCACTTTCCCGACCCGACCTTGGGTCACATCTTACTTGTGGGAGTAAGATAAAAACTGGCTTTGTGCCTAACTCCTGGAGAGGAGTAAATCAATACTCTGAATGACACCAGTATCTATATATATTCCAACAGAGTATTGATTTACTCTTCTCCAGGAGAGGCGAAGCCTGGGAGGGTGGACCTCCTAGAACTGCACAGGACAGACCCATAGACCGGCGTAAATCAAGTCCCGAAGGCCAAGACAATACCAGTCTATGGGGTGCAGTATCCATCGGAACAGATACTACACTTTGATCTTAGCCAAAAGACCAAGAATAAATTGAATAAGAATAAATATATTCCAACAGAGTAGGCAGGGAGGTCAGTTGGGTTTCTGTGTGTCTCAGACAGATGGATCTTTGGACCTTAAGTTGATGGACTCTTTGTGTTCGGTTGGAAGATATATTTGTCTTGATTTACAGGCCTGTGAGTTTGACTTGATTTACAGGCCTCGTGATTTTATCCAGATGAAAAGAAGTGCTGAACCATCTGTTTCCTAAAAGTCAGTGTTGCACCTGCACTGTAATTTCTGCTCTACATACATGTCCTAGCTGCAAGGTTACAATATTGGACTACAAATAGCGAGTCGGACTACTTTTTGAAAGTATTGGTTGGTTCTGACAAGTTTAACTGATTTAAAATTTAAACAAAAAAGTAATAAAATTTTTCGGTAACTGACATTCTTTTAAAATAAATATTTATTCTAAAATTCGGATATTTGCATAATTTTTATCAGAACAAAATTGTGTCAATATTCACGATTACTTTGTAGTGTTTACATAGAATACTCTTCTTTGTTCGTTTATTTAGTTTATGACAATTTTCAGTGTAACATCTAATACATGAAATTAAGTGGGTTGGATTTTTCATGTTAGACCTAAATAGCAATGCATCTGAACCATCATTATTTGATTCTAACTACCCAGTCAATTATGTCATTTATTGGTCTCTGTTGTTTTCTACTGCAAATTGACATTCCAATCGATTTCATTGATTACATACTATATCTGTCCCAGCATTTCCTTCATAACATGCACATCGAGACATACATTGAAAACTTGTTACAAACACACAAAATTATTTGGTAACTGAAGTAATAACATTCTTTGAAAATAAAATGTTTATTCTAAAACTGGGATTTTGTATTTTTATCAGAACAAAATTGTTGTCAATATTCATTGTTACTTTGTAGTATTTACACATTAAGTTAAAAAAAAAATTATTAAAAAAAACCGATTCGTTTCTATTTATTTTATGACAATGTTCAGTGTCACATTTTGCATAAAATAAAACTTGATTTATTTCAAATATGACTTATGTTTTATAGTATACTATAAAAACAAAAACGAAGAAATTAGGTAAGAATCTTTTTTTATTTGCGTTCTATCACTGAAACTAAATTTACTCGCCTGAGATGCTTCGTTCACCGATAATTTCCCGTTTTCTATAAGTCTCAAGAACTTTTAGTTTATTGTACACTGTGATAAGTCTTGCTCTATTTTCTCTCATATTCATTTCTAAATACAAGTCACTAATTTTTTGTGGTGTGTTTTAGTTACTATTTTCAAAATATAAAAGAATACTTTTTCACTAGTTTATTTCTGCATTGTGTTCAAAATTACAAATTGAAACGGATACTGAGAAAATGATAACTTTTTTAATGAATGGAAATGATTTCATTTGACAGTAAAATTTCATTTTACAAAACTAATGCTGTGAGAAATGTAAATGAAACCATTGTTGGCATAATTACAAATAAAACAAATAAACGTATATTTTTCGTTTATCATTTCTTCGATTTTCTAGTGTGTGTCTGAGAGAAAGATTCCTCCACTGAGAATACTTGGGATAATAATAACAGGATAAATTTCAAACCAGTATAATATTAGTAATTTTATAAAAATATTCTCAAATTTACTTAAAGGGATAATTAATCAAAAAACAAACAATAAAACTATCTTTTTTGACTAGTGACAGTGAAGATGTTCAATCAATATTTGTGTAGATTTGATAAAAAAATCTTTAAGCTAAAAGATTCAATCTATTTATAAAAGATGCGATAATTTCCTAGTTTATCTTTTTTTATTAGTGAAATGTTATTGATTTTTTTTTTTAATATGTAGCATTACCTACTCTTTTCCACACATTTACACATACACTCACCATGGTGTGTTTCAGACCTGAATAATCTCTTCTTTTGCGATCATAGGGGGCGCAACAATCCGTGATATTAATAGCGATGCACAGGAAATTCACTCTCTTTTTCTTCGGGCCTGGCTGCTATTGAACACACACTCACCAACATGTGTGGGCTCGACACACACACACTTTACGGTATGCAAGACATTTCCCTCAACTTACACATATAACAAAAGACCCCACACTCTTCGACACCGTAGGTATCGTTGTCGGCCACTCATGCACAGGTGTTTGATATTCCAGTCGTGGTGCCGAGTAAAACAGATACCCCACTCCGATCCGGTGTCACTGAACCACTTGTAACATAGGTGGTCCACTCGTGTCTCAATCTCTGTGCTCACACGTCTGGTTCTCTGCGCAGAAATCTTTCCAGATCGTGAACATCCTCCTTGGCCGATCGTTTTAGTGGCAGTAAAAAAAAAGATGTGTCGAATTTCCTCCAAGGTTGTGATGACGGCGATGATGATAACTTCGTTGATTCCGTGAAGGCAAGGTTACACAAGCAGAACAAATCGACAATAGGAATAATTCAAACAACTCAGCGGTTTCTTTTTGTATCAAATAATTATTAACAAGATAAACAACTGTTTTTAAAACGTCGAATTAAAGTCTATTGTTTTGGTAAAATGTCTTTGTTTACTAACTATTTCGTCGTTGTTCTCTCTAATCTCTCTGGTGTGTGTGTGTGTGAATCTATTTACGACTGCAAGGTCTTAATTGAGACATCAATCTCTGTTGGAAAACGATGGCTGAGCACGTGGGGGGAGGTTCGGGCTAACACGAGCAGGATTGCGACCCGACACGGGCCGAATCCCAGCTCCGACTGACCGTGTGACTGATCTCGTTCTAAAATCAAAAAGTCCCCTCTCTTCCCAAGAGCGTGTATCTCATACCCCCCTCTCTCATACACCCTCTCTCTCAAACATCCCTCTTCCCCTGTGGGGGGGGGGTGCGCGCTACGGACCCACTCTCTCTCTCTCTCTCTCTCTCTCTCTCTCTCTCTCGGAGCTGGGGTGGGAGAACGCGATACGGCAATTGCAATTCCTCGCTTGGGCTATATTGTTATCATAAACACTCATTTTCTTTCTCTGTCTCCATGGGGAGGGCGTTTGCACGAGACCCCCCCCCCCACGAGCTGATATTCATCAGTGACTAAGAGATTCTTGACCAAAATTGTCCAGCTGTTCAAACTCATCGTCGTACAGACTTAATTGCTATAGACGACTTAAGGAACCCTTCCAGACTTTTCGACGCCAACCTCCCAGTTTGTTTTGTATAGTTTATTCCGTGTGAAATATATACTAGTCCCTAGATCTCCATCTTCGTCTCTACGTGGGGCCCAACATCATCGCCAAGATGCATGCCAGTGTGCCCCCCAGGGTGCACGATCCCCGTTGGCCCCAATTATTACGTCATACACACAGACACGTACACGTCCTTCTCAGACTTTATTGTACACAATCTCTAGGACACAATCTCAAAGTGAACACTGTCAAGTTTGCGAAGAAAAAATGTTTTTTGCATACATTATTGTTTCTTTGTTGTATTATAAATGCTTGTATTTGAACATAATAAGTGAGAGATGCTTATACAGCAACCCCTTCAAAAAACAAAATCATGAATTGGATATAAGTTTACACCATGAATATCAGAACTTGAAGCATAAAACTTTTACCAAAATGATTGGATTTGGTATTAAGTAACTCAGAAATGGTTGATATGCCATAAAACAAAACAAGCAATCAAGCCATAGAGTAGGCATCTACAAACTCATCTTCATGAGATGATTGTTCGCTCCTCCTCATCTTAATTCTCATCCTCCGTGATGCCCATAATAATAATAGTAATTCTTTTTTTCTTTCTTGCCAGTGTTGAGGATAAGGCAATATCAAAACAGAAACAATGAGAAAACGTCTATCCATACTTAAAAATACTAATTATTTTAGGATGTTGTAGCGAGCTGTCAACAAAAATAAAGAGTTCGTAGTGAATGAGAGTCCAAAGTGTAGAAGAGCAACCCGAGTGAAGGGGGGGGGGGTTGTTTAGTGTGTAATAAGTTGAGTATTTATTTACACCTCTCCAGGAGTTAGGCACAAGGCCAGTTTTATCGTACTCCCACAAGTAAGATGTGACCCAAGGTCGGGTCGGGAAAGTGGGGTTTGAAAAGCCAGCGCCCGAGAGGTGAGCACTCTGGCCATTAAAAATTGCCTGGGCAGCCCTGTCGGCATTCCCCGGTAGGGGCGCCTCAGGCAGTAAGCAATAAACTTACTCCTCCCCAAAGAGGGGAGGCGAAGCCTGGGAGGGTGGACCTCCTAGAACTGCACAGGACAGACCCATAGACCGGCGTAAATCAAGCCCCGAAGGCCAAGACAATACCAGTCTATGGGGTGCAGTATCCATCGGAACAGATACTACACTTTGATCTTAGCCAAAAGGCCAAAGGTTTTCGCTGCCGCTGTGTGAGTTTGTGTGTGTTAGTAACTTCAGTGGACTCGGCTGATGGTGTGTCTATGTATGCTTGCCTTTTGTTTAGTCAGTGTGTGAACTTGTGTGCGAGTGAGTAATAGTGAATGACATAAGAAGAATTCGGCCTGCGTGAGAGTATATGTGAACTTGTGCTTACGTGAATTTTATAAGCTTTGTGTATATGCTGTCGCCACGTTTTGTAATTCCTGAATATCTCTAGTCATGTGTGCCACGTGCCTTCGGCCCAGCAGCCGATTATATTGTTAAGGACATTCTCATGTGCATCGAGTCTGAAAGAAACGTTTAAAGAAAAAGAAATCTGTGTTTGGGTTTTTATATTATATGCAAAATGTGGAGGTGAATATTTTTGCACCTTTGATTGGTTGAAATAAACTGCTGATTGAAGTATTGTCCTAATCGAGAGTGGGTACTTGTAAACAACATTCACTGCTGCTGTTGCTTTCTATACTCATGAGACACGTTCCACTTTATTATGCTCGGTTCATACTTAAACGGAGACACAATCCCATCAATCAACTGAAACAATAATTAAAATGATACATATTTTTCATGGAATATTGACCTTACTGTTATTGTAATGGCCATTCTATCCCCGTGGATTAAGTAAGGCGTTCAGTTCGAAATTCCGTCTCGGTTCACAGAGTTCAGCGTAAAGATTCCCAGGTTTGAAAAGATACACCTAAAAGGAGGTTATATCGGCCGAAACGTTGTGAAAATAACAATCACGATGAGAATAGTAGTCCGAATAATAGAAATAAATACATAGATCATGATTTTATTAAAAAGTAATTTTGAACATGAATAGCATCTCTGGAATAAAAACCACTAAAATAGGAAATTTTTAAACACACTACAGTGAAGATTGAATATTCTTATCTGAAAAGTGCACCATAAAAACACTGGACTACTGCTTGTAAGAAACTGGAAAAATCCTTCGCAATGTAAGGTCTCCACGATGGTTTAAAATTTGGGAGGGACACTTGTTCAAACAACACCGGAACAATATGAGCACAACTCTCCCCCCTCCCTCCCAAAAAAAGAAAATGCTCTCCAAACTGCAAGAATCTCTCACGTCCACCGCGTTTTTCTTTATCTCTCACTGTCGCTGGAGTTCATCTTTTAAAACTGCTCGGTGTCCATGTATATACGGCATAATCACGTTGACACACCGGTTCTCATTAGATTACTGAAGTTAAGTGACGTTGAGTCTGGTCAGTACCAGATGGGTGACCATTTGGGAATACCAGGCACTGTATGTAAGAGGACGTTGACACCTCCTTGCAAAAAAAAAACTAACGTCATCATCTTCCCTGACCAGGATATACGTACGACTGGGGACCGCTTGTGAATTTAATATTCCCATGAAACTTCCTCCTTTGGAAGAAGCCGGTTCAACCCTCCTAGGGTGAAAGTCCACAACATGCGTCTTTTCCCTCTTGTTAATGGATGCCCGACAAGTTAAACAACTTGGTCGTTTTGAACTCTATAAAGTCTCATCTCTATTATCACCCCTCTCTCACTAATTCGCTACTTCTAACCATTTCCTTCTGCTAAGCTGTACAGCTGTGGAACAAGAGACAACAACTTACTGGCTTCAAAGTGTACCAAATGTTTTATGTGTCGAGCGACTGTTTGTCAGATTTGTAGATTTTATAGTTGTTACTAATTTGCACGTGTAGACACCAACCAACTGTAAAAAAAAAGACAGACTAAATGCAAACGAGAGATACCAATTTAGGCAACTGCGAGAGAGAGCGTTTGTTTGGGTCATTTTGTCAGTGTTGTTACGGTGTTAGATGAGCAGGAGTTCCTCCCGAAGTGTGGACCGTCATTCTGACCTTATTGTACTACAGGAGATCTATATATTTTTTTTTGGTTCTTACAGGCTGATATATTGTTTCTTTGTGAAAGTTCCTCATGACCGTGTGCCTACAATTTTCTGGAAACAAAAACCCATAATCAGCATACCACCCACCCCCGATGAGTGTCAAAAGATGATCTGTACCGACAAAATGGATGATAATCTGAGCAGATTTACGGTGATCAAATGACTAATACAAGTCCGGTTCGGCACAGGTTATTAAATACTGATACAATAGCTTTTTGGCAACAACAATGGCTACCAACAAAAGAGGGGGGGGGGGCAGCTCGTACTAAGAAGTCCACCATCTGAAAGTGACCCCCCCCTTTTTTTTTGCCCTGCTTATATAGAAACCCGATGATCGGGGCGTTGGCCATTTGCTTATTTAGACTTACCAAATTTCTTTTATTTGGGGAGGGGGGTAATCTGTAAAGAAAAAAAAAGTTCTGATGGATGGAAAGTTCGGTATCTCGATGAAACTCCCTTTAAAGATTAAGATATAGGCGACGCCCTTCATTAAATTGTATTAACTTATTATATGTATTGTATCTATTTATTACGATTAAGTGCACTCGTTCTGAGGTGCGTCCATGCATCTCAATAAGAGGCTCTGTCTGTCAGTTTCAAAGGCTTAAGTTTGGAATAGCATTTTCTAATGAAGACCCTTCGCATGGATGTAAATGAGCGACGGTAGCGTGTGTATTTTATGGTAAAGCACATAGACGAGAGGCGATGTTAACCCTAACCCTAACCTCGCTAACATTGGCGCAAGACTAAAATACGCATGCATCATTGAACTAGACTAACACTGACAGCGTGGAAGATATGTAAATTTATTGTTAATTAAAACGGTTTTGTCAAACTCCCCAAAAATTATTGGTGAGATACAGTTTTTTCTTTTGCGGTCAGACAATTAAGATCAGTGTACGGTGTGACCAGTGGCGTGCAGTAGTTTGGTGATGCCCAGGCCCAACTCCATGATTGTATGCTCCAAAGGCTCAAGTATAAATCCTAGTACTGAGAAACATTATGAATAAAGGAGAGAGTTTGAATATGATTGGATACCCGGGGGCCACCACCTGTCGTCCACCCCTCTGCACAATACTGGGTATAACTTAGGTGGATGCGTTTGTTGCTGTGTTTCGATGTGTACAACTTTTGTCAGTGAGGGATGTTTGACCAAACCTATAAAAAAAAGGCGCATTATTGACGAGAGGCAGTTTTTTCTTTTGCATTCGGTCAGTTAAGATCGGTGTATATTCACCTTCTTTGCGGGAAGTTAAACACAAGGTCAGGTGTGAGTTTGACAAGCCAGCTCACTAGGATAAGCGCACGATAGCCTACGAAAATGCCTAAGCAGGCCCCGTCAGCATTCCCCGGTAGAGGCGTATCAGGCGATTAGCAATAAACTAACTCCTCCTCAGAGAGAATGTAAACGTTTTATTTTGTTGTTGTTTTTTTTTTGCTGTGTTTTGTTACAGACAACATTCACATTTTCATCGCTAAACGCATTTAATTTTTGTTTTAATTGCTTTTTGATGCGTTCAGGTTTTTCGATGTGTTCAGGTTTTTCGATGCGTTCAGGTTTTTCGATGTGTTCAGGTATCCCTGTAAGATTCTGTCGATTGGGTTGTTATGTTCGAAAACAGCATTTCCGTCGGTCTGTCACACTTAAGTCTGAAATCGCATCTTTAGACGCGTTCACGTATCTCTTATAATAGGTTTCAAGCGATAAATAATTGTCAGTTGGTCTGTTCCGTTTTTAAGTTTGAAATACCATATTCATCGTTAAACGCGTAAATTGAATGGATATATATCCGAGTTATTTCTGTATTGTTTTTATTATTCGAGAGTTTAACATCTTTTGAAACTTTTCCGCGATGAAATATTTCCACTCCATTCGCCACAACAAGGTTTTTAACCAAAACACAGACATCGTATCAGTGTCGCCACAAAAATGTGTTCTTATGAAAGAATTTACAAGACTTGAAAGGATAACAGAACAAGAACCACGATACATGGTGGTTTTAGATATCTCGTTTTCCCTTCCCTTCATTCATTTTTAGTTGGGGATCTCCCTTTCCTTTCCTCTCTATTTCCTGTTCCTTTTCTCTGCCTCTTTCGTCTCTCTCCCCTTTTTCTTCCCTTTTTCAGTTTTTTCCCCCTTTGCTCCCCCCTCCCTTTGCCTCCCCTTTCTTCTTTGTCTGTACTTCTTTCTTATTCCTTCTCTGATCCCCTCTTGTTAAAAGCTATGTTTGCCGTCTCTCTCAATTCAGACCATTCAAGAATATATGAAGGAAACCGTCAGCTAACTGTATTACAACATATTTTTACCCCCTCCCCATCCATGTCGCTCGTGTCTCTTGTTTAGTTAAGCACCTCCCCATCGTTAAATACCTCCCGGTAGGGCGGGGGGGTGTTCACCGGCATTAATTTAACCAAATGCTTCAATAAGAATGTAACTGTTGTTTTGTTTGACATTCACATAACATCGACCCTAAATAGAAACTCACGAATAGAAATACACAATAGAAGCATAAGAAAGGCATTGAACATTTTTATGCAAATCTTGGTGATAAATGTCTTCGGGGGGGGGGGGGGGCACAATAAAAAATGTCAAATCATTTCTAAATGTCCGGTCGGATCGTACGTGCGGTCTTCATCCAAACAAAAGCGTATCCATTTCACAATATGATTATTAATGTCTTTTTATTTATTTTTTATTTTATTTTCAGTGGTAGCAATTGTCATGATATACAATTACTATCTTTTTGATTTTTAATCGCTGAAGCATTTCTGTGTACGTTTTGCGCGGGAACGTGTGACCCGAGGTCAGGATTAACACAAATCGTGGACGGGACTAAAATTGTACCGTTAATCTTCCACCTATTTCTCTTATTTCTTTCCTATTTTCCCCCTATTTTTTTTCTTCTTTTCTTTTCTGTTTTTGTCCCAACTTAATGAATTTGCTTGTATTTTTTAACGAGTGGTTAACCATAGCATTCGTTTTTATTTCTTTAACGAATTGTTGAGACATTTTGCTTTTGGGTGGCATAACAATCCTCGCTAAATACCACTCCAATGTTATGTTATGTCGACTTCTTATTGCGTAGAAAAGTAATATTTTAAGTTTTAGTAAAACTAAACAATTTTTTTCTTTTAATTTTCAATTTTTTTTAACCTCCGAAAACAAGCTAATTTGTCCGACAATACAAGATAACTCGTGCACAAGTAAATACTCAGTTTTACGAGTATTATGGAATTCCCCTTTCAACAGCAGTCGACAGGCGTTTTTCAACACCCCGCAGAAAACGTCAAAATAGGGATCATATGTTTCCGGTCACTGCCCCTGCTGATTAGGACATATATAAACGTCGTTTGCGACGGATCCGGTCTCTTGCCTCCAGAATTTCTTCAGACACAGCAGGGAGAATTGTTTCGCTCCATCGGCCAGTCGCAAGACGATGCGACGACTATCTGTCGCGTCAAATCATTCCTTCTCCCCTTTTCTGACTGCTGGACACACATAGTAAGCTTGGCACTTTCTCTCTTTTCAATTACACACGCACACACGCACACATGTACACACGCACACACGTGCGTCTTTCTTCTTACAAAACTTATTTAAAGAGACATTGCTTTAAATAACAAAAAGACACTATTTCTTTCAAGCCGTCAAAGAGACATTTATCCAAAAGACACTAAAAGACTTTCGTCAAATATGGAATACAATTTTTATGTGTAAAAATGCAAAATAAATTGTTGTTGTTAATATAAATGTTTGAGTATTGGATATTTCATTTGCCCTTCATTTGTGTTGAATGTTGACGTTTTCTTGCTCGTTTTTCTTCAATATTTAAGAGGAATAGAATGCGTTAGCATCCCCCACAGTATTTTAGGATAAAGACAAAACCTTAACCTTGCCTTTCTTTAACCCTAACCCTAACCCTAAACCTTCCTGCTTTTCTTTAACCCTAAGTTGGCGGTCGAGACCATAAATTTGACTTAGCAGATCGTAAGGCAGTCAAAATGGTAGCTATTTACGAACTAGTTTCCGAAATCTTGAATTAATAAAATGAAAATTTTATAAAATAAAATGAAAGGTAGTATGGTTAGCAGAGTAGAAATTGGTGGGAAAATTATACAACAAATAACTGTTATCAAACGCAATAACATTTATTTTTCTACCGACCTAAATAGTTTTTAAACATTTGAAAATGTTTAAAAGTTTTTGTTTTAATTTCAATAAAAGATTTCGTCGATATCCCGTATTTCAAAGACAGTAAAAAGCTAAAATGGCCGACCATGTTTTGGTGTTGGGGTTTCATTTCTGGAAAAATAGTTTTAAAATAATGACTTCCATTACCATTAAGTCCGACTACTCCCACTTTCCCCGGAGTTAGTGGTAGGGTAAGCCTATTTTGATGATTTAAGAGGATTTCTCAACAAGAATTTGTTAACATTGGACTTGAAAACGACCATGTTGTAGTCAGCTGGAAAGCAGCCCCGTGATATTTTGTTCCACAGACGGGTAGTTTTTGGAAAGAAACTCTGCTCATGGAAGGTCTGTTTAACAGGAAGAAAGGAAAATTATTTACAGTGGTTGTAATTGGACAAGTTGTTGCTGTGAATGTTTTACAGGGGGGGGGGATCACAGATTCGAGCTCAGCACCTACCATGAAAATAGCGATAGAGTAGAGAAAGACTAGCAACCTCTCCTCTGTGAGAAAGGGGCTGTAGGGAAGAAAAGAGGACGTCCATCACTAGATTTCGAAGTCGGTGTTGTACTCTATCAAGGCAGGAGAGATACGATATTTATGAATGCCATCACGCCACTAAAACCAAAAATCAGATGTTGTTTAATCGATGTTACGATCTACATGACAACATTGGCTTGATACGACTGCCACTGCTCAGATGGATTCACATTTTAGTTCAACAGATTTCGTTGGTAGAAGGAGAACTTTACTTTACTGTCTGACATATATTGCTCATCTCATCAGAGCTAATACAGTTTGAGTAGATGTTCGTACCAGTCGGGGATTCGTCTTTGACAATCAGTACGACAGTGGCTTTGTTGCTGTCGGCCTGAGGTATGGTTCTGTTCAGTCCCAGGAGGTTATGTTTCCCAGGCTTTACCTTCTCTCTGAAAAGGGGTTAGTTTATTGTTAATCGCCTGGCACACCCCAACCAGGGAATGCCGACCGGGCTGCTCAGACATTTTTTGTAGGTGAGAGTGCACTTCACCTAGTGCGCTGGCTTTTCAAAACTCACCTGACCTTGTGTCTAACCTCCCCTGAAGAGGAGGTAAATAAACATACATAGACAAGATGGCTGCTTACTTGTTAGTCGACCATGACCATCGCTGACAGAAGAGGAAACTAATTCTAGACATGTCCTGGGTATGGCCTTTATAACTATATCTGGTAGTGACGCCCCAATTGGGGAGTGTGGAGTTGCCTCTTAGTTGCCATTACTCTCAGGTCCACTCTCGCTCGGAGTGTTAGTATCTGTCAGACTCATCTATCGGTTGCAGATTATTTACCAAATACAAGTTTACAAAACAAATTTATCTATAAATATATGAAGATAAAACAATAATTGATTTCGCAGGAGAGACGTTGCTAGTCTTTCTCTACTCTATCATTATTTCCATGGAAAGTGCTCGGCTGAGCTCCAATCTCTGGTTCATCCTTGAAAGACATTCACAGCAAGAACTTTTCTTTCTTCTTCCATATGCCTAATATCAAACAGAATTTCCATAAACAGTTTCTTCACCAAGAACGTCCCATCTGTGGCACACATTATCACGGGACTGCTTCCCTGCCGACTATAACATGGTTATCTTGAAATCCAATGTCAACAAATAGTTGTCATAAACCGTCCTTTGAAGTGATAAATTTTTGTCCATTCCACTCATCAGTTTCGATTTTCTGAAAGCAGATGGTTTACATGATGTTGAAATAAACTTGAAAAAAATGTTCTTTTTATTAAATATGTCCTTAAAATCAAAAGAAATAATCATTATCTAAAATTAACTAGGTCATTATATAATAATTAACATGTATATTAATAATAATTAACATGCATATTAATAATAATTAACATGTATTAAATGAAATATTTGTAGGATAATATCCTCCATTCTATAATAAATATTGATGTGTCTTTATTTGTATATATCCATCCCGTCACACAAACGTTAACGAGTAAAACGCTGCCGGACGAATCCATTTCAAGTGTTTAGAGAGAGGGAGAAAACAAATAGCAAGTCAGACAATCTCCCCCGACCGTCTGAAATGAATTTGGAAAGACACCCTTCACTCTATTTCCATAACCAGACGTTTTCTTTTTTTTTCTATACATCAGTACAGATACTGTCTTTTCCCCCTTCTTTCTGATAGATAAGTGTTTCTTTTTTTTAACTTTTCAGTTTCGGACGTCCCCCCCCCCCCGGTTAAGTTATGAACAAAACAATACAGCGTATATGCACATTTGTAACTTCGTCTTCACAGATTCTTTTTATTAAAAAAAGGTTTTATATATAAAAAGTGTTACTAATACCTTAAAAATACATAGTTTTACTTACAAATACGTTTTGTTGTATGCACAGTTTTAGTTACAAACCTTTTTATTTAAGCAAAATGACGAAACGAACAAATAAAAAAAATTTTTAATGAAAATATGGTGTGCAGAGATGACGTCACAAAAATGATTTAAATATTGCATTGTATTTAAAACATTTTTTCTTTTTAATATTGGACTTTTCGCCATAATAATTTTTAATTTATAAGCATAAAACCGGATGTCAAAAGTAAAAGAAATCGGTGTTAAGACAAAATGTGTCCTGTTAGTCATTGTTCATTCTGGGGTGCCTCAAATCCATCTGATCCTATTAAGTAATATTTTATAGTACATGTAAATAACATAAAAACTAAGATTATTTAAAAAAAAAAAACTTCCTTTGTAAAAAGGTTGCTCTTTTAACAATTTCCCACGCATACATCTATGTATTTATTGTATTAGTTTTCATAATAACATGACCAAACAATCTTGTCTGTACTTATTATGTCAACGGGTTGTAATGCTTGAGTGCCCGCATATCTTATGTTTGACTGACTTTCTTTATTATAGCATACAATAGATATAAAAACATACCACCATAAAAAAGTAGAAGAAGACGCCAGATATGTTGTCGATCATTAAAAGACGCCACGGAAAAATCAAATTTGTATGGAGGAAACCATTTTGCTTAGTCTTGATTGATGTAATCGGACCATCTGTTTGCTGAGCTGGACATTAAAACACAATCAACGTTCTCCATATTTGGGGCGTCAATCTAAACTTTTATTGTCATATTGAAAATATTGAAGTTCACACAAGCAGAACAAGAGAACAGTTGGGTCACCGGGACCTCAGGCAAAATACTATCAGGCCTGCTGTCACATTTTATTTAGTTGTACTTGTCGTTGGTGTGTGTTCAGCTGACTTGCATCATATTGACATCCTGAATTATTGCAAATCAGGTTTCAACGTTTTGGGTTTTCGACCTACTTCACCATTCCACTGACAAACGTCATAGATGTTAGGACCCAAGTTTGACAGTGAAATAGTCTTCAAGTGGCCGTTTTGTATTTTTGAAAATTGGTTAGAGACTTTGATGCTATCAGCTTGCACACTGGGAAACCAAAGTCTTTATTGACTTGCCTCTTCACGAGAGCAAACTTAGGTACAAGGTCGTTTTTATTTCTGTGGGAGGAGGGGGTATCCAGCTCCCCCAAAAGGGTCACTCTGGATGGGGCAAAAATAAAATTTCCCCAGTCAAGAACACGTTTGCAGGGTCACTCCAACTCCTAGGATTCCAAAATATCCGACTCCTTATTTTAAAGTTTTTCAATATTCAGACTGTCTGTTTATTCGCCAGAAATTATAAAAATCCTGCTCCGTCTCCTAGAATTTTTATGAGTCTGACTCCGACTCCTTTCAAAACCTCTGACTCCGCAACCCTGGTCAAGAAGGACCTCTTCACCTCTGACTGAGGACAGAACAGATACTACACTTTGAAATATTTATTTGCAGAAAATATTAAAAAATTATATTTTAAACAAATTAGTCACAAGGCTATCAAAAGTTTGGAGAAAAAAGGGTCGTTGGTCATCCTTGATCTAAAGTGATAAAAATGTTTATCCTACTCTTAGACAGAGTTCCCTACACTTTGATCCTAGCCTGAAGGCGAGAAAGAATCTGACTGGGACACTAAAGCACATGTGTGAATCAGCAAAGTCGTTTTCTTTGATAGGCAGAAAGTTTACCTTCGGAACAACAATGTTACTTGGATCGTCGTCTGAATTTGAAGAAATCATCATCATAAGCAAGACTAGTAATAAGAAGAGCCTGCCTTGTGAAGATTAGGCACTCAAACTGTCCAGCTTTCACACGTATTCTTTCAATGTGACCAAAACAACAAAGTCTCCTGTTCTGCACGCATCTCCCTATACTGTTAGAGGAAGATTAAATCTGGAAATTACAGAGCAGGAGACTTTGTTGGTTTTATTACATTGAAAGAATGGATGAGAGTACTTGACTTAGTAGATGTAGAACAGTTGAGATGGCAGGATCATTTTGGAGAGGAAGGCCAAGAATAAGGAAGGATTTGAAAGAAAAAGGGGTAAAGACCTGGCCAGAAATAGGTTAGTTTGGAAGTCAATTTCTAAAAGCTGCTCAACATGTGTCAGATCATTCTCTGCTTATCGCAGCAGTGCTTTCAGTCATCTCGATTTTTCAGTACCACCCTTTGAAAATCTAATAGAGAATTAAGACTTCAGACTAAGATAAAAATGTAGTAACTGTTTGATCTCAGGAAGCTATCCTTCCAAGCATTACCTCCTCTATTTAGAGAGGTATGGATATTGCCTGTCAGTTGAGACGCCCTGATTCCTGAGGGAGTGCTTACAGGACTATACAGGAATTTTTTTTCATCCAGAGTGCCGCCTTTTGGGGAGCTGGATTTTACCCGCATTAAAATGTGTCCTCGATCTGCTATTGAATTTTGAATGGCATCTTTTTTTTTTTTTATTTCTATGCAAGATTGGTGAGCCACTGTTCTCAGAAGATTCTCAAACATTGATAAATATTTTTTTAACTACTATTGAGTCACCACTTATCAAGGCCAAGAGTAATTCGAGGAAAATGGTTAATGAGATGGATGGATTGTTAGCTGAATGATGAATAATATTACAAGAGGATTGAAAATGATGAATGGAATAGGCAAAATTTTATTACTTAAGACGGTTGAATTAGTATTTGTTGATATTTGATTTGAAGACGACCATGTTGTAGTTTAGAGGAAATCAGCCCCGTAGTAATGTTCCACAGATGGCAAGTTCTTGGAAAGAAACTCTGTTCATGGAAATGCCGTTTGATTTTTAAGGCAAAAGAAAAGAAAGTTCTTTGTCATTGGTGATAGAGAGTTCTTGCTGTGAATGTCTTATAAGAGGGGGTCAGAGATTGGAGCTCAATCGAGCACCTTCCGTGATTCAACTGAATTGATTTAATCTGTTCATCATCATCGTCATTATTTCAACGTCCGTTTTACATGCTGGCATGCATTGGAATGCTTTAAGAAATTGACTTCCAAACTAACCTATCTCTGACCAGGTCTTTATTAATCCCTCCTTCTCTCAAGTCCATTTTTATCACTTCCTCCTGTTTACCTTGGCCTTCCCCTGTGAACTGAACCTGCTACTTCAACTATTTTACATCTACTAACCCAAAAACTCTCATCCATTCTTTCAACGCGGACATACCATCGAAGTCTACTTCTCTACACACATCTCCCTATACTGTCCCGATTCAATCTTTTTCTGAAGTTATCACATCTAAGCCTGTCTTTAAGACTCACATTACACATCCATCATATCATTCTCATACAACGCGTCTTCAACCCTCACTGATCACGTACATATGCCCGAGAGACTCTTCCCTTAGGTAACAGTGGTAACGCGCTGCTGGTTAGTAATGACAGAAGTTCCCTGAACTTAATCCAACTCCAACTCTTTCAATCACACTAGTACCTGCTCTTCCCTGTGTTCCAATGCTATCACTAAAATAACAAAACTTCTATGATTTTTTATTCGAATATTTTTAGGTAGCATATTAAATAGTTCGCTCCCTTTTGAGATTAAATTTCTCTCAAATAAATGGATAGAATTTTGGTGCTTGTTTCAAAACAACACAATTTAAACGATTGTAAAACTTCACATATTTTCCATCAAAGCGCTACCGGTCGCTTTGATATTTGCCAACTTATATGTCACCTTAAACTAACAATTCTTTGAAGTAGCCGCTTTCCTCTGTTTTTTTATAGACACTAGTTGTTGTTGTTGTTGTTGTTGCTGTACAGACAGAATTTGTTAATTGTCTCTTCAAAGACTCTCGATTCAATTGACTGCATTTTTGTGAACTGTTTGAAAATCGTTTATGTGGTGGGCAAATAAATTCCTGTTTAAAATCCTAAACATGTTTGAAGCATTTTATAAAAGGAATATCAACTGTTTCAACTATTTCAAAGGAGAAAGTGTTTATCTGTGTTCATCACAAATTCTTCACTCTATAATGAAGACCCATGTATATATATATATATAAGGAAAAAAAACCCCAGCAAAAACAAGAAATTAATTGGTATTGGGAACGCGTGGTTTCAACAATATTAAGCTGCGCAATATTAGGGAGTTCCGCACACATCGAAAAGTCCTTTTCGGTGTGTGCAGAACTCTGTTTCAAAAAAAAAAAGTGGAAGACCACTCCTCACATCATGTTGGTCTGCAGTTTCAACTTGTTACTGACTATTTTGCTTTCACTTGTTGCTGGTTCTCAACATTTTGAACCGAGAATGGGATTTAGCTATCGTAAAACGCTAGATCTCTATATTTACTTTCAAGTATAGATACTCCTTCAGACAATGACACTTTTTTGACTGAAGGGGATATTATAACGACTGTGTTTTTGTTTGTTTGTCTGTTTACTGGGAGAACTCTATTCTAATTGCAAAGAATAATAACATACTAAGTGGAAACTATTATTTCTCTCTACTAGAGAGCTCAACCTTCAAAGGAGAGAACTTATATATATATATATATATATATATATATATATATATATATATATATATATAATTATTTAAAGCTCTCGTAACATAGAGCACTTTAAGTTAGTTGACAGCAAGCCGTCATTCTGCGCAATGCATAACTCTGGTCCACGCCTATTGAGTTCTCTCTCGACTGCTTGCTGGATAGCCGCCGTGTTTGCTATTTATATGATAATTTACTTCCCATTTCTAGACAATGCGTGGTGGAGAATTGGCACGCGCCTCGGTTACTGAGTCAAACATGACTTTCGTATCAGGGGTTCGAACCGTGTGACCGGAAGTGGTTATCTCCTCCCATACTGACGGTTGCATGTTTGGCATAAAACACATGTGTATATGGGTTATTTTTGAAAATAATATTTATTTATAAATAATTATATATAAAATGCATTTATCTAAATGAGTAAATGCGAAAGTTGGGCTCATTTCTCGCACTGACGGTAAAGTCAAAATATCAGCATTAGGTTGTTTTTTTTTTTATCACTCCTAGTGGAGCAACCCCTTCCTGGTTTCTTGACACCTTGTTTTATCTCTGGCTAGGTGTGGGTCAAATCAGACCCAGTTGGCTGTTGAGGTCATCTCTCCATCGGGTTTTTCGCCTTCCTCTTAGTCTTTTCCATTGCCTCGGGGTCCATTCTGCCGCTCTATATGTCCACCTGTTGTCTGTACATCTCGAAAGACGACCCACCCATCTATGTTTTGCCATTCGTATAGTGGTTATGATGTGATTTACTACAGTTTGTTGTCTGGTCCAGGTGTTTCTTTTTCTATCGCTTAAACTGATGCCCTATTTCAAGTTAATTAAACTTATTCAATATACGCACCATTTTTCTTATATACTGTTTATGTATATGCGATATCAGAATCTCAAGGTTAACTAATTTGCATATTGTTTTTTTTTTTTTAGTTTATTTTATTAATTAACTATTATTGGTCCCCCGATTTATAAAATCGGGCGACCTATGTTTTTAGGCATTTCCGTCCGTCCGTCCGTCCATCCATCCGGATTTTTCTCCGCAACCATCCATTGAATTTCTCGGAAATTTTGCATTAAGTTGTAACTTTGGTCAGGTCAGAAAGTGACATTCTCCGATTTTTGAAAAAAAATCTGGTTAGCCCCCCCAGGGTTTCAAAAAGCCCCGAAATGGCAAAAATTACATTTTTTGCCCCATAACTTTTCATCCATCCATTCAATTTCTCTGAAACTTGGCCAAAATGTGAAGACAATTGTTCCTAATAGAATATAAGTAACGGTGACCTTGGAAAAAATCTGGTTCGCGCCCCCAGGGGGTCAATAACACCCAAAATGGCAAAAAATGACCCTTTTCTCCCATAACGTTAGATCCATCCATTCAATTTTTCTTAAACTTGGCCAAAATGTAGAGGCAATTGTTCTGGATATAAAATGAGCATCCTTGACCTCAGAAAAAATCGTGGTTCGCGCCCCCAGGGGGTCAAAAGCCCCCAAAATGACAAAAAATGACCTTTTTCTCTCATAACGTTAGATCCATCTATTCAATATTTCTGAAACTTGGCCAAAATGTAGAGGCAATTGTTCTGGATATAAAATGAGCATTCTTGACCTCAGAAAAATTCTGGTTCGCGCCCCCAGGGGTACAATGGAGGTTAAAAATGCCCCAAATTGCCCAAATTTATTGCATTTTACACTCGTCACATACAGAGGGGGACCACGCATGCGCGGCTTGTTTGTTATTGTTTTTTAAAAGTTTATTTTATTAATTAACTATTATTTGTTATTGTTTTTTAAAGTTTATTTTATTAATAAACTATTATTTGTTATTGTTTTTTTAGTTCAATGGTTGTTTTGATTGTAATATAACAAATAATTCTATTTCGCAATATTGTTTTAATTTCTGGACGAATATTTAGAATTTTGTTCCAATGTTCCTTTCTTTAGACGGACCGACTTGATTTTTCTAAATTGCACGTAAAAGGGCCAAGTTGATTTCTTTCTGTAGGTCACATTTAAAAGTAAATAAAGCTGTTTCTGTTTCGTGCTTTCAACAAAGTTATTGATATAACTTGGTCAGAAGTTATAATAACAAAAATAACCAGAGAGTAAGTTCTTCAAAAGAGGATGGTTTATTACAACGTATATATATTGTACAAAACAATAGCACTGCCGGTAATCCAATAGGATTAACCTAATACACTCGAATACAGTCGAATACACATACTAATGTTCGTAGTCATATATATATATTCTACAGAGTTATTAGTATTAGGTATCACTTATTAGATATCCCATCACAACAATTATGAATGAAACTTCCCACTGCCTGCGTTTAATGTACACAGTTCAACTTCAACTCCATTCTCGGTCCGCGGAAATATTTTAAAATGTCCCGAATTCTCAAAATTACTTCCGAATAAGTGCGTTCCACCTACGATTGAACTAAACATCTCTCTACTGGATTTACTTCATTCTTGAATTTTTTCTATGCTGCCTTCACGAAAACCCTTCTTTTCCATCTGTAAATCTCCTTTCACTAGACACCTCGTCAACGGACATTTACCAACTGGACAGACCCCATATCTTTTTACACGCATTACTTACTATCTTTTCAAATTTTGAATTTTGGCTTTTCCACTGCCAACTTATCTATGTAATTCCTCTGATGATAAGATTTTTTATCTTTGAAAAGCCTTGGCTTAAGGAAAGAATAATAAACATATTTTTACCAAGTACACCTTGCATCGAACAATCGAAGTTGAAATAAATTAGTCATTCGTACATGTGTATCCCTCTTCTTTCATCTATCTTTATAATTGTTCTATCTCGTATATTGAGCTTTAACCATTTCACTATAGGTTATATCTACTAAAAGTATACTTTTAGTTTCATATATATATATATATATATATATATATATATATATATATATATATATATATATATATATATATATATATATGAAAAAAAAGAAACAATGTTTCAGACAATATGTAAAAATAAAAATGGAATAAAGAATAAGCAATTCAACAACTAACAAAAATAACTCAAAAACTCATCTTGTAAAGTTCCACCGAGATATTTCGGTCGTGGATACGACCATTTTCGATCAGTTAATAAACTTTATTTAAAAACGGAAAAGTTATATATATATATATATATATATATATATATATATATATATATATATATATATATATATATATATTAGATGTAACCGTTGCGGGGTAGATGGAGCTCGCCAGCTTTGGAAGGCAGTCCATCTAGGGGAAGGTAAAATCCTGACTTCAAACCTTTGCTGCCTTGTGGAATTCCCAACTATGGGGAAAGGCTTCAGGAGAAAACCTCGAGGAAAAATCCGGAGTGGAGTCCCTAAGGTTGTTCAGCGTTGCCTACAACTCCGTTATATCAGCTCTTGTGAATGATTACAACCTGGAGCGTACACTTCAGCTTCTCCAGTGACATTTGTGACACAAACTGCCACTCACACATCGATCTCTTTAGCCAAAAGCGACGCTGCTTCAGCCGAGCAGACAAGACAAATAGGCTAAGGATGCATCACCCATGCTCGACCCTGACCGAAATGTTCACAGAGACATTTTAGAGTGATTGAATCAACATAGTGAGTGAGAATGAGAGAAATATATTGATGGGTGGTTTGTTTAGTTAATTATCAATTACGTCTAATTAGAATAATTAAAATAAAATACATTTAAAACTTAATCCCAGAACTAAGGTATATTTTAGCATGCGTTTTGTGTTATTAAAGTATAAAGGAAAAAAGCTGAAGGAGACAAATGTTAATTAACTTACATTTAGTATATATATATATATATATATATATATATATATATATATATATATATATATGTTTTGCACCATTTTTGTCCCCTTACGAAGACTAAAATCAAGATATCATTAGTTTAGGAGTGAATCCTGTGCATACAAATATATAAACATCCCTAACTTTATAAAGATTTGGTTATTTTATCATTATTTTTTAAATCTTGCTTGTTCCAATTTACCCCCCCCCCCTACAAAGGCAAAGTTAGACACAAGGTCGGTTTTCATGTAGGGAAAATTCAGCTCACCAAAAAGGGGCACTCTGAATTGGAAACAAAATAAAAATTGCCTCAGTGTAGAAGAACTTCTCGTCCATTGACCAGGTACAGAATAGATGAAGTGTAGTATCAGAACAGCTACTACACTTGTTAGGTTATTGTTTTGTTGGTTTTTGTTTTTATTCGTTAATTAATGCCACAAGACATTTTTGTGACGTCATCATTAATCAAATTCCAAATTTCAGATTTTGAATCCATTTTTGCCACGTGTTCTCCCCTTGATCTAATCTCATGTTACACACTTCCGTTTAGCATGCCCCCCCCCCCGTTTTTAACCCTTTACCCTAACCTGGGTACCCTTTGAGATCCCACCGCTTTTTTATCATTCTCACCTTTCCACCATTCACTTCTCGCCTTTCTAATCCCCCCCCCCCCACACGAGACACCTCACCCTGTGAACGTGTCTCACTTTATGTAACCTCTTTTTCTTTTCTTTTTTCTTTTATTCACTTTCATGTGTTATTGCCCCCTCATAAATGACTTCCTCCATTCTATGTGATCTTAACCGATATCCCTGTATCAGTGTCTGCGTTAGCACCCCCTCCCCCCCCCCCCCGGCTAAGCCCATCAGAAGGCTACACTTTGAATGGATACAAATCAATTTGGACTACTGTCCTCACCTTAGATGTTATTCTCACAACGTTTCAACACATATAAACATACGGAATTGCGAACTGGACTCTTTATTTGATCCACGTGGGTAGAAGACTGACTCTCTATGTGAACTCGTGGCACAACGGATAAAGTGCTAAGTAATAATCAGTTCTAGATGACAGTCTTCTGGAAGTGATACTAAGAATACAATTAAGAATTGCATGGCTGATGGAACAAGAACAATCTACCGCCGTGGATTAAATAAAAGGTTCAATTCGAAATTCCATACAGATTCCCGTATTCGATTGTCGAATACAACTAAAGAATACCGGAGGTTACATCGGCCAAAACGTTGAGAATAACATCCCAGATGAGAACAGTAGTCTGAATAATACAAATTATCAATCCTCATCTAAACAAAAATTCAAAACATGAACAAATCCGTCGAGTTATTGTGATTATTCGGACAACTGTTTTAATCTTGGATGTTATTTTCACGTTTCGGTTGATTTAACCTCCGACTTTCTTCAGGTGCGTCTTATCACACTCAGGAATCTGTACGAAATTTCGAATGAAACCGTTTATTTAATTTACGGGGTAGCTTGCTCTTGTTCCGTCAGCCATGACCGGGTAGAAGTCTGAAATAATTCGCCATTGTATTCTTAATATCGCCTGTACTGAGGATTGAACCTTCAATCTCCAGAAGACTGTCACTTAGCACTTATATCCGTTGTGCCATGTGTCCTTGCGTACAGATCCCCGAGTTTTACGAGACGCACTTGAAGGCCGGAATTACATCGGCTGAAACGTGAGAATTACAACCAAAATAAGAACGGTAGTCCGAATAATACCAATTATCAATCGTCATCTAAAAAAGTACGATACATAAACAAATCAGTGTTAATCTTTTTAATCACCAAGAATCGAAGACTCATCAAAATTTAATATTTTCAGCATTTCTTTGATAAATTATATTTTTATATAAAATTATGTTAGCCGGATTTCTATCTATACTTTATATCTTCTATAATATATGAAATTATGTTAGCCGGATTTCTATCTATACTTTATATCTTCTGTAATATATAAAATTATGTTAGCCGGATTTTTATCTATAATTTATATCTTCTATAATATATAAAATTATGTTAGCCGGATTTCTATCTATAATTTATATCTTCTATAATATATAAAATTATGTTAGCCGGATTTTTATCTATAATTTATATCTTCTATAATATATAAAATTATGTTAGCCGGATTTTTATCTATAATTTATATCTTCTATAATATATAAAATTATGTTAGCCGGATTTCTATCTATAATTTATATCTTCTATAATATATAAAATTATGTTAGCCGGATTTTTATCTATAATTTATATCTTCTATAATATATAAAAATATGTTAGCCGGATTTCTATCTATAATTTATATCTTCTATAATATATAAAATTATGTTAGCCGGATTTTTATCTATAATTTATATCTCCTATAATATATAAAATTAGTTTAGCCGGATTTCTATCTATAATTTCTATCTTCTATAATATATAAAATTATGTTAGCCGGATTTTTATCTATAATTTATATCTTCTATAATATATAAAATTATGTTAGCCGGATTTTTATCTATAATTTATATCTTCTATAATATATAAAAATATGTTAGCCGGATTTCTATCTATACTTTATATCTTCTGTAATATATAAAATTATGTTAGCCGGATTTTTATCTATAATTTATATCTTCTATATTATATAAAATTATGTTAGCCGGATTTCTATCTATAATTTATATCTCCTATAATATATAAAAATATGTTAGCCGGATTTCTATCTATAATTTCTATCTTCTATAATATATAAAATTATGTTAGCCGGATTTCTATCTATAATTTATATCTTCTATAATATATAAAATTATGTTAGCCGGATTTCTATCTATAATTTATATCTTCTATAATATATAAAATTATGTTAGCCGGATTTTTATCTATAATTTATATCTCCTATAATATATAAAATTATGTTAGCCGGATTTTTAAAAATCCGACCTAAATATCTGACAAATCAAACTTTGATTCTGACTAACGTACTTTACTAAAATTTACTTTTTATTAACTTAGTCCGGTCTGGCAGTTTGATAATATGTAAACATTCTTTAAAAAATCTCCCCAGAAGAAAAATGAACTATAGAGACAGTCTTGGGTGGGTATCATATCAGTCTGACAATTTGGGTCATTTTAAGTAAGTGATGACTAGCGTCAGTCAGTTTTAGATATAGTTTTGAGCAATTCTTCTGGGTTAACTCTATCAGTCTTTACATTCTTTCTTTGAGAAAAGGTTAGTTTATTGCATATCACCTGAGTCGCCTTTTCCTGGGAATGTTGACAAGGCTTCTCGTGCATTTTTGAAGGCCAGTGTGCACTTCCAGCGCTCTGGCTTTTCAAAACCTTACCCGGCCTTTTCTGACCCCTCGGGAGGTAAATACCTACTTGCTATTATAGAATATAGAAATATTCACAAAACAAATTTGAACATCCCGGACAACGGCGGCTCGATAGAGCTAGTATTTTATAAGAGATACGTTTTTCAAGTTTAACATCGATTTTCGGAAGAATAAACATTTGAATGGATTTTCTTCCGAAAATCGATGTTAAACTTGAAAAACGTATCTCTTATAAAATACTAGCTCTATCGGATTCCGTTTTTTTTTTTTTTTTACACATTTTTACTCTTTAGAAAATGCTATTGTTAAAAGCGGTTCTTTATTTTCTTTGACAATATTCAAGGGGACAAACATTTAAACTGAAAGGTTTATTGATAATATAAACTAATTATAAGATAATTAAAATTAATTAATAATATTAATTAAATTAATTAATAATAAGATAACAACTTCTGTTCTGCTTGAACAGAAGTTGACAGCTTTGTGCACTCCATGGGCCACGAAATGTATAATATAAAATTTAGCGGACCACTAATATGAATTTAGAAAAAAAAGACTACTAATATGAATTTAGAAAAAAAAGACCACTAATATGAATTTAGAAAAAAAAGACCACTAATATAAATTTAGAAAAAAAAGACCACTAATATGAATTTAGAAAAAAAAGACCACTAATATGAATTTAGAAAAAAAAGACCACTAATATGAATTTAGAAAAAAAAGACCACTAATATGAATTTAGAAAAAAAGACCACTAATATGAATTTAGAAAAAAGAGGTAACTCGATTCATATAATAACTAGATGGCTTTTCCAAGTTCACTATTTGAAATGCTTGAAACCAAAATTTTAAATAATAAACATTTCATTCATAAGTTCCTTGTAAACAAAAGACCTAAACTTTCGCATTTATTTATATAAATAGATAAACATTAATATTTTTGGTATTTTTTATACAAATTTATTTATCCTTGAAATAAAAATGTAATACAAATCAAAAGAAAGAAGAAATCAATTCGCCTGGGCGGTGTGTGTGTGTGTGTGTGTGTGTGTGGCTCTTTTTTACTTACATTTTAGAATCAGATTGCAGCTTGTTGCAAATAAAGTCCCCCCCCCCCAGGACGCAAAAAAAACCGCTAAACACAGATGCGAAACGTTTTATCTACGGGATAAAAACAATCATTACATTTTAAAAAACATAAAAATAGGCTAATGAAAAGATAGGGAGAGAGAGAGAGAGAGAGAGGGGGGGGGGAGATCCTCTCCCTCCTTTTTCTCTTTTCGCTAGCGAGCGATATTAGTTTAATTTAAGAAAGGTTTTTTAGTAATTTATCCGTTTTCTTATTAAATCACTTTAATTAATTACTGTTAATATCGACGAAACTATTGCATATATATAGCAAAAATAGGCCAATAAAATTACAAATTAATAGCACTAAACATTAATTTATTATCAATTGTTTTAAAAATATTCATGTAAATTTTGTATTTAAATAACTATCTTTGAATCGTTCGTTTGTACTATATATACAGTATTTCAAAATATTATCCTATATTATTGATTTTAATAACAGTAACCTGTTTTGATGGCAACATAGGAGGGATCAACCAAAAAAAGCTTTTGCATTGATTCATTTAGATAACAATTTGAAACCCCTTTATTTTATTAATATGAAATACACCCATTAAAAGTAGTAGTTATAATGTAATTATTTAAATAAAACAAATTGAAAATTTGAAGTTTATTCAAATACTAGCATGACTACCCAGCGTTGCCCGGGAAAATGGATAACACAATAGAAGAGTTAAAAAATAACGTTTCATTTAAAACTTCTCTCTCTCTCTCTCTACCTCTCTCTATTCCCCATTTATCTATCTATACCCCCTCCCATTCCCCTTTCTTCTCTCCCTATCCTCCTCTCTGCACCCAACCATCCCGCTCAGACAAGGATTTCCCCTCTGACCGAGAACA
>OY744518.1:167372157-167407157 GCA_963556195.1 Sepiola atlantica
CTCCAACGATTCCAAAATATCCGATTCCTTATTTTAAAGTCTTCCAATATTCAGATTGTCTGTGGATTATTTGGAGATTAAAAGATCTGACGCCGACTCAGACACCGCCCCAAACCTCTGACTCCGAACCCCCGATTATATTGATTCAGCCAAATGTTAAATTATGCAAAATCAATGTGATTTAAAAAAAAATTTATTCGTACTATTATAATTTTATATGGCGTCTATATTGGAGGTATAAATAATGTATTAAACGACGTATTGAAAAATGAAAGTGCACAAGAACTTCTGTCAGTACTAACCAGCAGAGCGTCACCATTTGAAAAGGGTCTATCAGGCATTTGTGCACAGTGTAATGATATATGGAAATGAAACCTGGCAAACGATGGTTGAGGACATGGAGAGAAATGATATGAGAATGATACGGTAGATGTGTAATGCAAGTCTTAAAGACAGGCTTGGATCTGATGACTTCAGAGAAATATTTCAACTAGAAAGTATAAGGAGATGTGTGGAGAACAGGAGACTTTGTTGGTTTGGTCACATTGAAAGAATGGATGAGAGTTCTTAGGTTAGTAGATGTAGAACAGTTGATGTAGTAGGGTCTGTTGGCAGGGGAAGGTCAATGAAAACATGGAAGGAAGGGATAAGGATTGGTTTGAGAGAAAGCAGGATAAATAAAGACCTGGCCGGTAGGTTTGGAAATCAGTTTCTAAAAACGGTCCCACACATGCCAGCATGTAAAGCGAACGTTAAACCGAATATGATGACGATGAGTTTCAATGGTACCAAAAGTTTGAAAATCATTAATTTATTCCCATGTGTCAGCAAAATGATTCAGCGGTTTATCATCTTTGACATTGACTTCATTATTAACCGATAATCTAGTCTGAATTTTTCTGAGAAAATCCAGCATCCCTTTCCTAAACCCACACCGGCTGCCCTTGGGATATACGCTGCGTGGCATTTTGTTTTTTTGGGTTAGTTACTTTATGTCTATGCAAAAAAGCTGACTTAAATCCCACAAGGGAGATAATTAAATCATATTGGGGGTCAAGTCAGTTCAGTTTTAAAAGGACACTTTTTTTTTCTTGCTTTTCTTGGGAAGCTGGAGATGACAGAGCCTAACTAATTACTTCAATTATTTCATCAGTGTGGTTTGTAAAGATAAAGATTCCAGCAAATCTGACATCTTTGCTTTCTTATCAGGATAAGATTTTATTGAATCAGTTAGCTTTATCTATCTATCTATCTATCTATCTATCTATCTATCTATCTATCTATCTATCTATCTCTCATATATATATATATATATATATATTACTACAACACATTTTGGGAGGGGATAGAAAAATCGCTAGAAGTGCATAACAGCCTAATGCGCTTGTATATTAAGAATATACTAAATGCTAGTTTATCAACGTTTGTTTCCTTATGACTTTTTCCTATATACTTTAATAACATAAAATACATGTTAAAATATACTTTAGTTCTGGGATTGAGTTATTGTTGAAAAAAATGTTTTAATTTTTTTAATTAGCCGTAATTTATAATTATTTTGATCAGTCCCTCATCCCTCTCTTAGTTATCTATGTATCTCTCTCTATCTCTCTCTCTCACTCTCTCTCTCACACACACTTTATGTTGAGTCAACTACTCTCTAATATTTCTTACTGTCTTTGTGAGCATTTAGAGAAAGAGTGACTGTCTTTTCTCAGTGTCATCTAATTTATATACGTTTCTGTTCACACCACAAACAAATATCTCGTATATAATAATATTACTTCTATATAACAAATAATACTACTACTTTTATATAACAAATAACAATAATAATATTACTTCCATCTAACGAATAATACTACTACTTTTATATAACAAATAACAATAATAATATTACTTCCATATAACGAATACTACTACCACTTTTATATAACAAATAACAATAATAATATTACTTCTATATAACGAATAATAATACTACTTTTATATAACAAATTACAATAATAATATTACTTCTATATAACGAATAACAATAAGGAGAATATAGAAGTTGTAATGTTATCGGCTGGGTTAAGTAAGTAGTAAGACGGAGAGAAGTATAGGATAAGTAACAAGGTTTATTGGCGGTCAAAATACATTCTAACTGTGTCATCGCCAGGGGCCGTAACTCGTCCCCTCGTCGGTGCAGTAACACTACATTCCCTTTTTCGGTTGTAAAGTTATTTACAAGGACAGTCTTTTAGGTGGTCGAACTTGTCGACCGCTTCTTGTATATTTCCCTTGGTCAGGACCTCTGGAACTGTCTAGTGGGATGTTTCTTTGGTTACTGGGAAGATCTGTTGAGTCATCATCACAGCTATACATATATCCATATCGAAGGGAACGTGGTAAGGTGTTTGCTTCCTGTGGGGTAGCCACCTGAGAGAAGCTGGTTTCTCCGTTCCTTAAGCGCAGATTACTTTTGTTGCGTCGGTGTAGTCCTGAATCTGTCTTAACTAGGATTGACCTTGGTGACAGAGTTTTACTTACTACAGCTGTACTGGTCTTAGGTATCTTGACCCAGATTGGTTGTCCTTTTTCAAAGGCAGGACGATCTTTAGCCCGATGACGTTTGTCATAGTTTTGCTTTTGTCTGGCTTTGAGCCGGGTGTCTGCCCTTCTATGTTTCTCGATGTTTTGCTGATCAAATGAATTTCTTTGAGGAATGGTAGGGATCCGTGTTCTTAGTTTTCTATTCATTAACAGCTCTGCAGGACTCTTGACGTGTTGCAGAGGAGTGCTGCGATAATTTAGCAGTGCTATGTATGGGGCACTTGCTTTCTTCAATAAGTTTTTTATTGTCTGGACTGCACGTTGAGCTTCTCCGTTTCCTTGTGAGGTGCAGGAAGTCAAAAACATTTGAAAAGTTCCTGAATTCACTAGAACTGAATTGGGGACCGTTGTCAAATATGATTGTCTCTGGGATCCCATGCCTAGCGAATATTGATTTGCAATGCTCTATTACGCTGGCTGATGTGGTTGTCCATAAATGGGCTATTTCAATCCACCTGGAAAAATAATCGACAATCAGAAGATATCGGTGTCCCATGAATTCGAACAGATCCATTCCTTTTTTCTGCCATGGATATGCAGGTAATTTGGTGGGTTGTAGTGGTTCTGGTGGATATTTTCGTTCTTTTTCACCGATACCACATTTCCCAACTTTGTCTGCAATTTGTTTAGAGAGGCCAGGCCACCACACACTTTCGCGAGCTAGTGCTCGGCATTTGACAATACCTTGGTATCCCTCGTGTAGACGCTCTAGTATGTCTTTTTGAAGTACATTAGGAATGACAAGTCGGCTCTAGTACATTAGAAGTCCCTGGTAAACTGTTAGGTCCTGGTTGACAAACCAGTACTGTTTTAGTTCGGGGTCCCGCCTTGCTCTTTCGGGCCAGTTGTCCATCTCATAATATTTGATTACCTGACTGCAGACCTGGTCAGTATTTTGTTTTAGTCGGATATCCTCCAATCGTTTATCGCTCGCCGAAATATTTCCTATGACTGAGCGGATAAATGAGTCGGTCTCTGTCTCCTGCTGGATATCCTGTATAACGGGACTACTCCCAGGTGCTCGGGACAAAGCGTCTGCTGTTGTGAGGTCTTTTCCTGCTGTGTATATGATCTCATAGGAGAATCTCATTAACCTCATGCGGAAACGTTGAATTCTTGGAGTCAATTCGTCGAGTCGCTTCGACTTCAACAGTGCCAACAGTGGTTTGTGGTCTGTTTCAACTGTGAATTTTGGCATTCCGACCAAGTAGTCCGCAAATTTTTCACAACACCAAGTGACTTCTAGTGTCTCCTTCTCAACCTATGCATATCTCTGCTCTGTTTCTGTCAGAGATCGTGAAGCATAAAATACCGGTCTCCAGTCATTTTCTTGCTTCTGCAGTAGTACACCGCCTAGGCCATAGCTAGATGAATCTGCTGATACCCTTGTCGGCTTGTTGGAATTGTAATGAGTCAGTACTGGTGCAGAACTCAGTTGCTTCTTCAGCGTCTGGAATGCTGCTTTCTGAGGCTCATCCCAGATCCATTCTGGCTCTTTCCTAAGAAGCTCTCGGAGTGGTTTGGTGGTTTCGGCTAGATTCCTAGCAAATTTTCCGACCTGGTTTGCCATGCCCAGTAAGCGTTGTAATTCGGACACATTCTCAGGTCTGGGCAAGTCCATAATTGCTGCTACTTTTTCGGGATCTATTTGTATTCCCTCTTTTGATATAATGTGACCCAGAAACTTTATGTTTCTGACAGAAAATACACATTTATCATTGAGTGTAGCTCCTGCAGCCTTCATTTTCTGCAGTACTGCTTTTAGTCGCTGGTCGTGCTCCTGCTGGTTTCTTCCACTTATTAGGACGTCATTTATATCACAGATGACTCCTGGTATTCCAGACAAAATGTGTGTCATCTCCCTATGAAAGATTTCTGGCCCAGAACTTATCCCGAATGGAAGTCGTTTGAAACAGTACCTCCCATAAGGTGTTATAAATGTGGTAAGGACCTGCGATTTTTCGTGTAGGACGATTTGGTAGAAACCGTTGCTGCAATCGAGCTTGCTAAACACTGTAGCTCCATCGAGCTCGGCCAGTAATTGGTCTGTGGTGGGTAAAGGAAATTTTTCCCGTTTCACGCTCTCGTTTAGCTTGGTAAAGTCGACGCATAACCTAACTTTACCGTTAGCTTTTTGGACGGCGACTATTGGGGCACACCAATCAGTTGGTGATTTGACTGGACGGATTATGTCCTCGTTCTCCAGACGTTTCAGTTCTTCCTGAACCTTCTGTTTCATAGGCAACGGCAATCTTCTAGGGGTAGCAATGGAAAAGGGCTGAGCTCCTGCATCCAAACGTATCTGATACACATGTTCCAGTTTCCCTAGGCCTGTGAACAGTTCTGGGAACTCTTTCTTATACTGGTGCCCTTCGCTTGTCACTCTATTAACTGCTTTCAGCAGGTTGAGGGCTTTGATTGCTGGTCCTCCCAGTAGAGGTTCTTGCAGACTCTCTATAACATAAAGGTCTTGTTGCAAGCTTACTTTTTCTGTGGCCAGTTTGGCCTACACACATCCTATGAGGTTTATCTCATGATGACCCGGTCCGTACAGTCTTTTGTTTGTGGGTTGGATGAGTGGGGAATTTTTCCTGAAGAACCGGTCCGAGATTACGGTCACATCTGCACCTGTATCCAGCCTAAAATTTATAATTTTGGTACAGGTCTTAGTGGTGACCTTAATTTTAGCTTGCCAATTTGTATTATCCTCAGTGATAATTGTACCTATATTTTCGAGAGTGACAGAACCTAAAAAATGATTTTCTTCTTCCTCTCTTATTTCTCTAACCTTCGCCTTTTTGCATAATGCCCTTTCTGCGAACAAATTCTGCAGCGTGCATCTTTTGCTGGGCAGTCATTTCTATTGTGGAATGGAAATTTCCCGCAGTGTGTGCATTTGCTAGGCATTTTCGATTTCGGATGTGGTTGTTTGGTGAAGTTTGTCTTGTAGGTTCGCTTCGTAACCCGGTTGATTTGAGGATCCGCTGCATCGGCACCAGAGGAAATGGTCTGCGTCTGTTGTTTCGAAGTTTCGTAGGCTCTACCTATTTGTAGGCACTTGTCTAGAGTAAGCTGTTTATCAGACAGTAACTTTTCTCTGACAGTATCGCTTCGAACTCCAACGACTTGGTCTCGAATAAGCCTATCCTGTAGCTGTCCGAAATTGCAGTTCTTTGCAAGTTGTCGAAGAGCAGCTATATAGGTCTCGATACCTTCCGATACTTCTTGCTTGCGAAGATGGAATGTATAGGATTCGTAAACTTCGTGTGTTTCGCCCACGAAAAAACCCTCAAACTTCTTCATCACCTTCTCTAGGTCCGTCTTTTCTTCCTCAGAGTTAAACTTCAACCCTTCATATATATCGTAACTATCCTCCCCGATAGTTGCTAAATATACCGATGTCTGATATGAATTATCTGCTTCTTTAGACAATCTACTAGCGATCGAATAATTGAGAAAATTTCGTTTAAATTTTCGCCAGTTATTAGCAACATTTCCAACGAGAGTCATTCGTTCGGGGGGGGGGGGTATATTAGCAGAATATTGCTTTATGTCCGTGTGAGGCATTTTTCAAAAGTATACGATATATATGAGAAAACAAATTTCTGTACTCACTGTTCTCTCTTTTCTTACTTTTGTTTTTGTTTTTGTGGGACCGTTTTCCGTAAGTCGTTTGTTTATCGATAGTAGAATTTTCTTTCTCTTAGAAATCCTTTGTTTTTCTTACTACAATATCCGATCTTTTACTTTGTTTTTTTTTTTGGTCTCCACAAATTGTATCCTTTATCTGACACCATGTAATGTTATCGGCTGGGTTAAGTAAGTAGTAAAACGGAGAGAAGTATAGGATAAGTAACAAGATTTATTGGCGGTCAAATTACATTCTAACTGAGTCATCGCCAGGGGCCGTAACTCGTCCCCTCACCGGTGACTCGTCGGTGCAGTAACACTACAGAAGTAAAAAGAGTTATTTTTTGTTATGTCACAGTTTATGAATTTTCAAATGAAATCAAAATAGAATAGTGGTTGTGACTCAACGGGTCACGTGTATATCTAGTAACTTTTTAAAAGATTCAAACTGTTACTTTCATTTATTATTGTAAAAAATACATCTGTATATACTTTTCTGAATAAATATTCATAAATTTATCAAAATTATGAAATCCATCAGAACTTTTTTCAATACCATCAAACAACCATTGTTCCCATGTAACAACTTAGTCTGATTGTATATTCTTCTTGTAATTAAGGTTTTGTCGATTTCGACAATTTTGTCCATTCCTCTAGTGTTTTCAGGTTTTTTTATGTAGGTACAAAAACGGAATCGGTCTATGGAGTTGTCATAATCTTCAAGATCAAATGACAATATTGAAGAATTCAGTAATTTTCAATTGAATATTTATTTACCAACATAGTGTATCGAATCAGGGTGGGATGGTATGGTGTCCTATTTTACTATTATTATTACTATTATTTTTAATTTTTGACGTACACCTTTTCAAAAACACTCTCCGGGTCGAGTTGAGATTTCTTTTTGAAAAGGAGGTATACCCCTAAAATTAAAATAATAATAATAGTAAAATATGGCACTATACTATGTTTGTAAATAAATATTCAATTGAAAATTATTGAATTATTCGATATTGTCATCTGATCTATTTACCATTATCTCATTTCAAATGGTGTTTTTAACCAAATTGCATTGGCATAGCCTTAAAAAGAATTCAACTTCTTACACACTATGCACAATGCTTCAAGCTAACTACAACATCCTTCTATAACTAAATATTATTCTATTGCGAATAGATATATTTACTCTCGTTGCGGTGGAGACTTCTGGAGTTGTTGGCCCTAGTTGCATCCTTTCATCAGATTGGCTTTTACAGCATCTGTCTGGTGGTTGTGTGAGTGTTGCAGTCGCCATCATTGCGACTGGCAGTGTATAGCTTCCTCTTCCCTATATCCTGTTTTTGAGAAACTATTTAAAAAAAAATTTTTTTTTAATTCCTAATGGTCAACTTTTGCTGACATGAAACTTGATAGTGAATAGAATCTGTCTTGATTTTGTTTGTTTAACTCTAATCTTAATGAAGGTATACATACTCAAGTTATGTTTCGGAAATTTTTAGATGAGGATTAATAATTTGTAAGGAAAGACTCGTGGCGCAACGGATAAGAGTGCTAAGTAATTAATCAGTTCTAAGTGACAGTATTCTGAGGTTTGAAGGTTCGATCCTCACTATGGGTTATACTAAGAATACAATTAAGAATTACTACCCGGTCATGGCTGACAAAACGAGAGCAAGCTACCCCAATGGATAAAGTAAAGGATTCTGTTCGAAATTCTGACCATATTCCCAAGTTCGACAAGACACACCTGAAGAAGGTTAGAGGTTACATTGGCTGAAACATCGTGAGAATAACATCCAAGATAAGAGCAGTAGTCCGCATAATCTAAATAATAATCCAAGGTCGGAAGGTAAGAAAAGGCAACTCTCCTGAGAGGGTACTAAAATAGCTGTGAACAGATCCATCGGCATTAACCGGCAGGGGAGCCTCAGGCCATCGGTAATACCCCCCCCCCAAAAAAAAAAATATAAATAAAGAGGATATATCTCATAGGACCGAGCCGACAAAAAATGGTCTAGTGGTTCAGGTCAATCCTTTGGCTGTCAGAATGAGAGCAACGGTCCGATGCTGGAACAATCAGTTTGTGTACCATTTCATGGGGAGGTACAGTGGTTATGCCCTCAACACTCATCCACCAGATATTTTTTTCTTTCTGAAATACTATCTTACGTAGTACAGAAGCCATGACTTGCTACTCTGCAACCACTGTTGACCAATGATTGACTCATTCATCAACTGTAGATACCATTTTGATGACGTTAGTTTTGCAATTAAGGTGCCGTCATCCTCCTATATACCTGCCTGCCTGATACGTGGTGTGGCATTAATCCTGATTGGATTGAGACGGCTTCCCTAAAGGAGGAAGTTTCTAGGGAATATAAAATTCACAAGCGGTCCCCAGTTACATGTATATCCCAGTGAGGGGAGATGACGACATTGGTTTTTGCAGTTGTATGTTTTTTTTGTTTGTTTTGTTTTTCTTTTAGGGAGGTGTCGCCGTCCTCACACATATACTGCCTGATATTTCCGAATGGTCACCTATCTGGCTGGTACTGAGCAGGCGCAACGGCACTTAACTTCTGGGATTTAATGAGAATTGGTGTGTCAACGTGATTATGCCGTATGGATGCCGGATAGATTATTAAAAACATAGCTATGGATGGCGGATAGATTATTAAAAACATAGCTATGGATGGCGGATAGATTATTAAAAACATAGCTATGGATGCCGGATAGATTATTAAAAACATAGCTATGGATGCCGGATAGATTATTAAAAACATAGCTATGGATGCCGGATAGATTATTAAAAACATAGCTATGGATGCCGGATAGATTATTAAAAACATAGCTATGAATGCCGGATAGATTATTAAAAACATAGCTATGGATGCCGGATAGATTATTAAAAACATAGCTATGGATGCCGGATAGATTATTAAAAACATAGCTATGGATGCCGGATAGATTATTAAAAACATAGCTATGGATGCCGGATAGATTATTAAAAACATAGCTATGGATGGCGGAAACTTTGTCAAATCTGTTCTATCAGCAGATGCATGATAGCGAGGTTGTTGTATTGCGATTTGATGAATGGAATGTGGACTCTGCAGTAGTTTCCGGTTGGGCCTCTCGATGCCATATTAGTGCCAACTGCTGTGGCTTTTCTTATTTCAATGATTTACAAAGATAGTCTGTTTACTCATCTTCTCTTTGTTCTGATTTCAACACCTCTACCGACCTCTTCCACATTACCCAATTTCAACGTGAAAACTTTGAAAACAAAATACAAGTGCAAACACAGTACCCCAACTCCCAACATGGACCCCTACTACCAGGTCTCCTTTTCCGACATCAGGAGACTGATGCTACCAGATCAGGCTGTCTGAGGATACCGGCTTCTTGACCAAAAATGTACCAAATATTGATTTTATTGTTTTTTCCTTTCCTTTTGCAAAACTCGGTCATGTTCTGCAAAGCTAAAAACAAAAACATTTTTCCTCCACAAAACAAACCAAACCAAACACCATGAATAAATATTTGAACATATAAAGAACTTGAAGCATAAAAACGTTTACCAAAATGACCGGATCCAGCATTAAATAACCCGAAAAGGGTTGATATGCAGTAAAACAAAGCAACCAAACCGACATCAGGGGATTGCATTCCAACCTTTCTTGAGGTTGAAATCCATTTTCAGGAGTAATTCGAGCTTGGTCTATATCATCAATCATTCTCAATCCTCTCATGATATTCTTTATCTTTCAACTGACAATCATTCCATCTCATTAACCTTTATCCTTGAGTGGCCTTGATAACTGGTGATATTTTGAGTAAAAAAAAAAAGACTAGCTCAGAATGGTTAGAAGTTGTTAATTTTTTTTCCTGCTTTAGAGTCAGGATTTTTAAAGCCAGACCCCATCATGATCACTATCAGTTTAACGTCTGTTTTACATGTTGGCATGTGTTGGATGTCTTTTAGAACTAGACTTTCAAACTCACCTATCTCTGGCCAGGTCTTTATTATCCCTTTTTCTCTAAAGTTCATTTTTATCACTTCCTCCCATGCTTTCCTGACCTTCCCCCGTGATTTTTTTCCAGGCTGCATTGGTGATAAAGATAAAACAATGTTTAACATGTTCTTTTTATAAGTAAAGGAAATTAGTGCAAACATTAATTTAGACGTAATCTGTTTCACTTTGTTGCCTTCTCTGTTAATTGCTCTGAGGGGGGAGCAGTTTTGTCACTAGATTGCGTGTTCAGAGCAGGAATGGTTCATAGAGAGGGGGAGGGGGGTATATCACCTCAACAATTTTGATTGTTTATTTTACACATCTAATGTGTAAAAAATACACGTAAGCAGGGAGGGGGCAGGGGGATGCCTAAAATTGTCTTTGAAATAATCTCCATACGCATTTGCTTCACACATTTTGGCGTTTGTGTCTTTGTCTTCCAACAATACAACATTTGACAGGTGCAATGGCCGCTGTCTTTGATGTCAAGGTCACCTCTTTTCTTGTCTGGGCTGTCTTCGTCTACCCTACCTGAACTGTGTGTTTCGCTACTTTTAGTGGTGGAAGTGAAATGCGAGATGAGGGTGGGTGCTTTGGTCGCTCGAGTAGTGTAATAGTTACTTGCATCCCCGCGAGGGCAAAGGTCGGTTTAATGTGGGGATATCCAGCTCCCCCAAAAGAGGCACTCTGGATGTGACAAAAATAAAAATGGCTTCAGTTGAGAAGTGTTGCGTACTGGGTCTGGTCTCCTAGCGATCTATGACTCCGTAACTGGATTTTTTCTCATCTGGTCGCGATGGCCATCTAGTGGTGATGGGTGATGTGGATTGCTGGAAAAGCTGAAATTAAACTCATTATGAAAATTCTTTCTTGCAGAGTGAAATGAATAGAACCAACTATATTGTTTCAGTATTTTAACAGTGGGAAGTTTATTTTGGGTCTCACACAGTCGGTGACTGAGTGGAGTGATACCTTTTGTTGTTATCATCTACTAGCCCATATTAATTCATGTCCGTCTGGCTTCACTTCTCGACACTAACTGAATTATTAAACAAATCCTCTTACTTCTTTGATAACATAATTCCTCATTCGGCTATATTTTCTCATTCCCACATTCGGCTTATTTGACCTCTGGCCCTGCCAAACAGTAGGTCCTTGAGCAATTCTGAAAGTACAACTAAACGTAAGCTAACCGTTATTCAAAACTAGCTAACATACCCATACTCAATATATTACAGAACGACTTCACTCCTCTGATGTAGAACAGAACAGCCTGCAGCCTAAGAATTGGCAAGCCGCTTTAAAAATGACTTTGGTTCTATAATCAGAGCTATGGAGTTGGAGTTAATGCGAATTTATTGCAGTATTTTTTCTCATGTATCACGTTTTGTAAATTTACTTTTAAACATTTTTTAAAGTTTCAGAATTTTCTCCAACTGTGTTCTGACTGGTGTTTACATGAATAAGCAGAATATTCAGAATTTTTTTTCTTTTCGTTAGTCCCGAGCTACCGCAGGGTCCGCAGTTATGGATTTTTGTCTCAACTTGGCACGATCACAGGCTAGATTTTGGTGATGGCCAGTTTTATAGAGATCATTGTGCACGGCTTCTGCCTATCCCATCATCAGCTGTCCTTCCTCTTGGTCGCTTCCCAGCAACTTCTAATCTAAAAGAGAGTTTTGTGACTGTGTCGTCGTCTGGCCTCAACACATGTCTAAACCACCTGAGCTGCCATTCCCTCATCTTGCCATCGATCAGCATGATGCTGTAGCGTCTGTGGATCAGGGTCATTACAGATGTGGTCGAACAGTGTAATTCCAGAGATCGATTGGAGCATTTTGGTTTCTATGGCAGTGAATCTTCATTCCACCTTCCTCGTTGTCGGCAAGCTATCTGAGCTGATTAATATTAATAAATATTATTAATATTAATGAATATTATTAATATTAATGAATATTATTAATATTAATGAATATTATTAATATTAATAAATATTATTAATATTAATGAATAATATTTAAAATATAAATTTATTAATTCTACAAACCAGCGTTCTCATTTTCTACAGACTTTCAAATTTTTTTTTTTTTTTACTGATCCAGGTGGCCCGAAAGAACATCTTCACCAGGCCACTATCCAGCTTTGTGTCCCTTGCCGACTGCCTTAACTAACTATTTCAAATTTCCCTCTCTAACTTAACATGTGATCTTGTTTGACCAATCACTTGTGAAAAATTAGAATATTTAATATTCAGTTTTATCATGATTTGGCTGCGCACATGCAGAGAATATAGAATTGTCAGCATTATACGTTGGGTATTATTATTATTATTGCATGTAAATACTAGTGTCATCTTTTAAGTAGATTGTTTGATTTTACTTTATATTTTTCTGTAATCGACCTAATTTTCCAAAATTAGGACCCAGGTGATGGCGGGTAGCCATAATAGTGTATATATATATAAGTTATGTATGTGTATATGTTTATATACTTCTATCTACAGGATTCACTCTTAAACAGATCATTATGACTTTTGGAACACTGCTGCTAGGCGCAAAGGTGGGTAATATGGGCTATATTTAGTTTTATGCAGAAGAGAGGCATTGTGAAACTCTTCGTGAAAATTCAGATACTTCCAAATTTTGTGAAATTTTAAAAGGAAGTATTAGACATCAATTAATAAATATTCCCCAAATTTCAGTTTCTTTGGGGTATTTTAATTAGTTTTTAGGGGGTATAATATTGACACAACCTCCTGTTTGAAAATTCAAATATTTTAGATTTGCATTGAATTTCATCCATAGTCATTAGACAGAAATTAAGCAAGATTCCCTGAATTTTAATTTCTTCTTAAGACCCCTTAAGCCTTAAACGTTAAATTGTATACATTATTTAGAATCAAAATCATTTAATGGATTTTTATTAGAATTGAAATAAGAATTCTAGACATAAGGTTTTGTAGCATTATATTTTCATTTTAATCTCCATAATGGGACACAAAAGTGGTGGAAAACTTCCGTTCAGGGAATTAATTTTACCCGTCCTGAGACGGGTATTCTTCTAGTATATATATATAAAACCTGTAGACAAAATGTGTTGCTCTTCAGTATGGGTAGACAAGCAAGCACTTCAAACCGAGATTCAAACTGTTTTTAACAGTCGGTGCTATCATTCGGCTATCTACAACAGGCCACGAGTAAGTGAAAACTCTCTCTTCCCAACCCACCTCTCTCTCTCTCTCTCTCTCTCTCTCTCTCTCTCTCTCTCATCCTGCAGTTGCACAACGTGCTGATCAAAGCACTCTTCCTTTTTTTTATACACTTTTGAAGACTTTTTCCTTTCTACAGGATATAAAGACTGCATTGATCCATTCTCAGAATGTGGCTTGACACATTTTTTCCAAACCATTCACAGAGGTTGCTTGCCGATTCCCTTTATAATTCTTTGAGATTTCTCCACATATCGTCTATTTCTGTCTTCATTTTCTTTTCTTTGTGGATTTTAATTTGAACTCCTTGTCAATAGTTAAAGCGAAACAATTTGATTTTTTTCTTCTGAACATCATATGAATATGTTGATGAGATTCTTAAGTACAAACTAGGTTAAAAGTGTGACCTTTGTTAAAAATAACGTCATACTTTGGCACAAGTGAGACATGCTGAAAGGTCAAGCTGTTGATAATGAATGGTTTATTTTTTTAAGTATTAGAAAACTTTAAACATCACATCAAAAAAAAGAAGAAAGAAATGAACAAGAGAGATGATGACGTTGGTTTTTGCATTTTTTTTTGTGTCAGGGAGATGTTGCCGTCCTCCCAAATACAGCGCCTAGTGTTCCCAAATGGTCACCCATTTATTACTGACCTTATTGACCAGGCTCAACATGGCTTAACTTTGGTGATCTAACCCGAACCGGTATGTCAATGTTATTATTGCCACCATCCCTACCGCCATCTCACTGATTTAATTCAATCAGCATTTCGTGACAACACTGTTATTTTAAACTTAAGTGTGACAGACAAACTGATGGAGGAGCCTCTCACAGAAATTGCATGGACGCATCTAATTATTTATTTTTCAGTCAACTCCCTACCACTGAGGTAGGGAGTCTGCTCCTGATTCAGATTTAAAATAAACTCATCCAAACTCCAGCAAAAATTTCCGACGACTCTACCTCTGCTAGCTGGAATACACGTCTCAGGAGAAGATTAATAATGAGACTTACTTTGAACTTTTCAGACCAGACTCCCAAATATTTCAAAGCAATCAAAAAACATTGGGAATGTCCAAGAGTTTGAATAACCTGGAAAAAGAACTTATTGCACTTGTACCCCCCCTCCCCAATGTAAATACCATCGACCAACCTGACTAGCAGCAAAATCTCACCCCTTCACTCCAGAGGTCCAAAGATGCCAAAAAATTTACTATTCAAATAGCTTCTTTCCTTAGACCGCTTGCCTTTGAAATTCGCTCCCTACTCCCTATTTCCTGAGTGTCACAACATGCAGAAATTTAAATGTAATGTGAACAAACATCTTGTTGTACAACTCCCCACTTCAGATGCCCCTATAAATCTGGCCCCTAATCACAGTAGCCCCTTAAGTCTCAGTGGCAACATGCCTTGTTTGAGGTGAAATAAAGTTTAAGAAACAAACAATAAAAAACCTTTAAACTACTAAATTAAACTTAATTTCTGACTTTTGTGTGTGTGTGTGTGTGTGTGTGCGTGCACGTGTGCGTGTGTGCGTGCACGCGTGCGTGTGTACGTGTGCATATTATGTAGATAAATAATTGTGCTGATGGAAATAGTCTTTGGTGAAAATGCCAGAACTAAAGCCAACAGAAGCCATTATCTGATATATGTATAATACTGTCGTTTTAAGGGGTAGCAAACACTTTTTAACTGCTACTGGAAGTGGATTTGACTTCTTGTCCATAAACCTGATTATTCGTGAGGAAGTACAAGAGAACCCCTTTTGACTTTTATGGGAATTGAAGGATGCCCTGTTCTGTTCTTACAGTCCCTTAGTACCGATCTCAAGGATTGTCAAGGTGCTGAGGACAGGGAGCCCATGATCATAACATTTAAGTCTTTGAGTGGTATTCCTCTCGCTTGGTACTTGAGTGACATGGCCCAGTTTAAATTAAAATCCTATTAGGACCATTTGGATGGAGGCATCACTATGGTCGTTGCTAAGCAATGCATTAGAGCAAAGTTCTGAAGACTTACACATTTGAGTTAATAAAATTGCTCTTGTAAATTTGTTGAAACCTGGCAACCCCCATGAATCACTTAATTGTATGTTCAGGACGAACTGAGTCTCAACAGATCTGCCTTCATGGGCTGAGCTAAACCACACCTAGAAATCAAGCACCTCAAAAGTGTGACAGGCTGATTATTTACCTCCTTCCCACTGCAGGAACATGTAACACAAGGTTGTCAATGTTATTATTGCCATCATCCCCACCGCCATCTCACTGATTTAATTTTAAGTGGGATTTGGTAGGTCAGCACACTAAAGGTAGTGCAGTCTGGCCCTGCAAAAAATGCCTGGGCAGCCCTGTCGACATTCCCTGGTCGGGGCGCCTCAGGTAGTTAGCAATAAACTAACTCCTTCCCAAAGAGGGGAGGCAAGGCCTGGGAGAGTGGACCCTAGGACTACCCAGACTTATACCCCAGCCCGAGAGAAGAAAGGCCACCATCAGTCATAATGGTCCACCATCGTCGGACGGATTGTCGAGAACGAATCCTCAACGTGGTAAGAATGGCGTCTCTGACTTTCGCAGTAAGGCAGTGCAAGAAAGACAGCTCTGATAAATTTCTATCTGACCCATAAAATATTAAACTTGTTCAGAATGGCTTTCCACATTTTTCATGAAACAACTGCAACATTTAAAAAAATATTTATCAACTTGTGAGAAATGTCTGCCATGAATCCTCATCAGAGAAGAATATATCCGATTATCAATTATTTTATTTGATTTTTTTAAATCGGATTTTTTGTTTTGTTACTAATGGGTCACCACTTATGAAGGATAAAAGCCACTCAAGTATAACGTCTCTTTGTGACGTTATAAAGGGTTTGCCCGGTGTTTTCTAACTCGGTTTGAGTGGATGACGTCATCCCTTTGTGAAGTCATCCAGTGTGCATGGAGACAAATAAACAGTTTTAGTAGTAGTAGTAGTAGTAGTGGTAGTAGTAGTAGTAGTAGTAGTAGTCGCATGTGTCCGTGAGAAATGATTTGTCTATTAAAAAGTGCAGATGTCCATCTCATCTGTTGTTACTCAACTATCTCACTTCTTATCTTCGTTAATCATGAAGACATTCCGGATTGCATATTAGCTGCACTCTTTTGGGTAGGCTGTAGAGAAAGGCAAGGGGATGTATAATGGCGGCAAATAACTCTGATGACAAGATCTTATTAGCAGCCCCCTCCCCCTTCATATCTTGCCACTTTCTGACTGTCCTCCCTCAAGTGTTTGACCGTTACACTACTTAACTTACTTGTGGGCTTCTCTTCTTCTAAATATAGCCGTTCTTATCGATAGTACTTCAAATGTATTTGTAGCAGAAACGCTACAGCAACAGCAGGAGAAAACTCTTCCCAAATTTTCTTTTTTCTTTCCTTTTTTCTTTATTTACTATTTTTTTTCTGTTTTCTTTTTCTTTTCTTGTTTCTTTCTTTTTGTTTCTTTTTCTTTTTCTTTTTTTTTTGTCTTTTTCAAAATCCCAAGCATTGAATACAGTTACATGTAAAACTTCGGACCAACAACCCAATCTCTAAACCTTTTTTTGTTAGCTTAAGTAAGAAAAAAAAAGTCTTCAGTTTATCATTGATAAACGTTGACCGGGAATGACAATGGTCCTTATATATTAGATGAAAAGGTCACAAACATGAAGCACTAAACAGTTATGGAATATCTGGAAATGTTTTCTCAACCTTTCTCTTTGATAGGTTTATAAAAGCAGTTGTTGTGGGTAGAAGCCTGAAGCACATAGTATCAATGCCGGTGTGCCTCAGGGATCAAGTCTGCATCAATGATCTCCCAAATCACATTCTAAGATCATTCGTTGAGATGTATGCAGATGACACAACCATCTATGGCAACACTTCAAAGAGCATTAATGATCAAGATCATTCTGATTCTCTCTTCTGACATTGAGCACGCCGTGCAATGGGGAAAAGGGTGGCTGGTTACCGTCCCTCCTTTCACCACTAACGCTCGGATTTTCACTTTGTCTAAATTGAAATCAATGCCCCTCTCCTTGAAGAAGAGGAACATTCATGCTTTGCTAAGGTCGTTGGACAAATGGATCATTCTACCGCTCCATAAAGTATCTCACTCTTGACGCAATCCTCTACCTGCATAAGAATCAAATACGCCATAAAATGAAGTACTGTTGCCACATCTGAGGAAGTGCCGCTCAGAGCACCCTTTCCTGCCTTGACAAAATACAAAACCGACTTCGAAATCTAGTGAGGGATGCCTTCTTCTCTTCCCTACAGTCTCTTTCTCACAGAGGAAAGGTTGCTAGTCTTTCTCTACTCTATCGTTATGTTCATGGTAGATACTCGACTGAGCTCCAATCTTTGATTCCCTCTCTTTAAAACATTCACTGTTACCTTTTCTCTTTTTTTCCTTTTCTTTCACTTTCTTTTTTGTCCTTTCTTACTTTTTCTTCTCTGTTCTTTTTTCTTACTCTTCTCTGCTGCTCTTTTTTTTTTTGTCTTTTTTTCTTTTTTGTCTTTTTCTTTTTCTATTTTATTCTTATTTTTTCTTCTCTGTTTTCCTTTTATCTTTTAAGTTTTCTTTTTCACAAATTAATGGTGAGAGTTAAGTTAGCAGTCGACCTAGAATCGTTAGAAAATGGCAGAAGATAAGGGTCAGTTGTTTTTGTTTTCATTTAACAACTTCTTTTTTATGTAAAAGTTTTCATTGATCACTCCTATATGACCATCAAATGGGTCACTGTTATTTGATTTAATGATGCAACATAGTTTGGGGGAAATACTGTATATATCGTACAGATGAACGATTAAGAGATAATTATTTGAATGCTCAATTTGTATAACTATTTTTAAAACAGTTAATAATAAATTAATGTTTGGTGTTTATTAATTTGTAATTTTATTGTCCCATGTTGTTTATATATATATGCAATAGTTTCGTCGATATTAACAGTAATTAATTAGTGATTTAATAAAACAAAACGGACAAATAACTAAAACACTTTCTTAAATTAAATTAACAATGCTCGCTATGAGGCATAAGCAAGGAGAGAAAAGGGGGCAAGATGGTGGTTGGCCTGTTCACTTGTTCGCCCCCCCTCCTCTCATTAGCGACGCCTATTTTGTTTTTCTATGGTTTTTTAAATCCAATGATTGTTTTAATCCAGTCGGCCTACGTTTCACATTCGTGTTTAAATGTTTCTTTGAGGCTTTATTTGCATTACGGTCTTATTTAAAAAAATGAATAAATTTTGTATAAAAATGACCAAAATGTAAATGTTTATCTATTCATATGAATAAATGCGAAAGTTTTAGTCTCGTGTTTACAAGAAACTTATGAAGGTTTCAAGTATTTTAAGTATTTCAAGTAGCTAACTTTGCGAAGCCATAGCGAGTTGGCAAAGCCAGCTAGTTTTGTTGATATTTTAGGGTTGCTTTTTGCGAAAGTGCATGGAGTCCCAGATCATGTGAGCACACCGTGGTCAATCACTGATTGATTTAGCCAAATGGGCATCAATATAAAAAGCCTGACTCAGAGCATGTACCGTGTTCCCTGCTCCCTGCTGAGGGGGCAGCATGTTTGTCATACCCCTTTTCTCTATCCTCCCCCTTTTGGGGGATAATTGTTGAAATAACATGTTTGCCACCGAATTCTGTGACATGTCTTTTTCTACACATTTGGTTAAGTCCGCTTTTTCATATCTTCAAGCATTCGGAATTTGTAACATATGTTGACTAAATCAGATATTACTTGTGAGTGTGAATAAATCAGTTATATTTTTATAATCACGATTTTTGTTCTTTTTTGGTTTACCTTTTTTCATAATGTGTAAAGGCAATTAAGAGACGAATAAACTCTTATAGTAGTAATATGTTAATATGTTAAGCAGAGTGCCGGATAGGTTGTAAGCTGAAAGGAACAAAAATAATAAATCGAAGTGGGGGACTTACTATTTATTTTTCTTTAAAATGTTACATAACAGCAAGTATGGGGTCGGCTGTTTGTGTGTTGTCCGGATGATGATTAAAAATCATTTATTTAATATTTCAGGAAAATCTTCCCTTTGTCAAAAATAATAAACACCAAAAGAAAAATTCGTCTGTATAGAGAATGCATAAATTTGGTGAATTCTCTACACAGACGAATTTATTATTTTTGTTCCTTCCAGCTTACAATCTATCCGGCACTCGGCATTGCCCTCAGCCTTCTTAACATATTACTACTATTCCCAGCAATGCTTTAAGCAAACTACTATTCTCTATTAACCCTTATAGTATTTATTGAGTTATTCTTTTCCATTAGGAATTTCTCTGTTCTATCTTTCTTCACAACCAACGATTTTTCATGAGCAAATGTGTCATTCAACTTGTTTATCTAAGGTGGCGTAAGGTGTGTGGGGGTGGGGGTAGCTGAGTTTAAAAAAACAATCAAGTTTTGACTGTGTGACACTAGGGACTTTAAAGACTTTTACATCAGATAAATGGTTCTTTACTGTGTGTGTGTATATATATATATATATATATATATATATATATATATATATATATGTGTGTGTGTGATGGCGATCACTTATGTGTGTGTGTGTGTGTGTGATGGCGATCACTTATGTGTGTGTGTGTGTGTGTGATGGCGATCATTTTTGTGTGTGTGTGTATATATATGTGTGATGGCGATCACTTTGGTGTGTGTGTGTGTGTGTGTGTGACGGCGATCACTTTGGTGTGTGTGTGTGACGGCGATCACTTTGGTGTGTGTGTGATAGTGATCACTTTGGTGTGTGTGTGTATATATATATGTGTGTGTGGTGGCAATCACTTTGGTGTGTGTCTGTGTATATATATGTGTGTGTGATGGCGATCACTTTAGTGTGTGTGTGTATATGTGTGTGTGATGGCGATCACTTTGGTGTGTGTGTGTATATATGTGTGTGATGGCGATTACTTTGGTGTGTGTGTATGTGTGTGTGATGGCGATTACTTTGGTGTGTGTGTATATGTGTGTGTGATGGCGATCACTTTAGTGTGTGTGTGTATATGTGTGTGTGATGGCGATCACTTTGGTGTGTGTGTATATGTGTGTGTGATGGCGATTACTTTGGTGGGTGTGTATGTGTGTGTGATGGTGGACACTTTGGTGTGTGTGTATATGTGTGTGTGATGGCGATTACTTTGGTGTGTGTGTGTGTGTGTGATGGCGATCACTTTGTGTGTGTGTGTGTGTGTGTGTATATATATATATATATATTGGTGTGATAGTGATCACTTTGGTGTGTGTGTGTGTATATCTATACACGTGTCACTCAGTTTCGCTGCATCACAGCTCTTCAGTTTAGTTAGACAGTCAAGTGCTTAAAGCTGAGACTGAAACAGCCGGAGCTTCTATCCACAGTGCTATCAGCATAAGCCACGATAAAGGCAAATCTTACTGTTCAAATCAACTGCCGAAGAGTGCTCTATTCGTTTTACGAAGAGCTTTGCATTATAACTAATGGCAACTGTCGGTTTCATTTACCACAGTGCTAAACCCACGAAGGGTGGAGGCATATGTAGTCATCCACAAACACTGTATCACAGCTCTTCAGTGTGGTTAGACAGGCAAGTGTTTCAAGCTGAGATTGAAACTCAACATTTTTTTGTTTTTGACAGTGGGAGATTTTATCGACTATGCCATCAGCACAAGCCATAAGGAAAGGAAAATCTTACTGTTTATATAAATAATATCAGAGTGTGTGTGAATCCATTTGCATTTAGAGATAAGATATTTGTAGATATTTTCGGGGAGCCCGTCTGAATGTTTTCTATTTATTTACTTTGTATTTTCAACACTTTTTCGAATCTTCGGAGAGTTGTCAATGGATATAAAATAAATATTAACATTTCTTTTGCTATTCGTGCAAATTGTTGTATAGCCCTCAATGGTGGGATATTGTCCACCCTCGTTGGTCACATTCTCTGGACACTTTTCTCTGGACACTTTTCTCTGGTCTGCTGGTATACTCATGAAAGTATGGAAGAAAGTGGTCAAAGCGATCCCAAGATAATCAGCCACTACCGCCATGTACCAACTGCAAAGAAACAGAAGTGAACCTGGGACTGTCTCATTTCAAAGGTGATGGTCAAAAACGTGTGATTATGTAAAAGAGTCGGCATCTTTGACAGTCTAAAAAAACTCAATAAAAGGTGTAATCAGGGCTTTGGATGGCACACAGTTGGTGTCGCTTGTGTGGGATTGAAATGCTCTGTTGTTAGGGTTAGTCCAGTTCAATTCTAGGTTTGTGTCACGTGTGTTTTTTTGGTTTGTTTTTGTTTTTTCCAAGTGTCGAGGCTATGTTTGTTCCATGGAGCTAGAAGTTTGCCCTTCTACTGGAAATACTGATACAACTACAACAGGACGAAGTTGTGGAGTATATTTATTTCATTACCTCACCATGATGGCAAAGTTGGACACAAAATAGAGAATCCAATTCATCAAAAAGGGACATCTTGGGAACAAAACCCGTTTAGTTCTGTCAGCACTCTATCACAAATGAGGGCATCTCAGGCAATAAAAACACTCAACTCCCGAAAGAAGGATATAATTTTGATACCCGGATGATGAAAATATTTAATTTGTGTTTCAGGTCGGAAGAGAGAAACAGATCTTGATCATTAATGCTCTTTGAAGTGTTGCCATAGATGGTTGTGTCATCTGCATACATCTCAACAAATGAGCTTAGAATGTGGTTTGGGAGATCATTGATGAAGATCAGGAAGAGGGCTTGGCCTAGAATGGATCCTTGAGGCACGCCGGCATTGATGTGTGCTTCAGATTTCTGCCCACCAACGACTACTTTTATAAACCTATTAGAGAGAAAGGATTTGATAGTTAAGACACTTCCAGATATTCCATAGCTAGCCTGTGAACAAACTGTTGTACCAAACTCTATTAAAGGCCTTTGATATGTCAAGAGCTATTCCTCAAGAAACGAAGCCTCCGTCAATAGATTCACTGATCCTATGTGCACATCAGCTGTTGATCTTGCAGAACGAAATCCATATTGCTTGTCACTGGGTAGATTTTTTTTGCTGATGTGGTTGACAACTTCTTGATTTGTTACAGATTCAAACAACTTACTGATTTGTTACAGATTCAAACAACTTCCTGGGCAGACTGACAATATTTTCCTAGGTGATAGGAAGCATTTCTTCTTTAAGCAACGAGTGAACAGCTTTGTAAGAATAGGAGCTAGATCTGGTTGCAGCTTCTAAAGCACTATGATTGGAATATTGTCAGGACCAGTTGCCTTGCTGACATCAAGATTCTTGATAAGTTTAGCAACATCCCAGACATATTGGATGTCACTCAGTGTTTACAGTCATAGGGAGAAATTCAGTAGGCAGCCCTACTTTGATGCAAAGTTCTTTTCGGAAAGTTTGGCTTTATTAGATGCTGAGGAAATCACCTCTGGTCCATTGATGATGATTGGAATAGAGGTATTACATCAGTTCAGAACCCTGTTTGTTATTTGCCAAAACTCTTGGAAACCAAGACTGCTCAGCCACTGTAGATTTAACGGATTGGGCATAGGACTCTTTCGCGTTTTTTATAATCTTTTGCGGATGTTATGAGCAGTCCTAAAGGCGGCTTTGGTTTGGGTTTCAGAGCATCTATTTCGTTGAAAGCAATTGAAATAGTGATTTCTGTGAGCAATGGTGGCAACACATTCAGGGTGTACCAAAGCTGGCTGTTTAGTTTCTGTTGGATTTTTTTAGAGAGTACGAAGCTCTCAATGCCAACGATTAATCAATCAGTTATATTGGATGCGATACAGGACACATTCTTTTCATACCTGGGGTGCAGAGGGATTTCTGATATGAAAGATCTGAAGCTGGCAGAAGGATAAATAGACAAGATATGGTCAATTTTCTCTGAGATAATCTCAAAGATAGTAACTCAGTCATTGTGGGGATGATAGAGGGCAAAGATGAATGCGGCGCCACACGGAAACACATATAGGGAAATTTAGGGTTTTCTTTGGAGATGTCCCTACCACAGCTGCCCCTAATATAGGCACAAATTCCACGTTCATGACGATCATTAGGGTCAGATTTTTGATGTCATGTTCGAGTAATTATTAATCATGAAATCATCAGAAGAAGCTGACAGGCTAATGTCAGTTTGACACAAAAAGAATAGCTCTGTTTTAGTCTCCTGTAAATGGATTTTAACCTCTGGAAGGTTTGAACGCAGACCCCTAATATTTGAAAACGATACCTGATAGTAAGGATCCACGTTAGAAGTAAATAATACATTTTTAAAAGGAATAGTGCACATGCGTGAGCATGAATAATATGTATGTGTTTGGTAAAATCCTAAACTATTGAACTTATCATTATGAATTAAGGAATATGTATTTTAGGCAACAGGGTGAGTAACATGGGCACATTATTTATTTTTTTGTAAACTTTACCATTAAGGGAGGTGTCACTGAAACCGTACCAAACCCTGCAAAGAAAGGAAAAACATTAAAATTTAAAACTAATGCTATATTTATTGCTTATATCCGTCCTGGGACGGGTATTCTTAGTATCTCTCTCTTTCTCTCTCTCTTTCTCTCTCTCTCTCTCTCTCTCTCTCTCTAATATATATATATATATATATATATATATATATATATATATATATATATATTTCTACATACAGGATAATCTGCTAACCTAATTAACGGATCATTATTAATTTTGGAATATATATTCTAGGCAACACGGAGAGTAACATTGTCAGATTATTCTATGTAGTGAGGCAGCATTTATCCATTTAAGTATTTTTGCATCCATTTGATCTGTTGATCAGGCTTTCAAAAATTCTAATCAAGATATGCAAATCGGCCCATATCTCAAAAAGGGTTGCCTATACCCAACCCTCATACACGCACACACATACACATGTATACATATGTGTGGGATAACAATGCACTTCTGACGATCGGATCTCCCATGAAACTGCAGTAAAGTGTTAAGCTAAGCACCTTTTACGATAGTTATAAATCTTTATCTGAAAGGATATCAAGCCTTTGCTCTCTTGGTTCGGATCTTTTTCTGATTCCACTAAGTTGATTTTTTTATGTCTTATATATATATGCTAGCTGTACCGACCCGGCGTTGCCCAGGATCCATTACATTAAAATTTATTTTGTGAATATATCTATGTTCTATAACGACGCCTTTTTTGTTATGTTCCGTATATAAGCTAAAGAGTTAATATGATGTTAATTTAATAAAAACGAATCAAGACGTAAGAAAAAACAATAAAGTCAACCTTACAAGTAAACCTTGAATGAAAAATAAAAACAATGAACGCTAAAATCGGCTCAGGCGAATAATTCTTATTCTTTTAGTAAAAATTATTCCCCTTAGCTGATTTTTCCTTTAATGTGCTTATTTAAGAATTTCTACATCTGTTCGATTTCCATGATACCATACTTACAGGCATTATCTTCTCCATTTATGAGGGATCCTCCTCTTCTTTGGGGGGAGGGCAGTATAGTATATGTTTCTTCCTCATGATACCATCCTTCTAGGATTATCCTCTTCTTTGTTGGGGTGGGGGAGTGGTAGTGTATTATCTGTTCTGTTGTCATGATATCATAGGGAACAGTAAAAAAAAAACCCTTGACAGCTTACTGAAAAAAAATTAAACCACCAAAAGCATAGTGAAAAGTAAAAATAAAACCCCTGAAAGCATTGTTAAAAAAAAGAAAATCCCCGAAAGCATAATGAAAAGAAAAGGAAAACTCCTGACAGCATTGTTAAAAAGAAGTAGAAATCCTGAAAGCATAGTGTAAAGAAAAATAAAACCCCTGAAATCATAGTGAAAACAAATAGAACCCCTGAAAGCATTATGAAAAGTAAAAAGAAACCCCTGACAGCATTGTTAAAAAGAAGTAGAAATCCTGAAAGCATAGTGTAAAGAAAAATAAAACTCCTGAAAGCATAGTGAAAAAAAAAAAAACCCTTGCAGGAATAGTCAAAAAAAAAAAAAATGAAAACCCCTGACAGCATAGGGAAAATAAAGAAAACCTTTGCAATTATAGTGACACTCCAAATTTCCTATTTTCTTTTGCACTTGACATCTATAAAAAGGAAATAAGTTTTAAAAAAGGAACAAGTTAATGATTTCCAAGTGAATGAATAATCCTTAGGATGGTAGCCGTGTTCTTGGCAGGGGAATAAAGTCACAATAGCAGGAACAAGTTAACAATGATTTCCAAGTGAATGAATAATCCTTAGAGGGCAGTCTGCTCGATCTGATGACTTGCTGAAAAAAGATGGACCCTCACGCATGCGCCTCAGCATCTTCAGCACTTCTAGTCCTCATTGATAGTGGTTCTTACTAACTACTAGCAATGACGTCACTAGAAAAACCCGACTCAGTGAACCTTTATTTAATCCACTGGGTGTGGATCTGTTAAGTATCATGTTATTTTTAGTTATTATTGCCTGTAGTAAGTATTGAACCTTTAAGTTCTGTATAAGAATAAAGATTGTTAAGTTCGAAAAGATTTATCTGAAGAAGATCGGCGGTTACATTGGATGAAACGTGGTGAAAATAATCACCAGAATGAGAATAGTAGTTTGAATGATCCAAATAATATCAATTATTAATCCTCATCTTAAAAAAGTGGAAACGAACTTTTTTACCAAAATGACTGAATTCGGCATTAAATGACCGCTAAAATGGTTGATATGACATAAAAGCAAAGCAACTAGTTTAGAATTACTTGTTCATCTAAGACATTGAATTATCATATCCTTCCTTTCTCAAGTCGGCTCAGGAACTTTTTTTTAATGGAAATCGCTCCAGACAAAGCATGAAGCCACTTGATCTAAGAAGCTAACAAGTCAAAAGATTATTATCGCAAAGACAGGAGATGCCTATTGGCCTTAGTCTTGAAAAGACCAAGGCTATAGGTACGGGGAAAACAGTGAGCAGGAGAGAGTTCCACAAGCCTGCAGTTATTGGAAAAAAAGATACTGGAATAAGAAACTGTATTACAATGAGGTATCAAAACAGCTAATTGATGGAGACCACAAGACCAATGAGTTAAATGAAGGAAGCATGGAATAGATCAGACAATTCTGAAGAACACATGTCATAATAGTATTTATAGAAAAGACTGAGACTAGCAACATCACGTCTGTGAGAGAGAGTACAGAGAAGAAGAAAGTGTGGGACCAATCAAATTACAGATACGTTTCTGCACCTTACCAAGAACACTCAACTGGGGCAGAGATTCACCAGCCAAAATATGACAAGAGTACTCCATACATAGTCTGATAGTAGATTTGTAGAGATGGAGAATAGCCTCAGGCGTGAGAAAGTATTTGGAGCAATAGAGAGAACCGACTTTACGAGAAGCAGGAAGAGCAATGTATCTAATCATTTTGAATTTCTGTCTAGTCACATGACCAAATTGAACCAATGTGACACTACTTTGAACATCTAGCAATAACTGACCTCAGAGTTCAAACCTTGTCAATCATAATCAAATTAACCTTTTGCATCTGACATTATTCTATGCTTAACTTCAAAAAAGCATTTCTCACAGATATGACACTGCATATACATACACATATCCAGAGTTAAAATACCCACCTTTTACCCCCTCCCCCACAACCATTATGTTATAATTTTTTACATGGTACCATTCCAACCAAATTTGTAATTTCTTGGGTCTAATGACCTGAAAGTATTTAATTGAGAGACTGGCAATTTCTGTCTTTTCTATATGAAACACATGTATCTGTGTGTGCGTGTGTCTCTGCTGACTCCTTGTAGACTATTCGACCAACAAGTTTGAAATTGGGTAGGAATTATTCTCTACTTCTAATGCTACAAAATAATATTTCTGTTTTTTTTTTTTTTTTATTCATTGTCACATCTTTGAGAGACATTGTGTATCGGCCTGTCCATCACACTTAAGTTGGAAATACAGTAATTAAATTGCTCCGGGTTTTTCCGGGATTTCAGATTTTAGTATATAGAAGATATAAGTGAAAGCTTCAAATATGGGAGATATAAGTGAAAACTTCAACTATTGGGAGATATAAGTGAAAGCTTCAAATATGAGAAATATAAGTAAAAGCTTCAAATATAGGAGATATAAGAGAAAGCTTAAAATATAGGAGACATAAGTGAAAGCTTCAAATATTGGAGATATAAGTGAAAGCTTCAACTATGGGAGATATAAGTGAAAGCTTCAAATATGGGAGACATAAGTGAAAGCTTCAACTATGAAAGATATAAGTGAAAGCTCCAAATATGTGATATATAAGTGAAAGCTTCAAATATAGGAGATATAAGTGAAAGCTTCAAATATGGGAGATATAAGTGAAAGCTTCAAATATGGGAGATATTAGTGAAAGCTTCAACTATGGAGAGATATAAGTGAAAGCTTCAACTATGAGGAGATATAAGTGAAAGCTTCAAATATTGGAGATATATATGAAAGCTTCACATATGGGAGATATAAGTGAAAGCTTCAAATATTGGAGATATAAGTGAAAGCTTCAAATATGGGAGATATAAGTGAAAGCTTCAAATATGGTAGATATAAGTGAAAGCTTCAATTATGGTAGATATAAGTGAAAGCTTCAAATATTGGAGATATATATGACAGCTTCAAATATGGGAGATATAAGTTAAAGCTTCAACTATGGGAGATATAAGTGAAAGCTTTTAATATGGAAGATATAAGTGAAAGCTTCAAATATGAGAGATATAAGTGAAAGCTTCAAATATGGGAGATATAAGTGAAAGCTTCAAATATGTGAGATATAAGAGAAAGCTTCAACTATGAGGAGATATAAGTAAAAGCTTCAACTATGGGATATATAAGTGAAAGCTTCAACTATGGGAGATATAAGTGAAAGCTTCAACTATGAGGAGATATAAGTAAAAGCTTCAACTATGAGGAGATATAAGTGAAAGCTTCAACTATGAGGAGATATAAGTAAAAGCTTCAACTATGGGAGATATAAGTGAAAGCTTCAACTATGGGAGATATCAGTGAAAGCTTCAAATATGGGAGATATAAGTGAAAGCTTCAAATATGGGAGATATAAGTGAAAGCTTCAAATATGGGAGATATAAGTGAAAGCTTCAAATATGGGAGATATAAGTGAATACTTCAAATATGGGAGATATAAGTGAAAGCTTCAACTATGGGAGATATAAGTGAAAGCTTCAACTATGGAGAGATATAAGTGAAAGCTTCAATTATGGGGAGATATAAGTGAAAGCTTCAATTATGGGGAGATATAAGTTTAAGCTTCAACTATGGGAGATATAAGTTTAAGCTTCAACTATGGGAGATATAAGTGAAAGCTTCAAATATGTGAGATATACATGAAAGCTTCAAATATGGGACATATAAGTGAACGCTTCAAATATGAGAGATATAAGTGAAAGCTTCAACTATCGGGAGATATAAGTGAAAGCTTCAAATATGGGAGATATAAGTGAAAGCTTCAAATATGGGGAGATATAAGTTAAAGCTTCAACTATCGGGAGATATAAGTGAAAGCTTCAACTATTGGGAGATATAAGTGAAAGCTTCAACTATTGGGTGATATAAGTGAAAGCTTTTAATATGGAAGATATAAGTGAAAGCTTTAAATATGGGAGATATAAGTGAAAGCTTTAAATATGGGAGACATAAGTGAAAGCTTCAAATATGGGAGATATAAGTGAAAGCTTCAACTATGGGAGATATAAGTGAAAGCTTCATATATGGGAGATATAAGTGAAAGCTTCAATTATGGGGAGATATAAGTGAAAGCTTCAACTATCGGGAGATATAAGTGAAAGCGTCAACTCTGGGAGATATAAGTGGAAGCTTCAACTATGGGAGATATAAGTGAAAGCTTCAATTATGGGGAGATATAAGTGAAAGCTTCAACTATGGGAGATATAAGTGAAAGCTTCAACTATGGAGAGATATAAGTGAAAGCTTCAATTATGGGGAGATATAAGTGAAAGCTTCAACTATCGGGAGACATAAGTGAAAGCTTCAAATATTGGGATATATAAGTTTAAGCTTCAACTATGGGATATATAAGTTTAAGCTTCAACTATGGGAGATATAAGTGAAAGCTTCAACTATGGGAGATATAAGTGAAAGCTTCACCTATGGGAAATATATGTGAAAGCTTCAAATTGAAAGAGAAAAGCAACTGTAAAACGCTGAAGACTTGAAGATCAAAGGTATCTCCTCAAAGTCAACTAAAATAACACTTCACCAACTCGAACAGACGATTAAAATGAAAATGTAGAAGCAGCAAAAAATGAAAACTATCAGAAGTAAACTAACTGAAGAAGTTATAAATGAAGTCAAAAATGTGTTTCGTGTGAACTAAAGTTGCATCTTCTCCCGGAAATCTAATTTAGTAAACGCATTTTTTTTAATAATTTATTTTTAATATTTTTGAAGTTATTTTATAGTTTCAACATTGATTATCATATTATCTTCATTTTTAGTCTGTTATATATGTACTAATTTCACAAAAATATAGTTTTGTTAGTAAAAAAAATGTTTTTCAAATTGAAATTCATGTCAAATCCACCACAGCCGTCTATTTTATGTCAATTTTTTACCCCCCCCCCCTTAAAGTTTCACATATTCATCATCATTTTAATATCAATACAAAACATTCTCAGGGTTTTTTTTAAATTGTCACCTTCATTTCTGGAAATCGCATTTTCATTGCTAAACATTCAGATTGAATGGACACATCTGTATCCATTATTATACTAAATGTGAGTTAATCAACGTTTCCTTCCTCAATGATTTTTCCTATATATTTTAATAACACAAAATACATGCTAAAATAAAATTTAGTTCTGGGATTGAGTTATGTTTGGAAAAAAATGTGTTTTAATTGTTCTGATTAGCCGTAATTTATACTTAACTGAAAAAGTCACACATCTCTTGTATAGCTATTTATGTATTTTTCTCGATACCTCTGACTCTATGTAGATCCAACCACCCTCTAATAGTTTTTAATATCTTCGTGAGCATTTAGAGAAAGAGTGACTCTTTTTTCTCATCTAATTTACATAGTGTGTCCGTACACACCGTAAAAACGCATGTAAATTAGATAGCAAAATAATAGGTCGCTTTGACTTTATATTATCCATAAGTGCGATCTATACATGCAGCATTAAACCCAAAAGCCAGAGGAATGTCTGAAAATATGCTGATTTTAATTTCTGACTGTTTGGTCGTCTAGGAACATGAAAATATTATATTTTTAGAAGAATATCTTAATGAATTTTAAAATTAAATCAAAGTGAAAGAAATAGTGTCAGTGGTTGACCCAATGGGTCATGGATGCATCTAGTGTTATGTTAGGTGCATCTAGTATTATTTTAGGTGCATCTAATATTATGTTAGGTGCATCTAGTATTATGTTAGGTGCATCTAGTATTATTTTAGGTGCATCTAATATTATGTTAGGTGCATCTAGTATTATGTTAGGTGCATCTAATATTATGTTAGGTACATCTAGTATTATTTTAGGTAATCTAGTATTATGTTAGGTGCCTCTAGTATTATGTTAGGTACATCTAGTATTATGTTAGGTACATCTAGTATTATGTTAAGTGCATCTAGTATTATGTTAGGTGCATCTAGTATTATTTTAGGTGCATCTAATATTATGTTAGGTGCATCTAGTATTATGTTAGGTGCATCTAATATTATGTTAGGTACATCTAGTATTATTTTAGGTAATCTAGTATTATGTTAGGTGCCTCTAGTATTATGTTAGGTGCCTCTAGTATTATGTTAGGTACATCTAGTATTATGTTAGGTACATCTAGTATTATGTTAAGTGCATCTAGTATTATGTTAGGTACATCTAGTATTATGTTAGGTACATCTAGTATTATTTTAGGTATATCTAGTATTATGTTAGGTATATCTAGTATTATGTTAGGTGCATCTAGTATTATGTTAGGTGCATCTAATATTATGTTAGATACATCTAGTATTATGTTAGGTGCATCTAGTATTATGTTAGGTGCCTCTAATATTATGTTAGGTACATCTAATATTATGTTAGGTACATCTAGTATTATATTAGGTGCATCTAGTATTATGTTAAGTGCGTCTAATATTATGTTAGGTGCATCTAATATTATGTTAGGTACATCTAGTATTATGTTAGGTGCATCTAATATTATGTTAGGTACATCTAACATCTAGTATTATGTTAGGTGCATCTAATATTATGTTAGGTACATCTAGTATTATGTTAGGTAAATCTAGTATTATTTTAGGTACATCTAATATTATGTAAGGTGCATCTAGTATTATGTTAGGTACATCTAATATTATGTTAGGTACATCTAGTATTATGTTAGGTACGTCTAGTATTATGTTAGGTGCGTCTAATATTATGTTAAGTGCATCTAATATTATGTTAGGTACGTCTAGTATTATGTTAGGTGCATCTAGTATAATGTTAGGTGCATCTAATATTATGTTAGGTACATCTAGTATTATATTAGGTGCATCTAATATTATGTTAGGTGCATCTAATATTATGTTAGGTGCATCTAGTATTATGTTAGGTACATCTAATATTGTGTTAGGTACATCTAGTATTATGTTAGGTGCATCTAGTATTATGTTAGGTACAGCTAGTATTATGTTAGGTACATCTAGTATTATGTTAGGTGCATCTAGTATTATGTTAAGTGCATTTAGTATTATGTTAGGTACATCTAGTATTATTTTAGGTACATCTAGTATTATATTAGGTGCGTCCAAGAATCTCTATAAAAGGTTGCTGGTCAGTCTGTCACGCTTAAGTTTGAGGAAGCATTTGCATTGTTAAATGGGGACATCTTACGAATAGATCCATTCTTGTTTTTCTAAAAGTAAAAGAAAAAGATTTTCTCTTTTCCCCCTTGTTGATGTTGCTCCTCTTCCAAGAAAAATAACCCTTCAAGAATCTCTTTACAAAATAAGACAAAATTTCTAAATTCTTTGTTTACGAAAGAAGAATTAATGTACATTATGCAATATTTATATCTTAAATTACACTTGCTTTCTTTTTATTCAAATCAAAAAGTATTTTTTTATCTTTTTTTTTCCTTGAATTGAATTCCTTAACACTATAACCCCAACCCTAACCCCAACCCTATATTACCAAGTCCATTCCAGACACTCACTATAAAAATAGGATAAAATCAAAATCTTCTAGTGTTTCCCAAGAATTCGTCGTGTGAAAAATAAAACAATAAATATCATCTCGGATCCATTACTGCTTACCGAATTCCATGTCTACAACCTCTAGACATACCATTTCCATTATGTGTTTTCAGACCTTCTGGACCTCATAAGACTTTCAGAAAAAAAAATAGAAAAATAGGCACAACTCCCCCTACCCCCCCCCCTTCTGCTTTATCTCTTCACGGTATTAAGTAGGTGTACAAATCTGCCTCATCCGCAATCATAAAGTTTATTACACAACTTGTAAGATTTCTCCAGCTTTGTGGCATTATTTAACCACTTCCTCAAAGGAGATATTGTGATTTTTTTTATTTGTGTGTGTGTGTGTGTGTGATAAAATGGAAAAAGCGGATATCCCAACACACTACAATCAAATATCACCAAAACCGTTTTCATTTTTAGTCTTGTGCTCTTCTTTCTATTTCCCCATTCCTATCTCTCTTGTGTTCGTTTTTGCATTGAAATGTGTTAGAAAATTTCATTTCCAAGAAAGTCTTTGGAAAGACGAAATAATACAATCTCACCCAAAAATGAGTTCATTTGACTTTTCCATTTTATTTCCTACATTTTGTCGGATTTTATCCAAGTTGTTTTTCATCATATATAACGCATCACTCAATAAGTCCAAGGCCTCACTAATAAAAATACAACTTTTAGGACAAAAACAACTTTATTCATCAACATAGTCTCCTGCTCGGGTGATACACTGATTCTAACATTTCTCTAACAATTCGATGCTTTTTTGTGAAACGATTTGTCTTTGGCCTTAAAATACGGATCAGTTTCCGATATCACTTTTTCATTGAAACTAAATCTCTTTCCCTGGAGCATTCTTTTGAGGGTTGCAAACAGCCAGTAGTCAGGGGGGGGGGCAGCTCTAGAGAATAGGGTGGGTGCGGAAGCAATTAGAAGAGCAATTCATGTAGTTTTGTCATCGTTGCAATAAACTTGTGACACGGTGCATTGTCTTGGTGAAAATGCACTTTTTTTCTTCATTTGTGTCCATTTTTTTGCGATTTCTTCCATCAAATGCATCAGTAATGCTATATAATATTCGCTATTTATGGTTCTTTCTTTCTCAAGATTATTGATGAACAAAATACTTTGTGCATCCCAAAATACTAAGAGCAAAACTTTGCCTACTGATGTTTGCATCTTTGGTCTCTTTGGACGGCTTTCACCCGCTGCTCTCCACTCAGCTGACTGCCGATTTGACTTCAGAGTGAAGTGGTGGATCCATGTTTCATTCATTGTCACATAATGATGGCAAAACGTCTTTTTGTTGCGTTTAAACAGTTGCAAACAATGCTCTAAATCATTGGAACATTGTTTTTGATCGACTGTGAGCAAACGCGGCACCCACTTTGAACACAGCTTTCTTATTGACAAATGTTTATGCAAAATGGTGAATACACCTTCGCTTACTTATATCTTCAACTCCTCTGCTATCTCATGCAACTTTAATTTATGATCGGCCAAAACAAGTTTGTGGACTTTTTTAATGTTTTCCAGGACAACTGCCAAATTTGGGCGATATGAGCGTTCAGCATCATTTTTGTCTGCACGCCGGCGTTTAAAGTCAGCATACCACTCCATAACCGTTGTTTCCGATGATAAATAACACTTATCAAGCCATTGCTTTGCTTAAACAGTATTTTTCCCATCAGAAAGCAATGCTTTATCAACCAATTGGCAACAGTAGCTTCACTTAAATAACTGTAATTTGTAAACTAACAATCCGATTGGGCTCAAATTTTGATACGTGCCATTTAGAGGTTAGTACATTATAAATATCATATAGATTTTTTTATTAGTGGCAACATCTATATATTAGACACAGGGCTTATTGCGCGATGTCTTAACTTATATATATATATATATATATATATATATATATATATAAAGCAAACAAAGCACGCTCGAGATGGATGAAAAAAAAATAACTCTCGAATCCATACACCACTAATTGACACCAAAGACAAAACTAGCTTGCAGAGTCGAAAACCAATTAAGAAAATAAACAAAAACGATAACTCTGTCGTCTTTAATCAGACTTGCATTAATAATGATTTGCTTCCAATATATATATATATATATATATATATATATATATGTATATATATATATATATTGGTTTTCATTATTTCATTTTCCATATATATATATATATATATATATATATATATATATATATATATATATATATACTGTAATGCTAGTACTAACACAGCATGACGTCACTTGCTTTA
>OY744518.1:167412157-167417157 GCA_963556195.1 Sepiola atlantica
ACTCCCCATTTTGAAGGTTGTTTGATTTTCAATTGAACGCCAATCAGACAAGTAATACTTATGTTCACACATTGAACAACTTATTCATATTAAAAATGTTTCTCTCTTATCTTTGTTCGCTTCTGATTCGAAGGTCATTTACTTTGTTTTGGTTTTCATTTCTGTAAGCTCACATTTCCTACCTCATTTAAACAGCTCCAAAATCGTTATGAATAATGTAACAAAATATTAACACATTCAAATTTGAAATATCTCACATTTCATACAGAAAAGATTTAGCTAACAAATTTCCGACAGCGATTACAGCATTTCATCTATTTTACAATTTCTCGATAGTTTACTGTGAAACACACAACAACATAATCGTGTAGGTGATGGGATTGTGACTATACTAATAATTATAAAACTAATGATTATGATAGGAAATAGTGTCCAAAAATGTTGAACTAATTAAATACGATTTCAAGACCGCAATCATAATCCAGGGAGACGCCGGGTCGGGTTAGCTAATATATAAAGAGAGAGAGAGAGAGAGAGAGAGATGGGTCGTTCATTTAAAAACATTGGTGGGTCAGTATTATAAAAATAGAAAGAAGAAGCCTTTATCAATGCAAGATTAATTTTTTTTTTGTACTTTAATCTTATTAATTTCGGAATAATATTCTATCACCAGAGTTAACCAGTATTGTGTCATTTTAAAAAAACAAAAAACAAAACAAAAAACAGTTAGTTTATTTTTGTTTTTTGAAAACATTAAACAATACATATACACCCCTCACACACACGCACACACACACACACATTCACATATATATATATATATATATATATATATATATATATATATATATATATATAAATTCAGATAAAAGATCCACAAGATATTAATCCAAAGAATTTCAACCGGGTTTATAAAAAGTGCTCAATATCAAATAGAGCTTTTATATATGTTTATTTTTATTTTTATTTTTTAAAATCTCATTCTTTCCAAATATGATCTAAGTTTTATATATATATATATATATTTATATATATATATATATATATATATATATATATATATATATATTTATATATATATATATATATATATATATATATATATAAATTATTTGAAAACTATACTTTTCATGTAGAATTTGGTATTTCGGACTACTATTCTTATCTTAGGTGTTTTTATCACAACGTTTCGGCCGATATAACCCTCGACCAGGTCGGAGGTTACATCGGCCGAAACGTTGTGATAAAAACAACCAAGATAAGAACAGTAGTCCGAATATACCAAATTCTAAAAATTATCAACACTCATCTAAAAAATTCCGAAACATATATTTTACATATTTCAGAATCGTACCGCGGTTTCATCTAGATGGGATGACTGAAACGAGATAAAAAAAAAAAAAAGCAAAAAAAAACATTGTTTTTTTATCTTGTTTCAGTACGCTAACGATTCCCTTTTGGGTATAGACTTTTTTTTAATGTAAAAAGTCAGCCCATCTGGATGAAACCGCGATACGATTCTAAAATATGTAACGTATAGTTTTTAAATAAATTATTTGTATTAGCTTTCACTCTTCTGCGATCGAGAACTTTATTGATTTATTTTCTATATAACTTGACACCCACACACAATATATATATATATATATATATATATATATATATATATATATATATATATATATATATATAAATATATATATATATATAAATATATATACATTATATATATATATATACATTATATAAATATATATACATTATATATATATACATTATATATATATACAGGGTGTCTCAAAAAAATGTACTCACTCTTAGAATGACGAGAAACCCTTTATTTACCTTGGTGCGCGTTATCAGCTTTGTTTGAACAATAATGGTCATCAGTTTGAACATTTGCGAACATGATTCTTCAATTACATCTGTCTTATGTATTCGATGCTATTTCATTTCACTCTATGTTCATAAATAAAAGTTTTCCCGTCATTCTACGAGTGAGTACATTTTTTTAGACACCCTGTATATACATTATATATATATATATACATTATATATATATATATACATTATATATATATACACACATTATATATATATATATACATTATATATATACACACATTATATATATATATATACATTATATATATATATATACATTATATATATATATACATTATATATATATACACACATTATATATATATATATATATATACATTATATATATATATATATATATATATACATACATTATATATATATATATACATTATATATATATATATACATACATTATATATATACATTATATATATATTATATATATATATATATATACATTATATATATATATACATTATATAAATATATATATACATTATATATATACATATATATATACATTATATATATACATTATATATATATATATACATTATATATATATACACACATATATATATACATTATATATATATTATATATATACATTATATATATACATATATATATATACATTATATATATATATTGTGTGTATTTAGGCAGCATTTTTTCATTAATGCATGTGTTGTTGAAAAACAACCCCTCTCCAACCCCCAAAACACTAGAAAGAACCAATGTAGTTTATAAATTTAAATGCTCTTTAGGAGGATGTACCTCCCAAAATAATAATAGCTACATTGGTTTTACAACAACCACTCTATCCCGCCGCCTCACTATGCACCTCGCCAACACTAGTTCAATATACAAACACCTACAAACGCACAACTGCCCTACATCTGAGTTGAGACAGATCTTAGTAATGAACACAAAAATAATACATTCCGAAACGAATTTAAAAAAATTAAAAATACTTGAAGCCGTGTACATAAAAACACAGCAACCTAAAATTAATAACATTTCATATGAGACAAGTAAAACTATTTTAAAATGCTTAGCTTAGTTCAGTGACACCAACCGATGTCACCTTATTCAATTAAAAAAATAGGGACATCTTGTTAAAATTACTTACTGCCTATCTCCCCCATTTTCCTTCTCCATAATTATTAGACTAGACCAAATTAAATCGGCCACTATTTTAAATTAAACCTATAAAAAACAATAAGAATAATAATAAATAAAATTAATAAATAAACGAAGAACTGTTTCAATCGTCACATTTCAAAATGTAGACGTCCGTCTTTTACGTGAACGGTTTGCCGGCGTATTTTTTAAGAAATTCCATTCTTTCACTCGCTTTTTATTCATTTTTGCCATTAAAAACCTGAAGATTATTCCGGAGAGAATCGAAAACGTTAGTCAAACACACGGATCCTACATTAATTCATTCCATTTCAACGTCAAAAAGATCATTCGACGAATGGAAAAAATAAAAAAAGGAATAACTAAACAGAAGAGGTCTGTCGTTTTCAACAACACATGCATATATATATATATATATATATATATATATATATATATATATATATATATATATATATATATACATTATATATATATATATATATATACATTATATATATATACATTATATATATATACATTATATATATATACATTATATATATATATACATTATATATATATACATTATATATATATATACATTATATATATATATACATTATGTATATATATACATTATATATAAATACATTATATATATATATATACATTATATGTATATATATATAATGTATATATATATACATTATATATATATACATTATATATATACATTATATATATATATACATTATATATATACATTATATATATACATTATATATATATACATTATATATATATATATACATTATATATATATATATATATATATACATTATATATATATACATTATATATATATGCATTATATATATACATTATATATATATACATTATATATATATACATTATATATATATACATTATATATATATATATATATATACATTATATATATATACATTATATATATACATTATATATATATACATTATATATATGCATTATATATATATATACATTATATATATATATATATTATATATATATATACATTATATATATATATACATTATATATATATGCATTATATATATACATTATATATATATATAGATATATATATATGTGTGTGTGTGTGTGTATATATATATATATATATATATATATATATATATATATATATATATATAATGTAATCCACAGATAGACTGGTTTGTTGTACCAGAGGACTTCAGTGTGGTTAAACAAGCAAGTGTCTCAAGCCAGGATTGAAACTTAACCATCTAGACAACAGTTGGCATTCTAATATATATATATATATATATATATATATATTTCTTCAAGTTTACACATAAGTTTATGTAGTAGCTCAATAGCGTACAATACGGCTAGAGCTCATAATGTAATATAATAATAATTATTCCAGATTTCATCCCAAAACAGTTTTTATCTGACAATTGTTTCTGTACATTTCGAAAATATATGAGTAAATTCTTAATTATTTTAAATTTTAGATCACTAAACACCAAACCCTGTCCACACCTACCCCCTAAGGACACTTTTTCCCTAGCAGGCATTTGCAAAATAAAATGTGCCTCATCTCTGATGTTTTATATTGCTAAAATGGCAGAAATATAAAACCCCGCATTTCCGAACACAAACAGGACCTCAAACACAACAGTCCTACTAATGCATTAGTCATACACAGAAACACTTTTACATACAATTTTGACTTTACAAATTGCACCCTCGTCGTGCCACAAGTGCATCGAAAGCGCTGTAATACTACTCTCATCACGATCTAACATAAATCTTACACTCGGATCTTATTCCTTAAGCAAACATCTGGCAAAAACCGCACTGAAACAATGCAATATATCTCGCCACTGCATTACAAACTCCAATCCATGTTTAAATAACTATTCATTTTTACGACTTTTCATCCATGTTTTCCATTTTCTTTTCCTTTTTCTTCTTTCTTT
>OY744518.1:167422157-167439657 GCA_963556195.1 Sepiola atlantica
ACCTCAGCATTACAAAATCTTGAACGGAACTCATGCCCTGCTCCATCTGTCCAACGCTGCCAGTTGACAATTTTTTGTGCAATCTTGTCTTTGACAATTTCAAACATACGTTCTTCAAATGCTGATACTTGCTGCATGTCATGAACCATGTCATCACTCAAAAAAACAATTGCACCTTTGCGCAGAACATCATCAATTGTATACTCAACTACTATTGGATACAATGCAACTGTTGTCTTGTTGGAAGTGTATGCCATTGATGTGGGCATTTCATTGTACTCAATTTCGAGGTTTTGCTGATAATCTTCAATCGTGATAATAGAGGAGTTGTCAATTGCTGCTCGGTTTTCATTATGAGCATTCCATTGGCAATACGCATTGTACACATGAGATTTCAGTTTACGGAGCTTTGAAAGTAACAATTCAACAGTTTCTTGTATTGTTGCTGAGTGTCGAAAGAGTCCAAATACCCTGCCATCTGCTCAGTTTCCCTCCTGTTCCTTTTTTTTTGCTATTTGTCGTTTCTTCTTAACTTCATCAACACCATACTCCCAAAGAGAGAAAGAAATAACTTTTGTTGCCTTTTCTGGTGGTATATCAATAGATGGTGTTGGACACTTCAAGCAATTCCCTGCCGCACAGTCGCGAACCCATTGGACAGGATCAACTGCTTGCGTTGATCCATCGTTACACATGTTCATCATGCACATACCTCTGACAGAGACAGGGACATTGGCTGCAACACCATTGTGATGGAGTGCATTAACTATACGCCTTGCATTTGAGTGGTACGGACATACATTGCGCCTGTTATCTTTCTCAGATGGTGTTACTGCATTTTGAGGGAACTCACGCATGAGTGTGCTGGCTTTAAATGGACATGAGGTGTGTTCTGCCAGAAATTTGGAGGCAATCACTGCCCGTGGCTTGCGAAGGATATACTTAATAGAAACTGATTCCTGACCAGGTACGGGACGTGCATTCTCTGGCTTCAGAACATATGCCGAAATAAGATCAACCCAGTGCCGATTTGCATGGATGGAGTCACATCTTGTTTTTCTTCCAATTAAGTTTTCTATCTTATTTTCTGCAACAGCTTCCATCACAGCTTTAGCAAACTTTCGGCTGCAGTGGGTATGCCTTGCGAGTAGCTGAATACCTCCTGGAGTTTCAAGGGTAAGTCCAGATGTATTGATAACTTCAGCAACATACCTGGTGCCAATAATTCGTTGGTCATTGGTTGTCTGGTCTCGTTTCAAGAAAGTACTTTGAAGTTGAGATGCTGCATGGGCCACTCGATAGTTCATCGGAGCATATTCAAGTACTTCCCATGAATAGTCCTCAAAAACTGACATAACCACCTTGTTTTGTAGTAAAGTGTCCATCCAATACTCCAACAGTTTTTTAGCACTATGACTGTTCAGTTTCTGAAAGTACTTAATGACTTTATCACCCCTGTAATGAATCTGCCTTTCATCCATATTTCCCATGTGAGTGTATGATTGAGTGTTGAAGTCAACGAGGGAAGAATGAGATCTGCAGTAGTGAACAAAGATGTCCAAGTTTACCAGTGTGTTATTGGTGAGAAGATCCCGGAGTATCTGTTTGTGCCATCTCTCAGTTCGCTCACTGTCACATTCAGATTGGTTCAGCACGGTGCTGTCATTTTCGCGAGGCATATCACTGTCTTCCTCTTCCTCAGAACTTGACGGTAGATGTCTGTTTACTTCATCGCATAGTTCTTCAGGATTACTTTGCGACTCACCAAAATCAAGTCGCATCTGCCATCGTTTAGATGCGGAATCAGATCTAATTTTTGACAGTTTCTTTTGTTGGTATTTCTGTTTCATAAGTGACAGACGCCTTGTTAAATAGGAGTTCGGAGTCATTGGATTATCTTCCAGTGGTGGGCGTCCTCTTTTTGATGAAGTTGGTCCAAGGCTGCTGGCAGGTTCTTCGTCATCAACATCTTCAGCATTTCCTCCATGTGGTGGTTGAACTTCTTCAGTTCCCCGGCTTTTTCTCATCGCATGACGGAAATATCGCCTCTGTTCTTCAACAGGCTTACCAGTGATAGTATCTTCTGTTGCTTTAGTTGGGCAACCAGTGGTGTTGGGCTTTCTACTTTTCTTCTTGGTAAAGGGCATCTTTGTTCACACTGAAAAGAAAAAAATCCGTTAAATAAAACAATTTCCATTTCCTGAAACAGTTAAGGTGTTTGAGTGCTTAAAACATCCTGACACATTATACTTATAGTCTGTTTTTGCCAAATTTCTCAGAATCCACCAAAAGAAAATCCGTTAAAAAAAAAAACACTTTTTTTTGAAGACCTAAATCCAAAAAGTAATTCATACAAACTATTCTAAATGTTGTCAGGCAACTTTTCTATGTGACAAAATTTTTCTTTTGGCCTTGAAAAAAAAGTGTTGTTTTTTTTTTAACGAGTTCCCTATTTTTATCAGAAAATCCAATCAGACTGGCATAATGTCAAATATATCCCGACAGACTGTCTCGATGGTCTTAATTTGTTTTATTCCTGCGTAGTCAATACATCCAGCATAGAAAAAAACATATAAACAGAGGTTCTTGACCAACAATGAGAAAATGTAGAAGCTCTGAACTTTTCTTTCATGACAAATTGTAAAAATATCACATTTTTTTGTTGTGACAATTTTTTGAAAAAGCTGATCAGAAATATTTGGCAAAACAATTTCTTTCCTCAACTTGTGTTTTTTTTGTAACAGTCAATGTATATAGATTGAGTCAAAGCACAAAATAAACCACAACTGACCCCCACAGGCACAGAAATTAGCTTTACCTAAGGAAGGAACTTCATTTTGTTGTGGAAATATGGCAATTCTTGAGTGTTTTTTTACTTTTCATGTGCGAAAAAAAGGTTTTCTAAGCCTCAAATGCTATACAACCCTACACTTTTCTGAAAATACAAAGTATATGCAAACTCATAAAATCAACATGACAAGTATACAGTAAGATGGGAAGAAATAGGAATTTTATCAGAAAAATGGCCCCCTTTTGTAACCAAGACCTTGAAATATAACATATGTATATGTATGTATATATGTATATGTGTATATATATATATGTATGTATGTATATGTGTATATATATATATGGATATATGTATATGTATATATATATGTATATGTATATATATGTAAATATATATATGTATATGTATATATATGTAAATATATATATGTATATATATATATATATAAATATATATATGTATATATAAATATATATATGTATATATAAATATATATATGTATGTATATATATATATATATAAATATATATATATATATATATAAATATATATATATATATAAATATATATATGTATATATATATGTATATATAAATATATATATATGTATATATAAATATATATATATATATATATATATATATATATATAAATATATATATATGTATATGTGTATATATATATATATATAAATATATATATGTATATGTGTATATATATATATATATATATATATGTATATATATATATATATATATATATATATGTATATGTGTATATATATATATATATATATATATATATATATGTATATGTGTATATATATATATATATATATGTATATGTGTATATATATATATATATATATGTATATGTGTATATATATATATATATATATATATATATATATATATATATATATATATATATATATATATATATATATATATAATGTCGGTGCCACAACATAATACAATTATTTAGATTGAGGGGACAAGATTAGAGAAAGAAAAAAAAGATTTTTTTCGTACTATTTATCAAGCCCACGATTTAAATTAAGAACCTAAGGCATCTTTCGACTGACTTTCTTCAGAGGAATCCCCGGTTAAAAAATTATAGTTTTTAAAAAAACATAAATTGGTATAAGTCAGGTCGTTCATAGAGGTGGCAATAGTAATGTGTATACGTATAAATATAACTATTAATGTATACATATTCTAAAACTCGAGTGACCGCCCCCCCACACACACACACTTGAGCAGCAATGCAGATAAATGAGTTTGAACTCATTAAAAAGAAACCAATTTTATGCATTTCTGACATCAGTTTCAGGTCTGTTCCGAAACTATTTAAAGTATTTAGATATATCTATATAAATAAAATCTTCATGGCCGAGAATATGACATTGGTTGGGACTATGTTGCCAATGACTAACATATATTGGTCATCACTTTGACCAACACAGTCTAATACAGCTTTTCTCAACTGGGGTTCCCTGGAACCCCAAGCTTCCGCAAAAGGTCCATTGGGGTTCTGCAAGAACAAGTGAGATAAGCTAATGCACTTTTGACTTTATTTTAATTCTTATTCGTAATATTCCTAAATATGCACAATATCTTCTTATTTTACATTTATATTATAGGTTTTATATGCTATTCGTTACTTATGTTTATTTTTTTATGTTTGAGTTTAGAATTTTTGGTTTGGATGAAAACTCTCTGATGAAACTATTATAAACGAACAGTTGAATTTTGTTTAGCATTATTGAAAAATTTGATTATCGAAAAATTTGATTATTGAAAATTTGTTTATTGAAAAATTTGATTATCGAAAGATTTGTTTATCGAAAAATTTGATTATTGAAAAATTTGATTATTGAAAAATTTGTTTATTGAAAAATTTGATTATTGAAAAATTTGATTATTGAAAGATTTGTGTATCGAAATTTGATTATCGAAAAATTTGATTATCGAAAAATTTGATTATTGAAAAATTTGTTTATCGAAAAATTTGATTATCGAAAGATTTGATTATCGAAAAATTTGATTATCGAAAAATTTGTTTATTGAAAAATTTGATTATCGAAAGATTTGATTATCGAAAGATTTGATTATCGAAAAATTTGTTTATTGAAAAATTTGATTATCGAAAGATATGATTATTGAAAAATTTGATTATTGAAAAATTTGATTATTGAAAAATTTGTTTATTGAAAAATTTGATTATCGAAAAATTTGATTATTAAAAAATTTGATTATTGAAGAAATTTGATTATTGAAAACTATGATAAAAATAAAATGAGAAAGTATATAATTTGGGTTTTGCGCAGGAGTTTCTTGAGATGTGTAATTTATTTTAAGTGTTACGCAAAAGTACAAAGGTTGAGAAATCCTGATCTTATCTAACAAACCCGACTATGCATTCCGAATAAAATGAAATGTTTTAATAGTATGAGAAACAATTAATTTCCATTCAATGTTAAAACATCATAGAAATAAATATATATATATATTACTGTTTATATTATATAATAATATATTATTGAATAATAATATATTATATATGTTTATAATGTACTAGAAAACATGTGACTTGTTGAGTCATTCATTCAGTTCAGGTTAGATTGTTTGAATCAGGAAAAACTGAGTTTGCAAGGCCAATTAAATATATAAAAATAAAGACAAAATTCAAAATTAGTCTCGTTCTGCTCACTATATTTCGCCCCCTCTCTCTCTCTCTCTCTCTCTCTCTGTACTATGGTTTAAATAGTTTTACTATTTGTGGTGTTATTCCATTTTGTTTGTAATAGACTATTCTAATCTTTTTATTCTTTCATTTTCTTTTACATTTGACTGTTAATAAACAGAGAGAGAGAGAGAGAGAGAGAGAGAGAGAGAGAGAGAGAGAGAGAAAGAGAGAGAGAGAAAGAGAGAGAAAGAGAGAGAGAGAAAGAGAAAGAGAGAGAGGGGTGTATGTCTGATTTCGCTACTAATAATACGTCCTTCCTTTGATCCTCCTCAATCTAATTATTCTGGAACAAATGTTACAATGACATGAATTGGCCGATGGAATGTATTTTCATGTATGTATTTGTTGTATGTTTCCCAAATATTTTTTGAGGCAACCTGTGTGACGCGTAATGATGTCTGTAGAACAAGCTCCTGGCTCCAAATGGGGTACATGGAAATCAGACCTCACAAAGCGACTTCATCCATGCTGTAGAAAAGTATGATGTTCATCTTCCACCTGTGTGCTACAGGCCATGCAGATCTGCAGCTGGTCTAAAAAGCCTCCTATAAAGACACAGGCGATAAAAGGATGACAATAGAGAAACATGATAAGATGATAATCATTTAAAATACAGCGAATCCTCATATATGCATATGTGCATGTGTATGTATGTGGCATTGGTACTGTTGTTAATGGAATAGGTTGCGGGCTTCATCGTCTTTGAATTCTGTCGATTCTTCTTCTTGGCATGTCTTTGAAACATGTGGTCATACGACAGCCTCCCACACTTCCACACAGTCCCCCGCAACAGTGTTGTACTCTGCAAGATCTTTCAAGCTACACCGGTTGGGCAGTAGGGGGCAGACCAGGCAGTGTTGCATCGTATGGTCCTCCTCTCCACATTCACAGATGGTTGGGTCAGTTTTGTAGCCCCAACTAGTCATAGCAACTTTTGATCGCCCCATTCCCATTCTCAAGCGGTTGAGTGTTTTTCACTGGAGCCAGGGTGCCTCTGAACCGGGAGAGTTCCTCAGAAGCAGGGATTCCCATGTCTTTATGAGGGGGGGGGGGCATCCTCTAGCCGTTCGGTCCACAGCTGCATTCTCCCCCTCCCCCCACCCGAGATGTTGCCAGAGGTTCAACATGGCTGAGGAAGCCTCTCCTTGACCTCAGTCGTTGGACCGCTGGTTCACATCCATGAAGGAGATGGCATTCATCACCGATAGCCCCTGCGATCTCTACTTGGCTGGCAACTTCCCGTCTCACATCTGAAGGAGCAATGCCAGTTAGAAGATGCAGGTTGTTCAGGTTGGTGGGCTTCAAGCAGCCAGTGATCAAGTGACAGGTGTTGTTCAATGCTGAGTCAAGGTTTTTGGCATGTGCTGATCTCTCCCAAACAGGACAAGCACACTCCACAGAGGAACAGCACATGGTCAAGGCAGCACATCCCAGTGTGCGTGCTGCAACCTTGCACTTGGAGCCGATCAGTTTCTGTAGGATGTTGTTCCGGGAGCTGACTTTCATTTTTGCCTTCTTTACATATTTCCGGAATGAGAGGGTGTGGTCCAGGGTTACACCAAGGTAGACAGGGTTAGTGCGATTCTCAAGTTGTATTCCAAACCACATGATATTTAGGGGTCGGTTGGTCTCTCGGTTCCGGAGATGAAACGAGAAGACTTGAGTTTTTTGCAGGGTTTGCATGCAGGTGGTTACCCTCGTAGTAGAGGAGTAACTCATCTAAGGCTGAGTTGAGGTTTGTTTCTACTGACTCAAACGTACTCTCTTGGGATGTTACGCAAAGGTCGTCAGCATAGATGAACCGCTCAGTGTTCTGGTTCATTCGTTGGTCATTAGTGTCGATGTTGTATAGTAATGGAGCCAGCACACTACCTTGAGGTAAGCCATTCTTTTGTCAGCGGCAGTGACTTTGTTTGTTGTTTAGGGTAACATAAAAGCACCTGTCTTTTAAGATGATATTGCATAACTTTAATTATTACCCTTGGAAAACGTATGAATTCATCTCTTTCTCCAGCTATCTAACATATAAAGTTATCTTATCAGATTTTCAAATTCAGACCCTTGAAGCTGACAAATCAAGCGTTGTTGTTGCAGCAGCGTTACCTCTGATCAGGTTGAGCCTGCTGCTTCCCTAGCTTGCACTACATTCGCAACCATAGCGGCGCATGTGCGGCTGTCCTGAGCAAGGTCGCATGAGATTGCTAATCAATCGTGATTCCATTATCTAAAACTGACCACCTGTGGATCTGAGAGCTCAGTCCAGTTGATGGTGGTTGTCCAAATCCTCAACTGTTTTCCACCGATACGCTTACACCACGCAGGCAGAGAGAAAAGAGGATTACGTCGCAAATTGAATGGCACATTGCATGCCCAAACCATCAAAGACATTGCTGCAATAGGGAAGATGACAGAGACTTTAGATTGAAATGTTAGCAGAGAATAGCAGTTGGAACATGGTCGGCTGGCCATTAATACAAAATGCGGCAGAGGCAACTATTGTCAAAAACTTCCAACTTTCGCTGATCGACCAACCTCATTGGCCATGTCTTGCAGCCATAAAGGAGGATCGACCAGATGACAGATTAATAGACATACCTTTTTCTTGATTTAGAGATCTCCCAACGCCCCCATAAGAACCGTTTCATTTGCTATTGTTGTACCATGTTATTGGCAATATAATAACGTCCTTAGCTACAATTTATTTAAAATATTACTTAGTCCAGCTTAGACCACTGCTAATATGAAATATTTTTAAATAATCACCTTAATTCAAAAAATGTACAAGCGAATAAAAGTAAAAATTTAAAAAGCTAAAATGACTTCACTTCATCGTGAATAACGTTGGGTCGGTTTAGTTAGTGGGTGATATAGTGAAGCAGATTAGATTCTCAATCCTTGCTAAGGCAACTCGTCTAAGATGGGGATTCCTCTGATATATAAAACCTATTACTAGTTTATCACATGGCACATATTGTGCCTCTGAACAGGCAACACTTAGCTGGTGGAGAGAGTGGGTCCACTTAAAATAGAATCATGTGTGAAAGTTATCTTATAATTTAAGACAACTATGTATTTGTGTGTTATGATACAAGACAGATTAAAATTAACACAGACACATGGAATGCTTTAATGTCATCACTTAACTGGTTGAAAGAGTGGATCAACTTAAACCATTGTGGTCGTCTGATAATGTTAACCGTCATCTTTGTATTCAAATGACTAGCGCACGGGTGAGTGTGTGATTTAAGCACGATTCAAGTTAATACGGACAGAGGGAATGCTTTTCAATTTTGTTTTGTTTTCAATTATATGCCAACATCAAAGAAATATACGAAGAGAGCAAACGTCATGATTCAAAGAATTGTCCAAATATTTGAAGGATCAAAAAACACTTCTTTAAACCCAATTTGTGTTATTGTTAATTCTGCCGAATGTTTGTCAAAAATCACGCAAAGGACTTTTTCAAAATATCTTTCAACTCGAGCATTTTACCATTTCTCCGTCACACTCACGCAAACTAAGGTACGCATTAAACCCTTCTATCTTTTATCTTTTATTTGAGAAGAATAATGTGTTCAATGTACTCTCAGATATAAATTAGATGTTTTGTCTATAAATATCGTTTTTCTCCTAAAAAATAATTTATTAGAGTTGTTTCCTCTGAAAAAAAAAACGTTCAGAGGAAACAACCATAAGAAATTATTTTTAGGAGAAGAAAAGGCCTTTTAATTTATTTTTTATTATTTTATTTTATTCATTGATTTTTTTTTCAAGAACGGCACGATATATCTCGAAAATACTTATGTTAATAAAATAGACTGGTAACATGGAATCTGAAGATTTTTCTTAGATTGCTGCATCATTCTGACACAGGCATATAATCTGCTTCGAGAATTGTATAGTTCTGGTAGCGAAGGGTTTCTTTTGTGAGTTTCTGTTCAGAGCTTTCACGTTAATTGAACAAAAAATGTGATTCAGAATGAAACCTTTCCTATAAATAATTCAACTGGGAAAATTTCTCATCTGTTCTTCCGGTTTGTGCATCAGTTTTGTTTTCCACTTGTTATTCAAAAAAGATCCCGTCATTCCCTTGGTCCGTTTTTTTTTTTTTCCTGGTCCGTTTTTTTTTTTCATAATTTCCCTGGTCCTTCTTTTTTTTTCATACTTCCCTTGGTCCGTTTTTTTTCATACTTCCCTTACCGTTTTTTTTTTCATTATTCCCCCGGTTCTTCTTTTTTTATATACTTTCCTTGGTCCGTTTTTTTTCATACTTCCCTTGGTCCGTTTTTTTTTCATACTTCCCTTTGTCCGTTTTTTTTTTCATTATTCCCTTAGTCCGTTTTTTTTTTCATACTTTCCTTGGTCCGTTTTTTTTTTTCATACTTCCTTTGGTCCGTTTTTTTTTTTCATTATTACCTTGGTCTGTTTTTTTTTTTTTTTTCATTATTCCCTTGGTCCGTTTTTTATTTTTCATTATTCCCTTAGTCCGTTTTTTTTTTTTTCATACTTTCCTTGGTCCGTTTTTTATTCATACTTCCCTTGCTCCGTTTTTTTTTTCATACTTCCCTTCGTCCGTTTTATTTTTTTATTATTATTCCCTTGGTCCCTTTTTATTTTTTCATTATTCCCTTGGTCCGTTTTTTTTTTCATTATTCCCTTAGTCCGTTTTTTTTTTTCATACTTTCCTTGGTCCGTTTTTTATTCATACTTCCCTTGGTCCGTTTTTTTTTTCATACTTCCCTTCGTCCGTTTTTTTATTTTTTTTTTTAATTTCCTTGGTCCCTTTTTATTTTTTCATTATTCCCTTGGTCCGTTTTTATGTTTCATACTTTCCCTTGATCCGTTTTATTTTTTCATACTTCCCTTGGTCCGTTTTATTTTTTCATTATTCCCTTGGTCCGTTTTATTTTTTCATACTTCCCTTGGTCCGTTTTATTTTTTCATTATTCCCTTGGTCCGTTTTTCTTTTTTTCTCAAAATTGATTCGTTAGTTTTTCATGGAAGTATGAAGTTATCTAAATTAACAAATGCAAAAGTTTGACCCATTTCTCACAGTAAAGTCAAAACGTTCTATTTCAAGTAAATTCAATTTTACACAATAGACGCACCATCTTTTTATATACTGCTTATGTATATATGCAATATCAGTTGCAAGGTTAACTTATTTGCATTTTTGTTTTGAGAAAATAAATTTTATTAACTATTATTTGTTATTGCTTTGGAATTCAATGATTATTTTGATTTGAATATAACAAATATTTTTTTTTTATTTCACAATATCGTTTTATTTCTTGGACAAATATTTAGCATTTGCATTCCCATGTTTCTTTCTTTAGAAGAACCAACTTTATTTTCAACAAATTACGATCTATTTTTTTACTTAGAAGTGAAAAGGCAAATTGATTTCTTCTTTTTCCCCTTTTTACGGTGACATTTAAAAGATAAATAAATTTGTATCGAAATTACTAAAATCTTAATGTTTATCTGTATGAATAAATGAGAAAGATTTTGTTTCGTGTTTACAACAAAGTTATGAATGAAATGTTTATTTTAAATTTATGTTGAAAGTATTTCAAGTAGCGAACTTTGCGCAGTGATAGCGAGCGAGCAAAGCCAGCGAGTATGACGTTAAATGCTAAAATTGACATAACCAGGTTTTTTGATGGAAAACTGTTTTTTTTTCTGCAAAGGAAGAGGTTTAAAATAGCCTGAAATGGCGATTATTTGCAAATATCTAAAACAAATTTCTTAGGATTGAAAAATGCCCTCTCCCCCTTCCGAATTGGCAAAAAGGAAAAAAACACTACAGGATGTGGGTTAACGAGATGGATGGATGGATAGTCAGGTGTAATGATGAAGAATATTATGAGAGGATTAAAAATGATGAATGGAATGAACAAAGTTTGATTAATTATGAGGACTGTTTATGACAAGTATATTTTTTGCATTGGTTTGAAGATGACAATGTTGTGATTTGCAGGGATGCTGTCCTGTGATAATGTGTTCCACAGATGGGGATTTCTTGGAAAGAAACCCTGTTCATGGAAATTCCGTTTGATGTTAGGCACATGGAGGAAGAAAGGAGTGTTCTTTTCAGTTGTGGTAGAAAACGAGTCCTTGCTGTGAATATTTTACAAGGAGGAACAAGAAATTTGAGCTCAGTCGACGGGAGGGCCTGAGGATGGGGGTCTTACGAGCACTCGAGACGTCCTCTCTAGCTAAGGCTGATTTAAGTTCTCAAATCTCACTCGTGATCTTGTAGAGGGAAAAGAATTATCAGAAAGAATGGCAAAGTCGATCCATACAAAAATTAAGTTTTATAGACGACAGACAACAAATTTGGAGAAATAGCCAAATATACGATCACTGGTAAGAAATGGTTTCGTGCGAACTCTGCAAAGAAGAAGCATCTTGGTATTAGGAGCAGCTTATTAAGCAGACGGCGAGATTAGCAGTAAACTAGACAGTCTGAGTCTGTTGCTGAGTGTGAGGCAAAGGGATACGCGCAGACTGTGTGGAATATTTCTTGGGCTAAGTATAAATTTAGGTGACTCCCAACGCATTGCGGCAGTATTCCAACATCTAATTTTTAAAAGGTGTGAAAGTGAATATTTTGTGCGCTTTCAATTGGCTGAAATGAAATTTCGGTGTTAAGACTTTTATCCAATCACGAATTGATATTTTTACAGAAGAATATTCGTTTGCGGCTGCTGATATTTTGTTTGGTTGTCAAGCAAGCCAGACTTCTGCATATAAAGATCATGCCTCAGCAAGTCAGACTTCTGCATATAAAGATCATGCCTCAGCAAGTCAGACTTCTGCATATAAAGATCATGCCTCAGCAAGTCAGACTTCTGCATATAAAGATCATGCCTCAGCAAGTCAGACTTCTGCATATAAAGATCATGCCTTAGCAAGTCAGACTTCTGCATATAAAGATCATGCCTCAGCAAGTCAGACTTCTGCATATAAAGATCATGCCTCAGCAAGTCAGACTTCTGCATATAAAGATCATGCCTCAGCGAGTCAGACTTCTGCATATAAAGATCATGCCTCAGCGAGTCAGACTTCTGCATATAAAGATCATGCCTCAGCAAGTCAGACTTCTGCATATAAAGATCATGCCTCAGCAAGTCAGACTTCTGCATATAAAGATCATGCCTCAGCAAGTCAGACTTCTGCATATAAAGATCATGCCTCAGCAAGTCAGACTTCTGCATATAAAGACATGCCTCAGCAAGTCAGACTTCTGCATATAAAGATCATGCCTCAGCAAATCAGACTTCTGCATATAAAGATCATGCCTCAGCCAGTCAGACTTCTGCATATAAAGATCATGCTTCAGCAAGTCAGACTTCTGCATATAAAGATCATGCCTCAGCAAGTCAGACTTCTGCATATAAAGATCATGCCTCAGCAAATCAGACTTCTGCATATAAAGATCATGCCTCAGCAAGTCAGACTTCTGCATATAAAGATCATGCTTCAGCAAGTCAGACTTCTGCATATAAAGATCATGCCTCAGCAAGTCAGACTTCTGCATATAAAGATCATGCCTCAGCAAGTCAGACTTCTGCATATAAAGATCATGCCTCAGCGAGTCAGACTTCTGCATATAAAGATCATGCCTCAGCAAGTCAGACTTCTGCATATAAAGATCATGCCTCAGCAAGTCAGACTTCTGCATATAAAGATCATGCCTCAGCAAGTCAGATTTCTGCATATAAAGATCATGCCTCAGCAAGTCAGACTTCTGCATATAAAGATCATGCCTCAGCAAGTCAGACTTCTGCATATAAAGATCATGCCTCAGCAAGTCAGACTTCTGCATATAAAGATCATGCCTCAGCAAGTCAGACTTCTGCATATAAAGATCATGCCTCAGCAAGTCAGACTTCTGCATATAAAGATCATGCCTCAGCAAGTAAGACTTCTGCATATAAAGATCATGCCTCAGCCAGTCAGACTTCTGCATATAAAGATCATGCCTCAGCAAGTCAGACTTCTGCATATAAAGATCATGCCTCAGCAAGTCAGACTTCTGCATATAAAGATCATGCCTCAGCAAGTGAGACTTCTGCATATAAAGATCATGCCTCAGCAAGTCAGACTTCTGCATATAAAGATCATGCCTCAGCGAGTCAGACTTCTGCATATAAAGATCATACCTCAGCGAGTCAGACTTCTGCATATAAAGATCATGCCTCAGCAAGTCAGACTTCTGCATATAAAGATCATGCCTCAAGTCAAGTCAAGTCAAGCTTCTGCATATAAAGATCATGCCTCAGCAAGTAAGACTTCTGCATATAAAGATCATACCTCAGCAAGTCAGACTTCTGCATATAAAGATCATGCCTCAGCGAGTCAGACTTCTGCATATAAAGATCATGCATCAGCAAGTCAGACTTCTGCATATAAAGATCATGCCTAGGCGAGTCAGACTTCTGCATATAAAGATCATGCCTCAGCGAGTCAGACTTCTGCATATAAAGATCATGCCTCAGCAAGTCAGACTTCTGCATATAAAGATCATGCCTCAGCAAGTCAGACCTCTGCATATAAAGATCATGCCTCAGCAAGTCAGACTTCTGCATATAAAGATCATGCCTCAGCAAGTCAGACTTCTGCATATAAAGACATGCCTCAGCAAGTCAGACTTCTGCATATAAAGATCATGCCTCAGCAAATCAGACTTCTGCATATAAAGATCATGCCTCAGCCAGTCAGACTTCTGCATATAAAGATCATGCTTCAGCAAGTCAGACTTCTGCATATAAAGATCATGCCTCAGCAAGTCAGACTTCTGCATATAAAGATCATGCCTCAGCAAATCAGACTTCTGCATATAAAGATCATGCCTCAGCCAGTCAGACTTCTGCATATAAAGATCATGCTTCAGCAAGTCAGACTTCTGCATATAAAGATCATGCCTCAGCAAGTCAGACTTCTGCATATAAAGATCATGCCTCAGCAAGTCAGACTTCTGCATATAAAGATCATGCCTCAGCGAGTCAGACTTCTGCATATAAAGATCATGCCTCAGCAAGTCAGACTTCTGCATATAAAGATCATGCCTCAGCAAGTCAGACTTCTGCATATAAAGATCATGCCTCAGCAAGTCAGATTTCTGCATATAAAGATCATGCCTCAGCAAGTCAGACTTCTGCATATAAAGATCATGCCTCAGCGAGTCAGACTTCTGCATATAAAGATCATGCCTCAGCAAGTGAGACTTCGGCATATAAAGATCATGCCTCAGCAAGTAAGACTTCGCCATATAAAGATCATGCCTCAGCAAGTCAGACTTCTGCATATAAAGATCATGCCTCAGCGAGTCAGACTTCTGCATATAAAGATCATGCCTCAGCAAGTCAGACTTCTGCATATAAAGATCATGCCTCAGCAAGTCAGACTTCTGCATATAAAGATCATGCCTCAGCAAGTCAGACTTCTGCATATAAAGATCATGCCTCAGCGAGTCAGACTTCTGCATATAAAGATCATGCCTCAGCAAGTCAGACTTCTGCATATAAAGATCATGCCTCAGCGAGTCAGACTTCTGCATATAAAGATCATGCCTCAGCAAGTCAGACTTCTGCATATAAAGATCATGCCTCAGCAAGTCAGACTTCTGCATATAAAGATCATGCTTCAGCAAGTCAGACTTCTGCATATAAAGATCATGCCTCAGCCAGTCAGACTTCTGCATATAAAGATCATGCCTCAGCAAGTCAGACTTCTGCATATAAAGATCATGCCTCAGAAAGTCAGACTTCTGCATATAAAGATCATGCCTCAGCGAGTCAGACTTCTGCATATAAAGATCATGCCTCAGCAAGTCCGACTTCTGCATATAAAGATCATGCCTCAGCAAGTCAGACTTCTGCATATAAAGATCATGCCTCAGCAAGTCAGACTTCTGCATATAAAGATCATGCCTCAGCAAGTCAGAGTTCTGCATATAAAGATCATGCCTCAGCAAGTAAGACTTCTGCATATAAAGATCATGCCTCAGCAAGTCAGACTTCTGCATATAAAGATCAAGCCACAGCGAGTCAGACTTCTGCATATAAAGATCATGCCTCAGCAAGTCAGACTTCTGCATATAAAGATCATGCCTCAGCGAGTCAGACTTCTGCATGGAGCTCACGAAGATCGTGCCTCAGCATTGTCTTGTCTGCATGAAGTCCTCCTTGTTGGTTGCAGTTATTCATTAAACCCACAGGATTGCAGGTGTTTACCTCTGACACCGAAAACAGTAAGGCTCAGCGGTTGCATGCAAAGTTTGGGAAGGTTTGTCTCAGAACACACAAAGGAATGGTGCAGAAACAACATTGCCATGTTCACGCCATTGATTTGTGGTTCCACACCTGACATATCTTTGCTTACCACACGCAGAAACATAGACGACCAGAGGATGACGGATCCTAATGCCAACTCTTGAATTTTCACCAGAGTCCTGTTAATCGGGTTGTGGTCCTAATACTGCTTGGTGTCAAACCTATCCGCCATGGATGGCTCTGCCAGAAACAGGATTTTCAGACGACATAGCTCAAACACTACCACGTTGCCACCACCCCTACCATGGTGAGGAAGGGTTGGACTTCAGGGGATTGCTGCTGCTGATTGAACTAAGTTTCACAACCTCAAAACCACATTAGACATATCCCTTTCGTACCTTAATATAAAACAAAATAACCCCAAAAAGGTTGATATGCAGTAAAATAAAACAACCAAACCAAACGAGAGACATGTTTTTGTGGGTTTAGCGTTCAAGTCGTTCGCCGTGATCCTCCATTTTACGGTCAGAGGATTAAGTCACGTTTTACACTTGAACTTTTCAGTTCATCTTAAGATCAACCATTTAATTACAAACAGGAAATCACATTCGTTAAGATATAAAAGAATGTGCGCATGTTTTTTTATTTGAATTTGGTGTTCATTTCAAAGATTCAAATTAAATGAATTATTCAAACGATGATCAAGTCAATCCGATCCCGATTACGCATGGAATCATTAATTACACCAATTACGCATGAAATCACTTTTACTGTGTGTCTGAGTCAGACAGCAGTTCAGATTGAAAAACAAAATGCTTACAGTTTTTCTCACCAGAAATTAGGAATTTTTGACTAAAAAGATTTCCTTTATTTTAAGTTTGTTTTTCGAAAGATTTTAGTTACAATTCATTTTATGTATTTTTTTTTGTCCTTGACAGGCTGTCACTCGAAAAAAATTTCAGCACCCGGACGACCCAAGGAAATCTCTGGAAAGTGGGGTACTCCTCTGCGAGTAAGATTTTTCTCTTTTTGTTTTCTTTAATTAATTTTTTAAAATCCCATTTGCCCTCTCATTGTTCTACCAATTTCGCATCCTCTCTCTCTCTCTCTCTCGTGTTTTCTTCCCTCCGTCTCTCTCTTTCTCGCACGTGTTCTCTTCCTTTCGTCTCTCTCTCTCTCTTTCTCCCTCCTCGTCTCTCTCTCCTCGTCTCTCTCTCTCTCCCTCCTCGTCTCCCTCTCCCTCCTCGTCTCTCTCTCTCTCCCTTTCTCTCGCACACATCTATCATAAAAAAAAGAAGATACTTATATATTTCGCCCATTTTGCCAATTCCCCCCCCCTCTCCAAAATCCTGCCCCTACTACAGTCTGTCCAGTTTTTTTTTATCACCGAGGAAATTACGTTAATGGCGATGACCTCTCTCTCTCTCTCTCTCTCTCTCTCTCTCACACACACACACTCACTGACTCACTCACACTTTTCTTCTTTCTTTCCCACATAATAATTGTGCGTATGTAACGACTGTTTACTTAAAGGAGAGACAGTGATATATATATATATATATATATATATATATATATATATATATATATATATATATATATATATATATATATATATATATATATATATATATCAAAGTTCTTTGTGGTGACATTTTTGCTTCAAGGACTCTGAAAATTA
>OY744518.1:167447157-167467157 GCA_963556195.1 Sepiola atlantica
GCTAGAGTAGCATTGAGCTAGAGTAGCATTGAGCTAAAGTAACATTGGGCTAGAGTAGCATTCAGCTAGAATAGCATTGAGCTAAAGTAACATTGAGCTAGAGTAGTATTGAGCTGAAGTAGTATTAAGCTAAAGTAGTATTGAGCTAGAGTAGTATTGAGCTAGACTAGCATTGAGCTAAATAGTATTGAGCTAAATAGTATTGAGCTAAATAGTATTGAGCTAAAGTAGCATTGAGCTAGAGTAGCATTGAGCTAGAGTAGCATTGAGCTAGAATAGCATGGAGCTAGAGTAGTATTGAGCTAGAGTAGTATTGATCTAGAATAGCATTGATCTAGAATAGCATTGAGCTAGAATAGCATTGAGCTAGAATAGCATTAAGCTAGAGTAGTATTGAGCTAGAGTAGCATTGAGCTAGAGTAGCATTGAGCTAGAATAACATTGAGCTAAAGTAACATTGGGCTAGAGTAGCATTAAGCTAGAGTAGCATTCAGCTAGAATAGCATTGAGCTAAAGTAACATTGAGCTAAAGTAACATTGAGCTAAAGTAACATTGAGCTAAAGTAACATTGAGCTAGAGTAGCATTGAGCTGAAGTAGTATTGAGCTAACGTAGTATTGAGCTAGAGTAGCATTGAGCTAAAGTAGTATTGAACTAAAGTAGCATTGAGCTAAATAGTATTGAGCTAAATAGTATTGAGCTAAAGTAGCATTGAGCTAGAGTAGCATTGAGCTAGAGTAGCATTGAGCTAAATAGTATTGAGCTAGAGTAGCATTGAGCTAAATAGTATTGAGCTAAAGTAGTATTGAGCTAAAGTAGCATTGACCTAGAGCTAATCATTATTAGTATGAAGTAAAAAGTTCATTGTTTAATGAGAATTACATTTTATTATGATATAAAAAGTTGGCGATTTTTTCAACACTTGATGTATTCGTTCGAAAAATGTAACATTTCACTTAATCATTTTTGGTAGATCAGAGATTTTATGTCTGCGTGTCGAGGGGAGGGGGGTAATTCCTCTAGCCTCCGTGTTTTGTGTTGATTATATTTAAGGATAGTTTGTTTCTCCAATGAACATATTCAGCTGTGAAAACTGCAATTCAAGAAAAGGGTGAACATAAATACAAGAGGAAAATGTACACAGAAGTGTAAAAAAGAGATACATTTTTTGAAAAAATAAACAAAACACATAGAATGAGGCAAAACGATAGATTTAAATATGACAGCAATATCAGATACATTTGAGACAAAAAAAAATTGTTCAAGACCGCGCGGAATAGGGAATGTGACTGCCAAAATATACAGAAATGAAATATAGAATATATTTTTATTAAAACAAGACTATAAGTTAAATGTGCAAATTATTTCTTATCACTGAGTGCTGAGTTTACATCAGAAATGAGAATCTTCATATCATTCTAAGATGAAGATGCTGGACAAAACATAGTACATCTTACATTCAACCATTATTAAATATTTGTCGAAAGTTTCAGCTTCTTAAATCGTTGGCAAATTTAGGGTCTAAAGAAAAAACTACTGCGTTACATTTCGATGATGGTCAGGTTGGACGAACGATGAAGACCTGTTCTCTCCAAGAGTCAAATCTCAAAAGGCAGGGTAGCTTTTGCAACCATATCCATTCGCCTAAGGCGACTGACCTGTTTAGTGACTGAATCACCATCTGGTTGTCGGGTTTCTTTATTTTAGTTTTCAAACTCTATAGAACAGGAATAACTTTTATTGTATTTCTCGTTATTTATATCATCATTGCGTTGTTATTCTTGCGAAAACGATCTTTTCTCTACAGTTTTGACTTCATAATTAAGGTTTATTTTATGGTCAAGTATATGGCAGAGGTGTAGGTATTCATTTAATCTTGGGATTCATTTTTCTAAACATATTACTTTTGTAAGCGAATTGTTAGAAGAGCAGCAGTTGTACTACTTCAGCCATAGATGAGTGGAATGACAGTTTTCTGGAGGCAAGAAGAAAATAAACACAGAATGAACTTTTAACTGATTGCAATGTTCAATCATTTGTTTTTCAGATAATGATGAAAGAAAAGAAGAGATGTTGTTTTCTCAATGACGAAGAGATGTTGTTAATGATGGTGAGATGTTATTAATGATGGTGAGATGTTGTTAATGATGGTGAGATGTTGTTAATGATGGTGAGATGTTGTTAATGATGGTGAGATGTTGTTAATGATGGTGAGATGTTGTTAATGATGGTGAGATGTTGTTAATGATGGTGAGATGTTGTTAATGATGGTGAGATGTTGTTAATGATGGTGAGATGTTGTTAACAATGGTGAGATGTTGTTAATGATGGTAGATGTTGTTAATGATGGTGAGATGTTGTTAACTATGGTGAGATGTTGTTAATGATGGTGAGATGTTGTTAATGATGGTAGATGTTGTTAACTATGATGAGATGTTGTTAATGATGGTGAGATGTTATTAATGATGGTGAGATGTTGTTAATGATGGTGAGATGTTGTTAACAATGGTGAGATGTTGTTAATGATGGTGAGATGTTGTTAATGATGGTAGATGTTGTTAATGATGGTGAGATGTTGTTAATGATGGTGAGATGTTGTTAACTATGGTGAGATGTTGTTAATGATGGTGAGATGTTGTTAATGATGGTAGATGTTGTTAACTATGATGAGATGTTGTTAATGATGGTGAGATGTTGTTAATAATGGTGAGATGTTGTTAATGATGGTTAGATGTTTTTAATGATGGTGAGATGTTTTTAATGATGGTGAGATTATGTTAATGATGGTGAGATGTTGTTAATGATGGTGAGATTATGTTAATGATGGTGAGATGTTGTTAATTATGGTGAGATGTTGTTAACGATGGTGAGATGTTGTTAACGATGGTGAGATGTTGTTAACGATGGTGAGATGTTGTTAATGAAGGTTAGATGTTGTTAATGATGGTGATATGTTGTTAATGATGGTGAGATGTTGTTAACGATGGTGAGATGTTGTTAACAATGGTGAGATGTTGTTAACGATGGTGAGATGTTGTTAATGAAGGTTAGATGTTGTTAATGATGGTGATATGTTGTTAATGATGGTGATATGTTGTTAATGATGGTAATATGTTGTTAATGATGGTAATATGTTGTTAACGATGGTGAGATGTTGTTAATGAATTTTTTCTTTATTTTAGTTTTGCAGCTATTGATGGTAGCCTTTTCTGATAATAGTTTGTTTGGTTCGTTTCGATTGTGTGATAGCAGTAGTAATAGTATCAGTACTTCAGTCTTCTTCAGTCATTCATTTCTCTGATAATATTTTGTTTCGCCTCGTCACAATTTAGTGATAGCCAATTTTCGTCTGCCAAGTGGTGATGAAAAATTTTATATATTTCTTGATGGGTTATGCAATCATTTATCAATGATGATAACGATAGAAGTGGATTGCCTTTGGTGATATAACTTTTGATGCACTGAGCGTCCATGCGTCTCTGTCTGTCGAAACCCTATGACCTTATGACCTTACGGCCACGGTTAAAATGGTTTGTTCACAAGGAGTCTGAGTAGTCTGTTGTGACAAGCTGAGTTTCTTTTCCCCGGGTCAGGGTTAGGTTCTCGCTTATGTAGCCAATATTCAACAGGTGCTTGGCTCCCAGGGTTACTGTTCCTGATTGGTAGAAGTCGGATCTTGATAACCAATCAGAATAAAGTATTTAACCAATCAAAATATTTCAGAGAAATCGTTTTTTCTGCTGCTGCTTTTGTTGTTCGTTTGAAACAGGGTTCTACCAGTAAGGCGTTATCTATTATACATTTGTTGGAGGTTACATCAGCCGAAACGTTGTGAAAATAATAATCAAGATGAAAATAGTAGTCCTAATAATCCAGATAATACAATTTATTAAATAGTTTAGCTTTCATTACAATTTAAATTTATAAAAACCAAAATGTTTTTGGTTGAATTGACGTGCAGAAAAAAATAATTAAGAGACTCTGCGTAGGCTGGTACTTTTAACTAGTAATAAGATAAACTCTAATTTGATAGGCTGTCAGTTGGTACTGTAATCACTAATCTGTTACCATGGTTCTAAAACAGGCTAATTGAGTTCTTGTTACAAAAGGAAAGATGGGTGGTTGTTGTAGGGGACATTTCACTTGTGATTTGGTAATTACCAGTTATTCTTCTGTTTTACAGAAAACATCTCATTACTGTCAGCATGAGGAAGGGGGGTAAGGTATTACAAAATCAGGTTAGGAGAACAAAATAAAGAAACAAGACTGCGTAACTAGGGATGATGAAGCCGTGGCATTATTATGGCGGAGATTATTTTTGAGCAGTGAAGAAATGATCTATATAAAAAAAGCATAATACCCATCAAAAACCTGTCAGGATTATTTATTTGGTTGTGGACACATCTGCCTGAGATAAAGGTTTCTGGAGTGGAGTGTTTGGCGTATCTTGGATGTGTGAAGACAAAAATGGTCACTAACCTCTTGAGAAACAGACTGCCATTTTCCAGCTTAAAGAATCCGAATTATATTATTAAAGATATTATGTGGATTGAGAGAATAGCTGTAATAAATATCCTTTGGAAAGCATTACTCATGGAATGATATGCTTAACAATAATGATATTTATTTAATGTTGTACACATGTAAAAAGAATTGAAGAGAGAGAATCAACTATGAAAGAGAGAGAGAGAGAGAGAGAGAGAGAGAGAGAGAGAGAGAGAGAGAGAGAGAAGAAACGAAAAAATCCTCTGAAAGCCGAAGTGATGGAACAATGAAACATTTAAAATAATAACAATATTTATTGAGTGTGTAATGTGTCAGAAAAGATGCTGTACACATGTATAAATAATTATATGTATTTTGGTTTGGGTAATTATTAAGTAAAAGAGAAGATATTTATTAACTCCTCGCAGAGTTAGGCACAAGGCCAGTTTTATCTTATTCCCACAAGTAAGATGTGACCCAAGATCGGGTCGAGCAAGTGGGGTTAAAAGCCAGCGCTCGAGAGGTGAGCACTCTGGCCATTTAAAAATTGCCTGGGCAGCCCCGTCGGCATTCCCCGGTAGGGGCGCCTCAGACAGTAAGCAATAAACTTACTCCTCCCTAAAGAGGGGAGGCGAAGCCTGGGAGGGTGGACCTCCTAGAACTGCACAGGACAGGCGTGCAGTATCCATCGGAACAGATACTACACTTTGATCTTAGCCAAAAGGCCGGAAAGAGAATATATATATATATATATATATATATATATATATATATATATATATATATATATATAATGTGTGGGTGTGTGTGTGTATGTAAGAGATTGGATACATAGGGAGTGTCGATAAAATAGGTAACGTACCCATCTCCCAGAACATCTATTAATTCATCTATGGAGTCAGATAGACTTTCTATTACATCCATTTTAATAAAAAAATGTGTTCAAATTTTTTAGAATTTATACAATTTAGGATCATTTAATCAGAAAGAAAACATTTTTAATGAAGCTTTTCATACTCTTTGTTGAGTTCTCTGCAATAAGATTGAAAGAGGTTTAACCCTAATATATAAATGGATCGACCGTAGTCGAGAACGACTCGAAGCTTCCCTTTTCATTGGCCACTCTTTTCCCTGGATTACTCAACTTACCCTCACCTTGTAATGCTGAGTGTTAAGCAAGGAGGCATCAAATATCAGTCTTGGAGTCTTTGGTATGACTAGCAAACTCTGAAAAAAAGACAAAAACACTTAAGACAGTATTTAAAGCTCTCAAGACATTTCACTTTTTTTATTAGATTTAAATTTCCGATTATTTAGTATCTTTTAGATTTTTTATTTTATTATTATTATTTTTTCCGCACCTTCAGGAGGTTATTTCTTTCTTTGTAAATGTGGTATTTGTTCATTATATGTATTGAACTATATATGATATATTTAATTATATCAATTAATTATTTAATACAAGCATCATTCATCTTTATTTTATTTATTTCTATTTTCACTAATAAATGTTCATTTTGGTTATTTTAATTGAAAAAACTATTACTATTTTTTTTTTTATTATTATTATTTTTTTCCGCAACTTCAGGGTGTTATCTCTTGCTTTTCACTATGACTCTAAGTATAAGAACATATTTCGTCCGGGTTAAAGTTATTTAAGCAACATAAAAAAGTTTTTTTTAATATAATAAATACTTTATATTAACATTCATTTATTAATTAATAAATAATGAAATTTTCATTAAGATTTTTGTTTTGTTTTTAGTTTTTAATCAGGTGTATTCATTTTTCTTTTGTTAAAAACAGATTACTTTAACTTTCATTGCTCATCCCTATGGTATTGCTAATGTGCACGGGTCAATGAATGTGTCTAGTTACGATTAAAATTCTTTGTGTCCAATTATATATAAAATACACATAATAAATATTGGATTAGGAGAGGAGGGAGGGGGGGGGGGTAAAAATGAAGAAAGAAAGAACGAAGGCGCACAAGTAAAAAGATATCATACAAGGGGAATAACTGTGGTTAACTCAAATCAAGTCTTTATAAATCTTTTTGTTGTATAAGTCCCACCACCTCCAGTTAAATTAATCTTGACCTTAACTAACCAAAGTAATTAACACTAAGTATATAATTGTTCCATCGCCACATAACGTTGATGATGATGATGATAATAATAATAATAATAATAATAATAATAATAATAATAATAATAATAATAATAATCCCCTCCCCCTAAAAAAAATGGTGGTGTCGGCCTCGGCTAGTGACAATCCAAATAGTTGTGAAAGGTCAAGGAGGATGGAAGGACCGAGGAGGGAGAGCACTAGGCAGACCTCCACTGGAAGAGTGTGGAGAGCACTGGGACCATGGGGAGGCTTTTTGAGGAATACCAGTGGCCATTACCAGTGAGAAATAAATGGTAAGCGGCTGTTCCGATAATGCAAAATCATTTGCAGTGTTTATCGAAAGACGTGGAGAGCACTGAAAATCCGGGGAGACTTGTTGTCACTTGGACTCCAGGGAACACCACAGGTTATTGTCAGTGAGCGATCGCTGGCGATGGCATGTGTAAGACCTAGTGAATAATAATAATAATAATAATAATAATAATAATAATAATAATAATAATAATAATAATAATAATAATAATAATAATAATAATAATAATAAAAAAACTTATTTTACTTTTTTTCTTAACTAATTTTTGTAGATAAACTGTTGCTTACAACAAAATAATTATATAACTTTTTATATATGCTTGCTATATCTCCCTCTTTCCCTTTACAGCTACTAGTTAAATAATATTACTACTTGTGGTGATATTCTCTTTTATGTATGACTAGCAGGGCTACCCAGCGTTGCCTTGGGCCATAAAAAAACAAAATAGAAGTTAAATAGCATATGTAACATCTTTATATTAAAACTTCTATCTCCCTCTCTCTCTTTCTAGCCGTCTCTTTATCTTTCTCCCTTTCTCTTTTAATGCTGTAATGTTAGTAAGGAGGCCTTCACAGAACTGACAAAATTACCGTTAAAATCAAAGTATGAAGAGAAATGATGGTGATAATGATTATTGATCCTGGACAATGCCGAGTAGAACTAATAGTCCCGGGCAAGTCCTAATTTCTTATCTCCCCTCCATTTCACAATTTTATAAGATAAATGATGTTAAAAAAGACAATAGTCCGAAGAGATTTAATATATACCAGTTACCAAAAGTGATACTGTAATCTTACAATTTTTGACCCCGAGTAGAACAAATAGTCCTGGTCAATTCCTAATTTCTGCCCTGCCTCTTCATTTCAACATATTAAGAAGATATGTTATGTTGATGAAGTCAATAGTCCGAAGATAGTTAATATATACCAGTTAACAAAATTAATACTGAAATTGTACAATTATTGATTCCGGACAACGCAGAGAAGCACAAATGGTTACGCTCAATTCTCAATTTCTTCTCACTCTCCCCCCCCCCTCCATTTCAACATATTAAGAAGATACATGATGTCGATGAATTCAATAGTCCGAATAGATTTACTATATATCTCTTACCAAAAGTTATACTGTAATCTAACAATTTTGGATCCCGGGCAATGCCGAGTAGAACCTATGGTTCCGGTAAATTATTAATTTCTTGTTCCCACCCCGATTTAACAATAATATGAAGATAAAATATATTAAGCACTTTGGATTATGGCTCCCGGGTATATACAACATTCTAAAAAAAGACAGAGAAGTTCTTTATGCCGAGCAGCACTTCGTTTAAACACACCTGCTCTATCTAGGATATTGAGCATTGTTATGAGCACTTTTGGGTTACTACCTACTCTATCCAGGATATTCATATGAATGAAAAAATAAATGAAAAAAATTTAATGAGAAAAAATGAATGCACTATGAATGTAAAAAAATGAATGCAAAATGAATGAAACAAAAATGAATAATAAACAAAATGAATGAAAAAAGTCAATGAAAAAAAATGAATGAAAAATGAATTTAAAAAAACATCCGGCCTAAAATATAATGTAGAATTTTTCTTTTGATTAACACCAGTTTGCATTTTCTGATGTCAGATAGGGTGGCCATGACCAAGTGCGTATCTTCTATTTTACCATTAAACGAATGTAAAATATGTCCTCAAATAACGTACGCATATATTGTTTTTGGACTGAAGGAGTTTGAAATAAAAATGCAGTAATGTGTTCATTTATGTAGCGCCCCTGTCATATACAAGAACTCATATTATGCTTGGTTAGTGATCCTAAAATAAAAACATTAATTTACTAATGCGCCCCTGTCGTATCAAAGAACCCACATGGTTCATTTGTACCCCTGGACCCAAATCATGTTCATTTATGTAGTGACCCTGTCATATTAAAGAACTCATAAAGCATCTTCATTTATGTTGCGCCCTTATTATATAAAAGAACTCATATTAACAGTGGTGGGCATTAGTGGAAAGTGGCGGATAGTGACAGATATTAGTATGTAGTGCCGGGCATCGTCTACTAAAATGTAAAATTTAAAAGATGCTAACTCATTCCCGTTTTTGAATTATGAGTTGGTGATTTCTTTACATATCGGATAGTGGTGGACATTGGCAGTAAGTGACGGATAGTGGCGGATATTAGTATGTAGTGGCGGGCATCGTCTACTAAAATGTAAAATTTTTAAAATGCTGACTCATTTCCTTTTTTTGATAATGAGTTGGTGATTTCTTTACATGCAGACATTGGCGGATAGTGGCGGATATTAGCAGGTAGTGGCAGGCATCGTCTAAGAAGAAGAAAAAGAAGACGAAGAAAAAGAAAAAAGATGGTGGTTAGTTTATTACTAATCGCCTTAGCGCCCCTACAGAAGGTTGCAATCCTAGGAGGTGCACCCCAGGCCTGTACCTTCACCCTTTCAGAGGTGGTTAATTTATTAAAATCATGCCAAAAACTTGTTTCTTGCCCATCCCCCCAACCCACCTCCCTATGACATCATTTTCGGATTAGTTGTAGGAATGACACGCGTATCAAGGTAAAGCCCGGGGAGAGTAGACCTTCTTCTTCCTAGAACTCAACTCAGACCAACAGACTCAAGAAGAGCGACGATTTTGGCCCTTCTCCAGATCTTTGGGATATTTCCCGTCAGCACACAGTTGCCCATCAAAGTGCCATTCAAATGAATTGGACTATCATTTGGTAAAAACAGTGAAAAGTGGAATCCCAAAATTTGCAGTCATTTCAAACTGATTACATCCACTTTCAGATTACCATATAATATGTAACTCTCAGGATTCTAACGTTTCTTTGGCTCATGCCATACTTTAATGGTGATACATGACAGATATATCTGAAACACAAAAAGATGCATATTAGTATAAGGTAGAGGAGAATCTTGATTGAACACACAGATATCTATGTATCTCATATAGAAATCAAGCGTTAGCCCCAAAAAGGGGCCCCTTGATTTCTGATGACTTACTGAAGTAAAATGAAAACAAATGTTTCAAACTTTTACTGCTGCTTTGTACACCTCCGGGTGCTGGCTGTCGATGAAGGAGGCAGAAACTTTAAATATGTATGCATTATTTTTTATGAGGTGTCTATTTGCTCCTTTGATATCTGTGTATATATATATATATATATATATATATATATATATATATATATGGCTTAGTCTATGAAACTAGCTCTAAACTGTGTAACTTAAAAGAGTTTCGTATCCAAATGACCTAAATAGACATCTGAAGACTAATTGATGTAATTTTTAGAAAGTAAACATTACCCTCAAGAATTTTTATAAATAAATCATAGAACTTATTAACTATTTTAAGAAATATTACTGAATTAAAATTTATAAATGTCCGCACAATCTTTTAGAATGTACTAGCTTTGAACGAAAAATTCAAAATGGCGTATTAGTGGGTTCCCCCACGTGTGAGTTTGCTCTTTTTCTTTGTTTTTGTTTGTTTTCACCCAAAAAATGAACCACTGTATAGTGTAGGTTTTTTCAAGACACTTTAATCCAAGAACTTTTTACCCTTTGTGAATTTTTCTGATGATTTTGTAGTGTTGCAGAGACGATATTGACATAAAAATGTTGTTTGGCACAAGACAAATGAAACGGACCGTAAAAATATATCTCACAGAAATGTTGTTATTAAAAATAATAAAACCATGGTTATTGGAATATAATATGAACTGATATATGGCGGATGGATAAGATCCCCGACTACGAATCAGTGGCGATTTGTGATCGGGTTCGCGCCTACCGACCGTTGAGAATTAGTTCCTAGACTGAAGATTGCGTTAGCATGAAACATCGATGTCTCTAGGTATTTAAATAATTAATATTTATTTATAAAAATATTATTGTTTATATATATATATATATATATATATATATATATATATATATATATATATGGTACGTCAATGAAAATTAGTAAGACCTGCAAATGGAAGCAAATCGGTATTTTCAGTTGTTCAAAACAAGGAGTAGTTTAGTTAATAAAAACATTTATTTTTCATCTCTTTCTTTCCTTAAACCAGGCTTTTCAAAGATTAAAATTTTTATTAACTAAACTACTCCTTGTTTTGAACAACTGAAAATACCGATTTGCTTCCATTTGCAGGTCTTACTAATTTTCATTGACGTACCATATTTTCGCTCTATCCAGTATATTGAGCTTTCCTTATTTCACAATAGGTCCAACTCTCTAAAAGTTTACCTTTTAGTTATAATTTACATATATATATATATATATATATATATATATATATATATATATATATATATATATATATATCTTTTGTAACACATGACTCAATTAATCCTGGGCCTAACATATAATTGGTTAACTAATTAAATAAATCCATACGATTGTTTTTAAGTACTAAATTTCAAATGTCATGTGTTAAAATTTATGCCCAATTAGATTATTAGTTTACAAATTACTGATATTTTATTGAGTGATGTAACATTAGGGCATTTTTAGTTTTATGTATTTCACTAATTAATATCTCATAACCTTTTCACATTTTATCTATTCCTCACACACAAGGAATTGTTGTGGACACTTGTTTATTTAGCATTTCATTGACTTATTATTTTGAAAACACAAACTCTTGCATTCATTATTATATGCTTTCATTCATTTTGTTGCTCTCAATCCATAGTTCATCCTGTTATATATTTGAATTGAAATTGATTTACTATTTGTTAGAATTTTAACTGTTTTTTCTCATCTTCAATCTTTGTTTCTGTTTCATAAATGGATCCATTTCATCTGGAAATTAGAGCACACGTTGAGGTCCATCTTGCGTTTGTAACGATACCTTCAATTTCTTGTCCCAAATGATGAAATTCTACAATATCTCTTGGCGTCATATTAAGATACGTGTAAATATTTAACCATTGGTTCCTTGCATTCTTTTTTTACTGCCAAGAATTTTGTTCCTTCATAATGGCCAATCTTTTCCTTGGTTGCATCCTGCTTAGAATAATCTTTGATTCGATTAAATGTTAATTATGTTGGATAGGTCATCGGCAAGATGTTGCCAAAACTAGATAGGTCTGTAAATTTCGTTTTTCCCTTCATTTATTTTGTTGTCTTAATGTTTCTCTGTTCTAGCATCGGTTGCAAAACACCTTCTTTCACAAAATCTATGTCTTTTACAGGCAACAAAGCTACTTTTGGCAGCACCATATTCTTGTGATATCTGAGATAACATTCGTTCTCTGTCTACGAGCAATTAAGCAACTAAGCGCCCTCATCTATGTGGATTTTTTAGCTATATCCAATTATTTCATTTGAATTAAAATTTAAAGATAAAAGTCAAGTATTAATGTTCAGTTGCGCTCCTGAACCAAACATGAATTTTTTTGCATGCGTCCCTGTCGTATCAAGGAACCATTTATTAAAATGATTGTGATTTTACTAAATACTAGCAGATTTACTTACCATTGCCCAGGTATCAGTCTTTTTTGGTTTGGGTCGCTGCACCGTGGAAAAGGCTGCAGCAGACGACCAAACAGTTCAAGGCAGCACAGGATGCACCACTTGAGCAGCAGAGGATGCAAGGGGATGTGATTCTGCCGTAAAACATCATCAACCGGAATTTAAATGTGCCTTTCAAAGAGTTTTTCACCTCATTGCCAAGTCGTGGTCTCCATGGGATCCAGCAAATGATGGAGGATAGAAGCTTTGTCTCATTAGAAAAAAGGCAGCATTTTCTGTCCATGTTTTTGCTCCATGAAACAGCCTACCAGAGGAGGTTGTGACAGTGTCTACCATGTCCAGGGTTAAAGTAATCTTGGACAAATATTTAAACGGTATTTCGACGTACACATCTTCAAACTATACTTTTACATGGCTTGTTGCATTTTGCTATTTTTTTTTGCCAACAAATTTGAATTGAATTGAATCAAATATGTTGAACAAAACTAATAGTGTTTGGAGACGGTATGAATCCTCTCATTCCGCCCAGTCCAATAGCTACAACTCTTGTTCTTCTAACAAATGGTTCCTAGCATTAAGTTAATAATTGCTGTTAAACAACCCAATCTTTTTATTATGCACAAGCTTGGCTACCCGCCATTGCGCAGGTTCCTAATTTCCGTAAATTACGTCGATTACGGAAACAAATAAAAGTAAAACTAAACGATCTACTTAATATTGTCATCTGAAATGTCGAAGTTCATTTGGGGACAAAATCAGAGTCAAAATAATAATCCCCGCCCCGGATGAAGTTTGAACTCACAAACTCTGTCCTTAGGTATCGCGAACTAATCAATTGAGGATGGCGACAGGTACAAAATTATGATGCTATTAAATACATAGACCAAACTGTCTTTTTTCTTTTTTCTTTTTTCTCTCTTCCACCCCCTCTCTCTTTCTTACTCTTTAAAGTCAAAAGTCCGTCAGCCAAAGGCAATGAAAGAAAGAGAAAGTTCCTTCTTTTTCACTGTTGAATATCAAATAAATTATCTGTTATTAAATTAGTATTTAGTAATTTGGGTAGCAGTGTTAGGACTTGGGACTATGCGAAGGGTTAGTGCCTCCTACTACCTCTGTGATATTAGTAATGAAACGATAAGAACTGTTGATCAGATTAAATATTAAATTCGATAAAATCAATTGGAAATGGAATTTTTGTATTTAAGGGACCAATCTTTGCTTTTAATGGACCAATATATATATATATATATATATAACTGACGAAAAAGTTTTTTTTATGTAGCTTGTAGTAAAAAAAAGGAGCGATTGATTACCAAATACAGGAGGGAAATCGCCTTTACTTTATAAGATTATAATAAAAGAAAGAAAAATTTAATCATTTGAAATCGAACTAAAACATCTACAGGAACCTATTCAAAATATGCCATTGGTTTTACTTTTAGATCAACCAGTGCATGCACACACACACACACACACACACACACACACACACAGACATCTTTGCTTTTTCATATAGATTTATTTTTTATATATATATATTTCAATTAAGTGAACTCACTGAAATGATGGGATGAGAGGGAACAGGTTCCATAAATGTTTATTTCGGTACTTATTACTCATCACAGAATAATAAACTTTCAATCAACCATGTTTACCTCAACCAACCTGTTCTGAAAAAGAAGAAACATTTATTTTAACCAAGGGACGTCATGACATATAACGCTGTTCACCGGTTCTACGCTATTGTTGTTCACGATTTTCAGGTCAGACTTTTAGTAATTGGGAAATAAAAATGTGAGTAAAATAAATAAATAAATGAAATTAAGAAGAAAATGTGTCCTGTTTACACCCTGCGCTGTGTACATACGGCCACCTCTTCGATCCCTTCCTCCCTCCTCTCTGCTGCCTTGCTCTGTTATGGTCGAACACGCACACATGCCATTTGGCCGGAGTTAATAACATGAAACATAGGAGGGGAAACAAGTCTTCGTCGTTCCCACAGAGTTCATCTCTGATCGTTCAAATTTGGTTTCTCACATAAATGTGACTCCCAGGGAATTCTCTCACCAGATTTATCCTCCTCCTCCTTCCTCTGTTACGTGCATCACGTGACGATTTATTCAATACTTTAAGAAAGGGGAAGAGGATATTGAATAGCATTTTTTATTTTTATTATATTTATTTTAGCCATTGTACTGATTGAGAAAAAAATAACTAAATGGGAGGAGATATAAAATGATATTTGCAAATAAATAAATGAACGCAAAATAACAAACTGCCGAGAAAAAACTGGTTCTTTGATATGAAAGGAAAAAAGGAGCGTGCGAAAGTTCATGTTTTCCATACACATATAAGTAGGAGCACAAATGAACCATAATACTTGAATTCCAGCCAAAAAAATACTCTCTAATTAACAGTTTAAAAGATTCAAAATCACTTTCATTTCAAATGGTCGCGGTACTTTGCAGCCATTTAAAAAAACTCTCTAATAATAGATTATTAGAAAGTTATCATGCCTTTGCAGTTTAAACATGTGATTGATTAACAAAAATGAATAGGCAGAATACTCATTACTAAGGCAGTAGTTTTAAAATGTCAATATCTGAGTTTAAATCTAACGTCAGCTTAAAGGATTTTTGAAAAACTTGATACGTGTGTTATAAATGTAAAAAAATTAACATAACGTAATAACATAAAAAAACTTTTCTTTTTGTTTTACTAAGTGACCTTAAAGGGTATTTGGCATTAAGGGAAATTATTTTTGCTTAAAAGCATCATTTCTAATCGTTTTTACTAATAAAAACAAAATGTAAATACATTCATCATAGTTACTTACTCTCTCATGCAAATACTAAGTAGCATGTTTCTTTCTACGGAATTTCACAAATATTTTTCTTCGTATTATAAAGCATGAGAAGCTCGGTAAAGGTGGAAATTGACATACCTAGGTACTTTACTAACACCGCTCAAGGAGCGGATATCAACTAGTAATGGATGAGAATTGTAATAAATTTTGGTTGTGTTAAAAAAGGAATTTTCACATAAAATTAGATCAAGAAGAAAAGTGGAAAATTCCATTAGAAGTTAAAGATTAAAATTAGTGTGACGTGTCAGGATATGACGTTATGGACAGGAAGTCCGAGGTGACATGTAGCAAAAAAGATAGCAAAATCTTTCTCTTTGTCTGGCGAGCTGCTTGAATTTAGACGTCTTTTTCGAAGCTCTATCCTCACCCACACCCTCCAGGAGCGGGAAAGGAGAAGCTTACGTGATATGTAAATTTGCAATGCTGTAAAAACGGAATGAAGCAACAGAAAACCATGACGCCATAAGCAAGAACGTTGTTGGTGTTTGTTTTTTTAATTGTTGCCCTATTACAGAATGAAAGGAAAGAGGCGGACAGAAACTTCTTCACTATTATTATGACGACGACTGTTAACAACAACTGAAAAAAAAAGAGACACATGACTATCCATTGAGTTGATTACCTACAACGTGTCAACGACATTTCAGTTACTTCTGTCTCAGGACAAACTCTGCTCTTTTCAGGACAATTTCTCTATAAGTTCGCCAAGCTGTTATTCAACCTCAGTGCAATGTCCATAGCCAACAATCATCGTTCGAGAAGTGATCAGACCTGCCGAGCTGCTTCTTCAATCACAGTGCACCGTCATCATCTGACCTTCATAATTGGAGTAGCAACACACTCTTGTCATTCTCAATTGTACCTGTTCCCATCATCTTTCCTTTTTTACAATTCACTATTGTATAAGTATCCTCACTGTGTTTCTCCACAATCTTCTGTCTTCTGTGATGCTTACACCATTGATAAAGAATGTGGTTGTTGGTGTTTTTTATTTGTTACCCAATTACAGAATCAGAGGAAAGACAGAATCTTCTGTTGTAACATCTCCACCACCACCACCACCACCACTATGGTCACGGTTGTTAACAACAATAGAAAGGAAGAGTAGAATGAGATGCCGCAATTGATTGAACCGACTCTCGCTGTTTCTAGTGACAATATGCAATATGAGTGGACAATATTTGGTTCATTCTTCCTATATGTACATTGACATGCTAGCGATTCTCTTATATAATCTCCTGTTTAGAGTTTGAGTAATCTTATTATTTTCACTTCTCACATATGTTGTTTCTACTGGCGATTCTCTCTCATAACCTCCTGGTCGTGCTTCTGACGATTCTGTTGTTTTCGTTCTTTTATTTATGTTGTACCTGTTTTGTGCTGCTGTCTGCTTTTAAAGATCTAAAAGTTCCTGGTTCTTTATGTAATCGAATCCTTGAAGTGACCCGAATCAGAAAGGCCAGATTCAGAAGTTGATTATTTTCTCTTTCTCCACAGAAACATACAAATCCATGACTGATTTTATATTAAACCCATGTTTTTCCTGTTTGTTGTTTTTATTTATATTCTAAAGATCTAAAAGTCCCTGGTTCGTTTTTTGGTTCTTTGTGTAACTGTTGTGGGGTACAAATCACCCCTATTGAAGAACTAATGGAAGCAACCATCTATAATAAATATCATGGTTGCAAAGACTCAAACAGAGGACATTCCTATTATGTGAGTGTCCACGTGTGGTATCTGTTCCGATGGATACTACACCCTATAGACCGGTGTTGTCTTGGCCTTCGGGGCATGATTCCGCCGGTCTATGGGTCTGTCCTGTGCAGTTCTAGGAGGTCCACCCTCCCAGGCTTTGCCTCTCCTCTTTGGAGAGGAGTAAGTTGATAGCTTACTGCCTGAGGCGCCCCTACCGGGGAATGCCGACGGGGCTGTCCAGGCAATTTTTAATGGCTAAAGCGCTCACGTTCTCGGGCGCTGGCTTTTCAAATCCCACTTTCCGACCTTGTGTCACATACTCCTAATGTGGGTAGGTGTTAAATATCGAGGACATTCCTATCATGTGAGTGTCCACGTGTGGTATCTGTTCCGATGGATACTACACCCTATAGACTGGTGTTGTCTTGGCCTTCGGGGCATGATTCCGCCGGTCTATGGGTCTGTCCTGTGCAGTTCTAGGAGGTCCACCCTCCCAGGCTTTGCCTCTCCTCTTTGGGGAGGAGTAAGTTGATAGCTTACTGCCTGAGGCGCCCCTACCGGGGAATGCCGACGGGGCTGTCCAGGCAATTTTTAATGGCTAAAGCGCTCACGTTCTCGGGCGCTGGCTTTTCAAATCCCACTTTCCGACCTTGTGTCACATACTCCTATAGTGGGTAGGTGTTAAATATTGAGGACATTCCTATTCATGTTTTACCACATGGTAGGAATCCGGTCATCTCCTACCACATTTAGTGGCGTTACTGTATTGCTATGAATAAATACATTGTATATTTTAACCTGTCACAATTTGTGGTTGTTATCTTTGTGACCCCTAGCACGGGTCTACAACAGTAACCCAACTGTTGAAGTGACCCGAATCAGAAGGGTCAGATTCACTATCATGAGTTAGAAATTTCAAGGTCATTTTAGGCCTTTGACCGGCGATTTGAAGGTTATTTCTGTATTAAATTAAAGTTTAAAGTAAAGTATTATGGTTCCTTTGTTCTGCTAAGCCAAAGGAAAATAATAATTTTTGAACATGCTCTTGTTATATGAAAAATGTAAAATTAGTTTTTGTACTTTTCATGCTTTATAAAATGTGTGTGTGCGTGTATGTGCGTGTGTGTGTGTATGTGCGTGGGGGGGGGTAAATAAACTGCTTGTTTACAAGGTGTTGCATTTCAGTTTAGATGCGTCCAGGGTTAGGTTAATTGGTCTGTCACACTTAACGTTAAAATCGCATATTGTCTGTCAATACGTCACTCTTGAGTTTGAAATAACGTTTTTTTTGTCGATCTGTCACACAGATTGAACCGGCGTATATGAAGAATATTAGTTGTCATAACTGTGTGCGTATGTGTTTATGCTGTTTCCTATAAAAACTCCACCTGGCACTGTTAAATATTTGAGTTCTAAAGAATTTGGAATTGGTAGCATGAAGAATTGAGAAACCGTTTCAATATTATTTTTTTAATGGAAATCGCTCCAGACAAGGCATGAAGCGACTTGATGTAAGGAGCTAAAAAAAAAAAATACTATTTCAAGGTCAAAAACTAGCTAACAATAAGTGTTATATGGATAGATTCCGACTCAGAAAACAGCAATTCTTCCCCCTTTGTCAGAAACATCGCTCATGGAATGTGAGGATCAAAGAGAAAAAATAAGGGAGGCGAGAGTTACGAGGCTACCGAAAGTAAACCCAAGTTAGTCACCTTCCACTCTCTAAAATATAACCAAGTATAATCAAATAAATAAAGGAGAAACTAATCTTACAACTTTTATGTAAATTTTTATTTTTATATTTACCTTTTGAATTTCAAGGTGACTAATGAAATTTTGTCAGATCGTTAAATATCCATCTATAATATCATGAAACACGGTGTTAGATAGGAAATCATATTCCATCTAAAGATATTTCTATGTTTAAAAGAAGATAACTCTTTTATACTGTGAGAGAATCTGCCATTGTCATGAGACATGGCATTATGGGATAGAAATCCAAGATGGATACTACCGATCACGGTCTAGTAACACATAGAAAATCCACTATCATCATAGTTTAATTTTCTATTGCATTATTTTAAATTGTAATTTCCTAAGAAGCGTTTACTTCTGTTTATTTTAACATTGTTTTGTCTCACCACCCAACCATGAACATCACAACACACAGGTGATGTAAATATTTTATATTTTATTCAATGCACAAATCATAATTCATCTGAAATATAAAATTATTATAAAAGTTTTTTTTTTCTGAAAATACATATTCCGGCCCAGAAAACTATTAGAGTGGAGGCATTTTCCATAACTCACTGAAACAGATCAAAGTGAAGTTATGAGTTCTCTCCCTTGGGTTCTTTAAAAATAAATATGTATTAATTATGTGACTTCAAGTGTGTCTGTGTGTTTCTTGCCTCCACATTAATTACACATTATTATTGGTTCTTTATTATTAATTTTTGTTTATTTGTAAACACGTCATTTCTCTCTTACTTCCGGGCAAAGCCGTGTAGATACAGCTAGTATATATATATATATATATATATATATATATATATATATATATTATAAAGTAAGAAAATATTGTTTCTGAATGTTGATGAGTAATTTTGTTTTATGTGTTTGTAATCATTTAACAATTCCATTGTTATCTGGACCTGTAACGAAGTGATGCGGTTTTTTCTTTTCTTATTTTGTGCTGCAGAAAATGTTATTAAAAATTTCTGAAACATATGTACACATAAGTTTTAGTTGTTGTTGACTTTTTGGAGCATATATACATAATATTGATTATGTCAGATTTTTTTTCTACTGAGTTATATATATATATATATATATATATATATATATATATATATATAATATTTCTAAATAAATATTAATTATTTATTACCTACAGACATCGATATTTCATGCTAACGAAATCTTCAGTGCAGGAAGTTAATTCTCAACGGTCGGCAGGCGCGAACTCCGATCACAAATCGCCACTGATTTGCTGTCAA
>OY744518.1:167469657-167477157 GCA_963556195.1 Sepiola atlantica
CATCACTTGCCACGGCTGCAAAAACCATCACAGAAGCAGGATTTTTGCTCTGCATCACAGGAGGAACTTCCGAAGGGTCACAGGCAATAACTCGAGTGTTCTGGCGATTTGGAACCTCATCCACGATGAACTATTTCTCATCAACAAAAATGCGCACATGTCCTCCTTTGTGTTTAAGATGGTTGATAAGCTTGGGGCATCTTTCAACTCTGATAGCTTTTGAACGGGCAGTGAGGAGATTACGGCGTCTCCTAACGTAGGATTTCATCCCAAGAACTTCGTTGATTGCTCTGCTGATAGTTCTGCGACTCACATTGCGCTTTTTTGCCAGTTTCGACATCGACTGACTTGGGTCTGCCTTAATCGACCTTTTTAGTCTCACCAGAAAAGTTTTTGTGCGCTTTCGATCACTACGAGTACTGTGCCGACTTCTCTCAACCTTACACTCGGTATCGAAATTAGCCACAACCCGATAGACAGTCGTTTTTGCATAGCCAGTGCTCTTAACAATGTCCGAAGGAGAACTCCCGGCGCGTCTCATTTCGCATATAGTTATTCTTCGTGCTAATTCCGCCATATTAAAACAAATTTGAGTAAATATAATTATGCTATCTTGCAATAAAGTGTTTAAGGATCTTTAGTAAAAAAAACAGTAATCATATGATCAAAAATAAAAAAGATATTAGCATTTTGAATTAGTTCCAATTTATCTGCCCGACCCTGTATTGATATATATTGATATATATATATTGATATATATATATATATTGATAAATATATATATATATATATATATATATATATATATATATATATATTGATATATATATATATATATATATATTGATATATATATATATATATATATATATATATTGATATATATATATATATTGATATATATATATATATATATTGATATATATATATATATATTGATATATATATATATATATATATATATATATATATATATATATATATATATATATATATATATATATATATGGGAAGAGAAGGATGAAAGTAATCCGACGTGATGGGAAAATGAAAAAGGAAAACCAAAAAATGGATGTTTTTTATGTGTACACATAAAAAACATCCATTTTTGGTTTTCCTTTTTCATTTTCCCATATATATATATATATATATATTGATATATATATATATATTGATATATATATATATATTAATATATATATATATTGATATATATATATTGATATATATATATATATATTGATATATATATATATATATTGATATATATATATATATATTGATATATATATATATATATATATATTGATATATATATGTATATATATATTGATATATATATATTGATATATATATATATATTGATATATATATATTGATATATATATATATTGATATATATATATATATATATATTGATATATATATATGTATATATATATTGATATATATATATATTGATATATATATATATATATATATTGATATATATATATATATATATTGATATATATATATATATATATATTGATATATATATATATATTGATATATATATATATATATTGATATATATAGATATATATTGATATATATATTGATATATTGATATATATATATATATATATTGATATATATATATATTGATATATATATATTGATATACATTGATATATATATATATATTGATATATATATATATATTGATATATATATATTGATATATATATATATATATTGATATATATATATATATATTGATATATATATATATATTGATATATATATATATTGATATATATATATATTGATATATATATATATATATATATTGATATAAATGAAGGAGAATGGAAAGGAATTAGAGAAAGCAAAAGCCAAATCAAAATTCAATTCAAAAGTTCAAAGCCAGGTATATTCCGCAAAAAGGCAATTTATTCAAGTTAAATTTTCCATAAGCCAGGCTTTTCAAAGATCAAAATCTTATCATCAGAGGAAGTCGCTGGGATAGATAAGTTGGCAATGACCAAGATTTAAAATTTGAAAAAATGAAATAAAATAAAAGTTGTAGGGAAAGAAACGTAGGGCAAAACTGTGCCAGGGTACAAGCAAATGTCCGATTGCCAAAAAGTCCGGTGTCGAAGAGTCCAGCGGAGAGGATACGATGTAGATAGGTAGGTCGTTAGAGGCACGAGAAGTAATGAGAGAAGTTTCAAAGTTAAATTCCAAGAAGCCACAACTTCAGGTACGGCGAAAATAGAAGATCCAAGAAGGGTAAAAAGTCCAATAAGAGGTACATTCGATTATGCAGGCAGGCGTCAGAGGAGATTAAGATGTAAAATATTCGCCATTAAAGAAACTTCCCGGGCAGAGATGACAAAGGAAAGTGTTTTAAAGTGGAAAAAAGGGGCAGTGAGAATATTTAAAGTCTGCCCAGTTGAGAAAGCCGGCTATAAATGAAGAAAAGCAAAGACAGTGAAAACAAGAATATAATATGCGACCAGTGGGCAAGGGAGGAAACGGGTAAGTGGTGTGTGGGAGGAGAAAGGGACGGGTACGAGAAAAGAGAGGGGGGAGGAGAAAGGGAGCGATGCGGTGAAGAAATGTGGATAAAACTAAGAGTGTGAAAGTGGGGGGGTGAAACATAAAGTTGAAATTGGAAGTTAGGATTCAAATAGAAAAGGGGAAGAAAGGAGTGGGGGTAAGTTAGCGAATGTTAGGATAAGGGGTTAAAATATCAGTATATGTATAAGAACAGAGTTCGGGGGTTTTTTTCTTTCCCTACAACTTTTATTTTATTTCATTTTTTCAAATTTTAAATCTTGGCCATTGCCAACTTATCTATCCCAGCGACTTCCTCTGATGATAAGATTTTGATCTTTGAAAAGCCTGGCTTAAGGAAAATTTAACTTGAATAAATTGCCTTTTTGCGGAATATACCTTGCTTTGAACTTTTGAATTGAATTTTGATTTGGCTTTTGCTTTCTCTAATTCATTTCCATTCTCCTTCATTTCTACCGGCTCTATCCTGGATATTGAGCTGTATACTCTTCACAATAGGGTTTTACCTTTCCTAAAAGTTCGCTTTTTGTACACCTCTTTATATATTGATATATATATATATTGATATATATATATATATTGATATATATATATATTGATATATATATATATTGATATATATATATATTGATATACATATATATATATTGATATATATATATATATATATATTGATATACATATATATATATTAATATATATATATATATATATTGATATACATATATATATATTGATATATATATATATATATATATATTGATATATATATATATATTGATATATATATATATATATATATATATATTGATATATATATATATTGATATATATATATATATATATATTGATATATATATATATATTGATATATATATATATATATATATATATTGATATATATATATATATATATATTGATATATATATATATATATATATATATATATATATATTGATATATATATATATATATATATATATATATATATATATTGATATATATATATATATATATATTGATATATATATATATATATATATATATTGATATATATATATATATATATATTGATATATATATATATATATATATATATATATATATATTGATATATATATATATATATATATTGATATATATATATATATATATATTGATATATATATATATATATATTGATATATATATATATATATATATATATTGATATATATATATATATATATATATTGATATATATATATATATTGATATATATATATATATTGATATATATATTGATATATATATTGATATATATATTGATATATATATATATATTGATATATATATATATTGATATATATATATATTGATATATATATATATTGATATATATATATATATATTGATATATATATATATATATTGATATATATATATATATATTGATATATATATATATATTGATATATATATATATATATTGATATATATATATATATTGATATATATTGATATATATATATTGATATATATATATATATATTGATATATATATATATATATTGATATATATATATATATATATATTGATATATATATATATATATATATATTGATATATATATATATATATATATTGATATATATATATATATATTGATATATATATATATATATTGATATATATATATATATATATATATATATATATATATATATATATATATATATAATAATCGTAATAATCGTAATAATATATATATATATTGATATATATATATATATTGATATATATATATATATATATATATATATATATATTGATATATATATATATATATATATATATTGATATATATATATATATATATATTGATATATATATATATATATATATATATATATTGATATATATATATATATATATATTGATATATATATATATTGATATATATATATATATTGATATATATATTGATATATATATATATATTGATATATATATATATTGATATATATATATATTGATATATATATATATTGATATATATATATATATTGATATATATATATATATATATTGATATATATATATATATTGATATATATTGATATATATATATTGATATATATATATATATTGATATATATATATATATATATTGATATATATATATATATATATATTGATATATATATATATATATATATATATATATTGATATATATATATATATATATTGATATATATATATATATATTGATATATATATATATATTGATATATATATATATATATTGATATATATATATATATATATATATATATATATATATTGATATATATATATATATATTGATATATATATATATATATATATATATATATATATATATATATATATATATATATATATATAATAATCGTAATAATCCAGGTGAAAAATATTCACAGGGTGGTAATCCAGAGAATTTTAACCGGGTTTATAAAAAGTGCTCAATATCAAAATAGAGCTTTATGTATGATAATTTTATTTACACAGACATGTACAAAATCTGCGACACTGGCATGTCGATGTTATCGATCAACAGTTACTATAAACTGAGATCTCATCAGGCAGAGTTAGAATCCGATCTTAACCTCAGATCATATTTGGAGAGAATGAAGTGGAGGGATAGAGAAAGAGAAGAAGAAGGAAAGAAATTTAACATTTCAAAAATTAAAGCCGTTAAAAAATTAAAATTAAAATTAAAATTAAAAATTAAAAAATCTAAAACATCTAAGAAACAAAAAAAACAAAAAAAACAGAAAACAAAATTCTAAAATCTAGAATCTGAAACAAACAGGGCAAATAAATAAATAAATAAAAATATAAGGAGGGGGGGGGGGAGACATGCACGTGCATGTCTACCCCCCCCCCTCTTTCCCTCTCGATCTGAATCAACAGACGCCCTCTCTCTCTCCTTCTTTTTCCTCTATGTGTCTACCTTCCCACCACCTCTCCCCTCATCACTATTTGTTCCTCTTTCCACATTATATTTTTTTATATTTATATTGAGATCTCAGTTTATAGTAACTGTTGATCGATAACATCGACATGCCAGTGTCGCAGATTTTGTACATGTCTGTGTAAATAAAATTATCATATATATATATATATATTGATATATATATATATTGATATATATATATATATATATTGATATATATATATTGATATATATATATATTGATATATATATATTGATATATATATATATTGATATATATATATATTGATATATATTGATATATATATATATTGATAGATATATATATATATATATATATATATATATATATATATATATATATATATATATATATATATATTGAATGTGAGATGATATATATAATTATTTCCACAATCAGACAACGCCGCAGCCCACAACCTATGAAAGAAACAAACTGGAAGTCTTAGACTCGAGTTTCGCCTTCCTTTGGGCTCATCAGTAGAACACATCCGAACTCAGGATTCGAAACCTGAGTCACTTGCCACTGAGCTACCTCGCCACATACAAGAATGTCTATAAATTTACACAGATTAAGCAAACTGCAGCGATGGCCGACTGTAGAATGTACCTACTCTTCTCAACAAGGGGTGTAGTATATATATATATATTGATATATATATATATATATATATATATTGATATATATATATATATATATATATTGATATATATATATATGTATATATATATATATATATATATATATATATATATATATATATATATTGTGGCGTTGTCTGATTGTGGAAATAATTATATATATATATATATATATATATGCATGAGAGAGAAAGTTAAAGACCCTGTCAGCGAGGGCACAAATTTGTCAACTGCAACCCCATGCAGAGAGGTAAAAAAAAAATAAAAAATAAGTCCTGGTGGCTGAGCAGTCTGTAGCCTGGTTGCATAAATGGTCACGTGACTTACAACACTCTACTTCGATCCTTACTTTGGCTAGACCAGAGGTCGGAGAGGCCTGATCCGATCAATCGGCTGATCACGTCATGCCCTAACCATAGTATTCAATCTAATTCTTCAAAAAATCAACACCTTATTTCTCCTTTTTTATTTTCCTCACAAATAGATACTAGCTAAGAGATAGTGGCTCAATCATGTTGAGAACAAAGAAGATTACCACTGCCAAAGAGTAATGTTTTCTAGGAGTAATGTTCCCACTCTCATTAAATTTTTCTTCTAAGAGCAATGTTTTCTAAGAATATAAAATAATTATTCTATCTATAGGATTCCATTTGGCAACGTTATTCAGCATTAAATAACCCATAGATGGTTGATATGTCGTAAACCAAACCAAACTTGAAGTTAGAAATGTTAAAATAATATAATAGAACAGGGGAGAAAAAGCTACAGAAAGAAATTTACAAGTTTGACTTTTTTTACTTTCGGCCAATGGTGTGCTTCTTTGCTAGTTTAAAAATGAAATACTTATTTTTGCTTATTTTTTCAGATTACTCAATTGCTTAAAAACTGGATCCGTAAAGAAAATTAATCAGTTCTCAACTCCCTTAGCTGGATTGGTAAGTCTCTTCAGTATTGTTACATTTTATTTTCTCCTTCTCCTCCAAATCAGTAGGAGGTGCTTGTTTGGTCTGATGGATAGTTTTCATACACTAATACTCTCGGGAAAGATATGAACACACAATTCACCCCCCCCCCCCTTGCTATGGTTAAAATAGCACCTTGTGCATAATTAATTGTTTACAATAAGAATTGTTGCCAGCCAAGTAGAGATCACAAAGGCTGCTAATAATGAACGCCATCTCCAAAATGGACGTGAATCAACAGCCCAATGACTGGAGTCAAGGTGAAGCTCCCTCAGCCATGTTGAGCTGGTAATAACATCTCAGGAAGAGACCAGACTACAGCTGTGGACCAGA
>OY744518.1:167484657-167524657 GCA_963556195.1 Sepiola atlantica
AGGGGTGTCTGGGGGATTATTATGGTTGCTATACCTGAATTTACGTTTATGCCTGCAACTGGAGATAAGTTCATTCTTAGAATTAATAATATTTTTAGATTTAGTAGCAGTAGCTATCATAAAGGTTTCCAGAGTACAAAGTTGGCAATGGGATGCTCCGGGGGTATATGATTTGGACTTTTTAAGTATTGACCAGTGAAGTGAATAGGGAGTATTTTTGAGATTGAGGTTTCTAATTAGATTGGAAAGTGAAGTGCCTGTGCTGTTATCGCTGCTATTTTTAAAGGAATATATATGGTTAGAGATCCGGGTCTTTATGGGGAAAGAGGACGCCCCAATATATGTGTGTATCTTGAAGGGTGGTGCTATAGTTGCATTGAGATTACTAATGGTATTAGAAGAGATTTGTGTTTGGAGATCCAAGTTATGCGAGGAAAGTTGTTTGGAGAAGTGGGGTGGAGCGGATATGGGGGAAATGTGAGTTGGCCCATGAGCACTATTTATTATTGGGGGTGCTTGGTTAGAGGTATGGCTGTATAAGCGGGAGTTTAGAGTAGAAGCGGATTGGGGTTGCGGGGAGATCCGGAGTTCGGGTGGAGTATGGGAACTGTGATTACTCACAACATTGGTGGAGCGAGGGAATTGTTTAACAGTACAAGCATATATTACGTCCTTCTGTACACAGTTGTTGTTAAGGGGACAATCTCTAGGTTTACGGCAGTTACAAGTGGTGAGGGATGTGGTGGGTGGTTGCTGTTGGATATGTTTGATTTTCCTATTGTTAGAGGTTATGATAGTTTGTTCAATATTGGGCATAGTAGAGTATGATATTTTAATAGAATTTTTGTTAAGGATAGTGCTATATCTGTGGGGATGCTTAAAAGATCTGTCTAAGATTTGGAAAAATTCTTTAGGTATATTGGTTTTAACATTACTGCTGAAAGGCGGATTAAACCAAATGTTATTCTTTCTTCTAAGTTTTTTTCTTTGTTTATGCGAATGTGGGTCTACCCGATTATCAATATCTTTAGTTCCTATGGGCTTATTAGAGTGTGTTTTGATTATCTTAGGTGCTGATGAGTTAAACTTTTTATTTCTGTGTGTGGTCATGTTGTGAGTAATAATGCCTGAAGATTTGTTAACTTGAGTAAGGGGGTTGCAGTTATATTTAATTTTGTGATTGTAGCCTGAGTTAAGCAAAGCATTATTGTAAAAGCTAGAATTTTGATCGAAGATAGATTTATTCGCAGATAGCTTAGAGATTCTATTAGATACTGAGGGGACTATTGAGTTTATGATGGATTTAGGGTGGTTAGATAGGCTATGTACGTAGAAAAGGGTTAAGTTAGGTTTATGGTATGGGCTGAAGGTTCCCGAGTTAAGATCTAATGTAAGGTCAAGAAAGTTGGATATTCTTTTCTCAGGTTCCACTGTAATGGTCAAACCAAAGTTTTTAAAGAAGTTATGCAGGTTTTTGATAGTGTTGTTATATTGTCTCGATCTCTCCCCAGATACAAACAGGGCATCGTCCCTATACAACCCACCCTGTAAGTGTCCAAAATTAAACCCCAATTCTCTCATCAAGTAAAAACCTACCAGGTCAGTGACCTGGGCAGAGTCTGAGGCCCCCATGGTAATGTCAAAGTTATTGGGGGTGTCCTTCCTAGTCCAAAGCTTATTATCAAATTCTAGTAGGGATCTTCTGGCTAATATTATTAGTTTAATCTCTATGTCAGTAATGTCAGAATTATTTTTGGCGAAGATTAATGCTTTGTTAAGTAAGATAGGGGAAATGGATTGGTAATAATTATTAATGTCGAATGTTATGAAGTTCAAGTTAGGTTTAGACTTATCAATGAGGTTAAGGAACCAGGTAGTAACCTCATCAGAGGATTGCCAAAGAGTGTAACGAATTTTTTCTTTCAAGGTAGGGATAATTCTATCCAAGATTTTCTTGCTTATGATGCCTAGGTCGGATTTAGAGGGGCATATTAGTCTGATGGTAGGGTTTTCTTGGAAATTATTTTTGTGGTCCTTCAAAGTAAATCTAGGTATTGCAGGGGTTAAAATTTCTGCGTAGTTGAGGACATTCAAAGATGTTAGTATGGATTTAGCCTCATTGTTTATACTAGCCAGGGTATCGTAAGATGTGCTTTTGTAAGATTTATTTAATTCTTTGTAGATTAAGGATTTGTATTGACTATATTTCAGTTTGTAAAAATTCTTAGTTTTATCCGCTGGGACAATTATATCTGGGTGTTTCTTAATATTGTTAGTAAACTTGTTGATTTTTTTGATGATGGGATTGAGGTGTTTATTGTGTCTTTTGAATTTAATGCGACTAATGAGGTCAAATAGGTCATTTTCGAAATTATTGAGGTGTTCATTTTGTTTAGGGAAGGAGGAGGTTTTGAGACCGTACCTGGAGGCAGCTGATTTTTCCAATTTCTTCAGTTCCCTAGAGGAGTTCATAGGTAGTGTAGATCCAAAGTGGGTAGAGAGTGAGGAATTGCTGGAGTCAGTTTGGTGGAAGGAGGTTTTGTGGTTCATGTCATGGTGAAATGCTTTCCATCTAACGTTAGTGATGAACTTCTTCACAGATTGGATAAGCTTGCAGATATAGGTTTCATTTGAGGGAATGGGTATATTTTTTGCCGAAAGCGGGAGGAATTCCTTGTTGAACATATCACAAATAGGAGGAAAAAGCTCAACTAAGTAGGAGCTTAAAATAAAGAGGTGTACTAAAAGCGAACTTTTAGGAAAGGTAAAACCCTATTGTGAAGAGTATACAGCTCAATATCCAGGATAGAGCAGGTAGAAATGAAGGAGAATGGAAAGGAATTAGAGAAAGCAAAAGCCAAATCAAAATTCAATTCAAAAGTTCAAAGCAAGGTATATTCCGCAAAAAGGCAATTTATTCAAGTTAAATTTTCCTTAAGCCAGGCTTTTCAAAGATCAAAATCTTATCATCAGAGGAAGTCGCTGGGATAGATAAGTTGGCAATGGCCAAGATTTAAAATTTGAAAAAATGAAATAAAACAAATGTTATACATATATATATATATATATTATACATATATATACATATATATACATATTATACATATATATACATATTATACATATATATATATATATATATATATATATATATATATATATATATATAATGTGTGTGTTTATCGTTCAAGTTTCAAAGTATTGCATGGAAAGTTAATAAAATTGAAATATTAGCCAAATTAGCAATACAAGATTAATTTTTTTTTTTTTCTTACATTAATACTATCGATTACGGAATAAAATTCCTTCTTCAGGGGTGACCAGTATTGAGTCATTTTTTAATTTTTTTTTCATCAAAAAACAAGAATAAAGAAACTTATTTCTTTGTTAATTTGATAAACGTCAATGATGGTACGACGTCATCGCCGTGCTGTTATGAATGGCGGGTAGAATTAAAAAAACCGGTGTCGAACGAGAAATGCGTTGGCATGCTGTCAAGTAATGTGTGTGTTTATCGTTCAAGTTTCAAAGTATTGCATGGAAAGTTAATAAAATTGAAATATAAGCCAAATTAGCAATACAAGATTAATTTATTTATTTTTTATGTTTTTTTTATTTTTATTTTTTTTTTTCTTACATTAATCCTATCGATTACGGAATAAAATTTATCTTCAGGGGTGACCAGTATTGAGTCATTTTTTTTTTTTTTTTTCATCAAAAACATATAAAAACATATATAAAAAAAAAATATATATATATACATATATATATATATATATTATACATATATACATATATATATATTATACATACATATATATATATATATATATATATATATATATATATATATATATATTATACATTGTGTGTATTTAGGCAGCATTTTTTCATTAAGGCATGTGTTATTGAAGACGACAGAAATCTTCTGTTTAGTGATTCCTTTTTTTATTTTTTCCATTCGTCGAATGATTTGTCTGACGTGTTGTGTTCCTTGGTGTTTGGTCTAGATTTTGTTGAGCTGATGTCATGGTCTCAGGAGAGATGTTTCGGTGGAGGGTTTCTCTCAAGTTGTCCATCTCCTCTGTTACTACATATTGTCTTTGCTCGATGTTGTAGTCAGCGGACGATTCTTTTCTTTACATTATGTGGATGGTGGAAGTTTGAATTTAGATACTGTCTAGTGAAAGTTGGCTTTCGATATACGGATGACCTAAACTACTGATCAGTGGGAGTTATCAGCACATCTAGGAAGGATAATCTGTTATTTTGTTCTTTTTCCATTATGAACTGTATAGATGGACGGATAGAGTTCACATGGTCTAGTAATGTTTGAACATCTTCCTGATGACACCAGAGTATAGATGGGTCATCCACATATCATAGCCACATTGTTGACCTAAGTGCTGTTGAACCTAACGCTATTTCCTGAAAGTATTCCATGTATACATTGGCCAGTAGTGGGGACAATGGTGATCCCATAGCTAGACTTTCTTCCTGCCGGTATATATCAGATCCCATCGCGAAGTATGTGGTTTCTACACAGACGGTCAACATCTCTATTAGATTATCAATTGGGATACAAGTGCGTTCCTTCAGTGAGGTATCTGAAGTCAACTTATCCCGTACAACGGTCAGAGTCTCATCTGTGTACAGACTTACTACATCTAGACTCACCATCTGGTTGGAATGAATGAGAACATTGTTGATTTTTTCCACAAAGTGAGCTGAATTCTTTACATACGATGGAGATTTGCCTGTGGGTGGGCTGAAGAAGGGTGGAGGTTACAGCAGCCGAATCGTTGTGATGATAACACTCAATTTGAGAACAGTAGTCCGAATAATAAAAATTATACAAATTATCAATTCTCATCTCAAAACTTCAGAAACATAAAATATATTTGTGTCAACATAATGGAAGGAAAAAACGAAAATATAGGCTAGTCCAAATTAAGTATCGATATGTCAGACAGATTGCTAATTTTGGTCTGACATTGAAAATCAGACCAGAAAACTTTATATGTCAGACTATATTATTCAATAATATTTATTTTATTATTCAATAATGTCTACATTTTCCCAAAAGAAATTAGAGAAACATTTTGATGATCATTTCCATTTTGTCTTTCACTATATTTCTCGTTATGTGTGTCTATTTCTCAAACGAAGATTCATGTGGACATTGAATTATTTTGTTATTTATTTCTTCAAATTTGTTACCTGGACAATTCTTGATACTTGGGCCATTTAAAAAAAAAAACAATAAAAAATAGAAGTTGAACCTTGATCCTCATCACGTTATATAGGATTTTTCTTTGGTTTTTTTTTTTAATCTGTTCAAAGTCACAACTCAGAAAAGAGTTGCCCTGTTATATATGATCAGCAGGATTACCAGGCCATGCCTGTACTTTATTTAAATGTTATCAACTTGACTTTTTAGTACCCCTCACACCTCGTTTTTCTGACTCATTAGGAAGGATTTCATCTACTTTCACTGAGAAAAGGCAAGGAACGGCCAGTGAAATATCAATCATGCAGTTTAACTTTATTCTATCTCTCTCCACCTCCTCATCCTCCTCTTCGTTCTTATTCTTTTCTGCCTCCACCTCCAAGTATGCAAGATGAAAAAGACTCCCTCATATTTGGTAGCTATGAAATAAACAAGCTAACAGCTGACTCCATGAGATGGAGGTCATCATCATCATCATCATCATCATCATCATCATCATCATCATCATCATCGGTTTCACGGCCGTTTTACATGCTGGCATGTGTTGGACAGCTTTAAGAAATTGACTTCCAAACTAACCTATCTCTAGCCAGGTCTTTATTTATCCCTCTTTCTCAAGTTCATTCATATCACTTCCTCCCATGTTTTCCTCAGCTTTCTCTGTGAACTGAACTTTCTATCTCAACATCTACTAACCCAAGAACTCTCATCCATTCTTTCAACATCGTCATACCACCGAAGTCTCTTGTTTTTCACACATCTCCCTATACTGCCCAGATTTAATCTTCCTCTGAGATCATCAAAACTAAGCCTGCCTTTAAAACTCCCATTACACATCCATCATATCATTCTCATATCATTTCTCTCCATCCAACACATGTCCTCAACCCTCACTGGCTAGGTTTCACTTCCACAAATCATCACACTGCGTACACATCCCTGATAGACTCTTCCCTTGGTCGACAGTAGTAACGCTCTGCTGGTTAGTAATGGCAGAGAAAAGTAAAAACTGACCAAAACTGAAGTGGAAAGTCTTCAAAAGTATAACGTAATAAAAAATGGGATTATAAAATGAATTGAAGCTGAAGATATTCTGGTCATATGTTAACCTTGATGGGCTTTACCCCAATCATCTTTTGCAGTTTTATTCCAAGATCTTAGCCTGGAGAAGCTAGACCTACCATCGGTTCATAGCTGAAACATGTATACACATATGTAGCCAAAAATGTATGCATAAATAAAAATTTATACTAGCTAAATTTATACACTCCCAGGACAGGTAAAATTAATTTCCCGAATAGAACAGTTTCCAGCACGTTTATGTCCCCCTTACAAAGATGAAAACCAAAATACAATGCTACTAGATCTTATGTTTAGAATCCTTATTCCAATTTTGATCAAAATCCATTACATCATTTTGATTCTAGAAAATGTCTAAAATTTAAGGGCCTTAAGAAGAAATTGAAAGGGAATCTTGCTTAATTGGTATCTAATGTCTATGGATCAAATTTAATGCAAATCTGAAATATTTTAATTTTTAAATGGGAGGTTGTGCCCATATTATGCCTCCCCCCAAAAAAACTTTAAAGAAAAGAAACTGAAATTGGGGGAATATTTATTAATTGATGTCTAATACCTATTGTTAAAATTTGACAAATATCGGAGGTATCTGAATGTTCATGAAGGGCTTCCACCCCCTATTTACCCCCTTTGCATAAAACTAAATACAGCTCACATTACCTACCCTTACACATATCAGCTGTGTTCTAAAATTCATAATTAGTTTAATTAGTTTTAATTCGATCGGGTGATTAATTTTACCTGTCCTGGGGCGTGCATTCTTCTAGTTGTTAAATAATCTAGACGATCATTACTTTTTGTTGATTTTTTTAAAAATTTGTCTTAGCTACACATTTCAATATGGCCGACCTTTCTTTTTCTGACTTATTGTTTAGGAGAGTTATGTTTATCAGGTCTCTGTCATGCTGTTGTGTGCATGCATGCAAAATAAAAAGAAATAAGTGTCCTGCTTCGATCTAGTTCGTTCGTTAATATGACCTCCTCACTCCTCAGGAATGCCGTTTACCAACTAGTTACTGACTAGTTTCAGTTCAAAATTGCTTATTTGGTTTAACTGTTGTAGACCGGGAAGTTTTTTTGTTTTTTTTGTTTTCAAATATTTAAAAAATGTGTTCTTTTCAAAAATAAAATGAATGATATATTGTTTTGATATTTCAACTTTTTAGTAATAGGAGTGAACTATTATTGAAGATCTGTTTAAATTGATTTCTCTGCTCATATAGTTGCTTTCCTCTACACAGCCCCCTGCCACTTACATTTGCTTTTGATTCTCTCTATGTTCTCTCTTCGATTACACCATCTTTTATTCCTTCAAGCCTCTACCCTTTACCCCCCCCCACGCCCCCGTTGCACCATCACCTTTTGCCCCCTTGCACCTTCACCCTGTTGCCCATAAACTTTTTCACACCCCCTTCTCTTTTTTACCCCTTACGCCTTCTCTTTTTACACCTATTTCTTATGAATAAACTGTTTCAATCATCATAAACATTTTGCTTTTAACTATCATCATCATCATGAAAAATTTAATCAAACAAGTTGAAATTGTTTCCCAGTAACGTACTGCCACTAAGTTTTGAATATTTAAAAAGATTGCAAAAATTTGATTAAAATAAATAATTCATTTTAGTTTTTTATGAATAAAAGCGGAATCAGGAATTAAAGGAGAGAAGCCCCCCCCCCCATACACACACACACTCTTTTTTTTATTCAACTTATTTTGAAAAATCTTCCTATCATCATCATCATCTACTAAGATCATAAAAAATGGAGATTAATTTCTCCTGCTCCTGTTTGCCCCTTCCACCCCCCTCTCTCTCTCTCTCTCTCTCTTACTCTCTCTCTCTTACTCTCTATCTCTCTTACTCTCTCTCTCACTCACTCTCTCTCTCTTTCTCTCTTTCTCTCTCTCTCTTACTCTCTCTCTCTCTCTCTCTTACTCTCTCTCTCTCTTACTCTCTCTCTCTCTTACTCTCTCTCTCTCTTACTCTCTCTCTCTCTATCTTTCTCTCTCTCTTACTCTCTCTCTCTCTTACTCTCTCTCTCTTACTCTCTCTCTCTTACTCTCTCTCTCACTCTCTCTCTCTCTCTCTTACTCTCTCTCTCTCTCTCTTACTCTCTCTCTCTTACTCTCTCTTACTCTCTCTCTCTTTCTCTCTCTCTTACTCTCTCTCTCTTACTCTCTCTATCTCTTGCTCTCTCTCTCTCTTACTCTCTCCCTCTCTTTCTCTCTCTTACTCTCTCTCTCTTACTCTCTCTCTTACTCTCTCTCTTACTCTTTCTCTCTCTCTATTACTCTCTCTCTTACTCTCTCTCTCTTACTCTCTCTCTTACTCTCTCTCTCTTACTCTTTCTCTCTCTCTCTCTCTCTTACTCTCTCTCACTCTCTCTCTCTCTTACTCTCTCTCATGTATTCTCGTTCTAAATATAAAGCTATTGTAAACCAGATATTAGATTATTAAATTCAAACTTTACTTGATGTATTCATTGATTCAATCTAATTTTATTTAGTCTGTTCAACAAAATGTGTTAACATCTATTGACATTTTATATAACTTGCAAAACTTGTGTGTATAAAAAGGGAGAAAAAAATGAAAACCAGATTTAACCCGACCATAAAAAGAAAGGGAAAAAATGGTCGCATATTTGCATTAATAAACGGTTACCTGGTAATCGAGTCGCAACTAAACATGCCACTTGATGGCAACATTTCTTGTTTAGTTCTTTACTAGCAAATGGATCCGGCGTTGTCCGAGAATAAAACAGATACATTTGTACAAATACACCGTATGCTAATTCGCTCAAAAATAAAAACGAGATTCTACTTTTTTAGGCGGTTACATGTAAACAACTTTAAAAACTTCGCTTAACACCCCCCCCCCAAAAAAAAAACAAAAAAAAAAACAATTATTTAAACATTTAGAGTAAGGGATAAATCTCGCATATAAATTTAACATAAAATGATCACTGATTTCCGGGTCAGCAGTTTCTAACCAGATAGTGTTTTAAGAACATATATATGCGCATAACTAATTTCTAAGAAATACCGAAGGGAAGGACCATTTCTAAGAAACGGTGAATTGAAAAGTTGATGGTGGTAGTAAAATAAAATTATGACATATCCTCTCTTAACCCTAAGATGGCAATAGACCCCCCCCCCCACACACACACACTCAAAACATATGCTCACAATTGATTGCCAAGATTTAACTAAAAACAAAAATTGATTAGATGTCCTTAAAACACTATATGGTCGGGAAGTGGACGATCATTTTACGTTAAATTTATATGGTACACTTATACCCCACTCTAAAGTCTAAAATATCTTTTGTTTTATTTATTTTTACCGCGAAATAAAAAAGTAGAATCTCATTTTCCTTTTAGGATGAACTAGCATATAATGTACTGATACAATAATACCAAAAAATATGCTGACTAATTAATGCATCCACCAAAATGATAATGTCTTCATTAAAACAGATGGGGGAATAACCGGACACAATGGATGACGTCACAAAATGATAATGTTATCCATCATACAAGAGAGAGAGAGAGAGAGAGAGAGAGAGAGAGAAAAGAGATCCTTTATTTTGACGACTCGTGACCTTTCGTGTCAAGGGTCATCTACTAGACGAATGAATATATATATATATATATATATATATATATATATATATATATATAATAATAAACACTGACCCAACGATTATTTAAAACTAACTTCATGTGGCCGTGATTCCCGGACGTTGGGCATATATATAGTGAATAAACAATAAATTTAAAAAGCTCCCTCTGGTTGCGTATTTTTGCTAGGCTTGAAGTATTATATAATCGTGACAGAACTACGTACAATACGTAGTTAAAACAAAATAAATATTAAAATATTATTGTTATAAATAAAAATTAAAAAAAGTAAAGTACCCCAAAAGTAAATGCAGACCCGAAAATATTTTTTATAAATAAAATAAAGTAAAAACTTTTTTTTTTATGGATATGAAAATAAACGCAGACACCACAATTTTTTAATAAATAAAATTTAGGCTAGCGTATTTCCTTTTTATAGATGTCATGTCTGGAAGAAAATAATAGGAAATTACAACATGGCCGCCAGCGATGAGAGCATTGCATTAAAGTTCGATTTTCACGTCTTTAAAAAAAAAATTAAAATTTTATTTCAGGATAAAAATACAATTTAAGACTAATTAATAAATTTAATCCAAAATGTTTGCAAAAATGAAACGAAATAAACGAGATATTCAAATAATCCCTATAGTACAATTGAACGGAAATATCTATTTCGTCCCTTCAGTTTTTAATTTTAACTATTTAGTAATTTGAATTTTTTTTAAGTTTTAAATATAAAGGAGGATTCCCCCACTCCACCCCCTAAAAATGGAAGAGGTAATTCCTGGAAGGGCGGTCTTATGATAACAGAATCTATACTAACTACACTTATAAATTCTAATGAAATCGAGTTTGTTTTTTTTTCATTCATAAGATCAAAGTGTAGTATCTATTCTCTTAACATCAATGCCGGAAGTTTTTATGTAATTATTTTTCCATTGAAACTGAAAGTTTTAAAATGTTTTTAAAACACTATCGTTTTTTTTAATAAAATCTTTTTAATTAATTGTATTGATAATTATAATAATATTACTATTGAGGAAAATATTATAAATATATAACAAAATTTGAAAATACTAATTATAAATGTATATTACAGAATATTAATTTATTAGAAACTTGAAAATAAAATAAATATGCAAATGTACAAAAGCAGTTTTGTTTGACAAAGTGTAAATTATTATATATATACTGTATCAGTATATTTAAGTAAAACCTAAATGTTTTGATGTTAATATACTTAGGGAAGATTCGCATTTATTCATATCTAGATTACATTAGATTGGAATATTAGATTAGCTAAATGCAGTATTCTCAAGGCGATCCATAATACAGGCCTGGCAAACATGCAACTGGTGTTTCAAGGGAGATAATTACATGAAAACTTCCGGCATTGATGTTAAGAGAACAGATACTACACTTTGATCATATGAATGAAAAAAAAAATAAACTGCACAAGATTTCTAGCATAGAAAAAATGGGGTAACTGCCGTAAAACGCTAGAATGGCCCGGAAATGGAGGATCATTTTATGTTAAATTTATATACGAAACTGATCCCTCACTCTAAATTTTATAACAATTGTTTTTTTTTCTTCTTTCTGCTACGTTTTTCAGGGTGTTCACATGTAATCGCCTGAAAAAGTAGAATCTCATTTTTTTATCTTAATACATAATTTTCCAAACAGTTATCAGATATGTTTTACATATATTTTATTAGTTTTATGTTCTTCTTAATGTAAGTTGATTCTATTATTAAGACTGTGTATCATGAATAAATAAGCATTTTCTTCATCTTTTGAAAAAAAAAAAAAATTGTATATGTAACAAACATAACAAATTTTGTAAAACTTATCAAAATTGTTTCTCTGAACATTATTTTGTTCATAAAGTATTTGATTTTGTAAAATGTTGAATTTGCTTTCTGATTGTATTATGCCATTATATTTTCTGTAATCAAGTAGTCATGATAAACAAATTGACTCATGATTTTTGAAATATCAAAAATATTCATGGCGAATAAAGTGTTTTTTTGTTAATTTAGTTCTTTTATATTTTTTGTACTTTTGTATTTTATAGAAATAAATCAATTATTGTAAGCTAATTCCTGATAATATGTATAGTTGCTAATTGCTGGACATTACTAAGAAATCTTTTGCTCAAACTTTTCTCGGTAATGATTATTTAGTAGTAATTTTGGTCTACACATGTCCGCCCCAGTCGTGGACCCCAGGAGATCAGAGTTCAATCCCTGGTCAAGTTATACCAAAGACAAAAAAAGAAAGTGGTACTTCATGCTCCCTTACTAAATACTTAACATTGTATGGTGAGGATCAAGTGCAAGTGGAGTAATGCTGGAAAGGAGTGGTGCCCTCCCCTACACCTCGCTGTAGTAGCTAATGAGAAGGGAGCCTTTGTGTCACTTTCGACTATGGTCGACCACTTTACTTACTATGAAGATTAAAATAAAGATATGATACTAAACCTTATGTCTAGAATCCTTATTCTAATTTTGATCAAAATCCATTACATGATTTTGATTCTAAAAAATGTCTCAAATTTAAGAGTTAAGCTTAAGGGTCTTAAGAAGAAATTGAAATTCAGCGAACCTTACTTAATTGGTGTATAATTGCTATGGATCAAATCCAATGCAAATCTAATATATTTGAATTTCAAAATGGGAGGTTGTCCATAATATGCCCCTAAAACCTCTCTGTAATAGTAAAACAACTCTGAAATTTGGGGAATATTTATTAATTTATGTCTAATACATATTGTTAAAATTTTTTAAAAATCGGAGGAATCTGAATTTTCACAGAGGGCATCCACCACCTTTTTACCCACTTTCTGTTGTGACCTTGAAGAGCCAATAATAATTAAGACAACACGGTGGTATATTTACAAGAGTGTATTTACAGAAGTACAGAACAGTATGTTACAGAAAGTCTGCATCCAATACTGTGGCTATGACTGCCACCTTATTTCGTCATAATTCTATTCATAGTCTCTGGAAAAGTCCATCTACTCCTGAAATAAGGTAGATCAAAATTAAACAATTACCCCCCCCCCCCCCATTTTTAGCCTTGCTGCGTATGGAGTCAAAACTTTTTTCTTTTCAGGTTTATTTTAATGAAGTCCGTAATCTTATGGTTTCTTCTTGATGTGAGGATTTTTTTTAACGCCTTCTATTATTCGGTCGTCCAGACCCAATCTTTTCCTTTTTTCTCTTTTTGAAAATATAACATTAAGAGACGCTTGCAAATATTGCATGTTTTAAATAAACACTTTGTAATAATTCGCAAAATCAAGAGAAGTTTGTAGAGATGATACATTTGCCGGAGCTGGCATATTTGTTATCGCATTCGCTTGCTTTGAGTCCGATCTTCTTACATCTTAGTCTATAATTTGATTAAGATATTTTATTTTATTTTTATTTTCGTAGACTGTAGGCAAAACCCACTTGCTGTATTCTGCATTCATTTTTTTAATCTATTTACTTTCTTGTCAATTTTATCTAATGACGAGAATGGAACATTTTTCTTTTTAGAAACTGGTTGAATATATATTTTTAGAAACTGGTTGAACATTTTTCTTTTTAGAAACTGGATGAATATATATTTTAAATTCAATTTTAAATATATATTTTAAATTCAATTTTGTCATTTTTTTATATCTTTCTAGTCCAGAAAAAACTTCCGAATAGCTTTCTTTCAATTTTTTCTTTAGTCTTCTTTATTTAGCATTTAAGGTTTTTATATTTTTATGGAAAGAATTTATAGGCTTATCCCATAATTGAAACTTTTCCATCAAATCCGTTTCCAAAAACTTGCTTAAATTCACAAACATTTTCAATTTTAAAGTTTTTCCTTATAATCTAACTGTAGTTATTAGTTCGCCCTCAAATGTTATTGTTCTCCAGTGACGCTTTTGGCCACTTTTTTAGTTCTCATCAAAGTTGGTTTTCCAATTTTCTTCCACGTTTGAAGATTTATGATCGACAAATCTGAGCCTGAGCCAAGTTGCATTTTAATATTCTTATTCAATATTCGTACTTGTACAAACTTTCTAATATTTTCCACTTCGTCACATTTAGCAATGTTAATAAATCTTTTTAAATTTTATTTTTACTATGCAGTGTGTACTTTTGTGTCCCGTGTATCTTTCAACCTCTTCCACTGTTCTTTCACACTTCCAGAAGTCGGTCTGTTAACCAAAAGCTCCCTTACTCGGTCTCTAAACTCGTGTTTCATTTGTTATTCATTTAACCTCTACGCCTTTCTCCTAAAGATGAACTTTCTCTTTACCTCATGAATCTGTATGGAACCCCTTATTTAATAGCTTGCTCTCGTTTTATCAGCCATGACCGGGTAGAAGTCCTAAGTAATTCATAATTGTATTTTTAGTATTGCCTGTACTGAGTAATGAACCTTCAACCTCCAGAAGACTGTCACTTAGAACTGATAATTACTTAGCACTTTTATCCGTTATCACAGGTCCTTGCAGACATTGTGAAAATAACATCCAAGATGAGAACAGTAGTCTAAATAATTCAAATAATCACAATTATCAATCCTCATTTTAAAAAAAAATTCCAAAACATTACTCTAAAGATTGAATATGATATTAAGTCTAAAATAAATTTAGAACATGATACCTTACCGGCAATTTATAGTGGGACTCTTCGGATAGTATTGAATTGAAAGCTTTATGTCTGCTGGGGTATTATTATTCTAATGATAGATATTTTTGTTTGTTTATATGTTTACCCTGCTAAGGTGAGGTTAGGGTCTGAATTGGATTTTTCCATTTAGATTTGTTTGAGTACGACATTTATACTTTAACCGATGAGTTGCACCATCTGTCGCCAGAGATCCCAAAGACATTTTTCATACAGCATCTGGTTTTCACAAACATTAAAAGAAATTAAGTGAAAGAACAAAAAGTCATAAATAGGTTAAATCAAGCACCCCCAAAGTGGGAGGTACTACTCTCCATCCTCAACCAGTGGCATTTAATAGATCCATTGGGGTGAATAAGGAGAGCTTTAAATCAGTTATATTTTTTTAATTATTCTTTTTATAAAACCGATAACAAAATCTAAATGACTCACACTGAAACAAATAAGTAATCCATGTTTTAAAAAGGATAACATTAAGAAAGTTTCAACTGAAAATCATTTGAAGTCGACTAAACACTTGCTTCATGTATTGTTGAAGAGTAAAGAGCAGACATCTTTAAGCTTGATGCATATCTGATGTCACCTGCTGCTACCAGATCAGGCTGTCTGAAGATATAGGCTTCCTGACAAAAAAATACACCTAACATTGAAGTTTTTTTTGTTTTTCTCCCTTCTCTTTGCAAAACTCAATCATGTTCTGCAAAGCAAAATACAAAAACAACAATTCATCTCCTTTCTCTCTCACTCTCTATCTTTCCTTTTTTTTTTACACCCCCTAATAAAGCCACCATTTTGCCGTGGGTGGCAACCCGTGATGCTCAAGAGCGGAATCCTGGTGGCTGAGCAGTCCATAAAGTAGTAGTGAATATGTACACTGCAACGCTCCACTTTGGCCCTTACCTGGGCTAGACGGGCGGTTGGAGAGGCCCCATACAATCAATCGGCTGGTCACGTCAAGCCCCACCATATAAAACCCACACCAATCTACTCACAATTAACATTCTTATTCCAACCCTCACTAACAACCACTAATAAATACCCCCAAAATATGTAAGTAAACAACAATAAAGATGCCCAAAACCTATTAAAAATGGGGAATTTCTACAACCATGAATGCAAAGTTTTTCCACATGAAAAGCTAAACACCTCTAAAGGAGTCATAAGGAACCAAGAATTGTCCTTGGCAATTACGGAAGAAATAAGAACGGTATTACAAAAACAAGGCATAATTGACCACACACACATAACCATGAAAAGAAATGGTCAGACCATACCAACTAATACTTATTAATTAACTTTTTATTGAGCATCCAATGGTGATTGGTGAGGCTAAACTACTGGAGAAGCTGAAGTTAAACTCATTAAGAAAAGCTCTTTCTTGCTGAATAAGGTTCTGCCATGCTTGAAATGAATGTAATCAATTCCATTATTTTAGTAGTTAGATAGCTAGTGTTTTATTTTGGGGATTTACACACAGCAGATACAGCAAGGGGAGGGGGAAACAATAGACCCTTATTTGTTCTTATCTATTTGGCTTCGCTTCTAGCCACTAACTGATCAGATTTAACAATTCGTTTTCCTTTCTCTGATGACCTAATTCCTCATCAGACTTCCCCTTTTCTCTGTTCTCACATCAGCTTATTTAACTTCCAAACTTGCCAGACAGCACGTCTTTGAGATGACGAGTGAGTAATGTTTCTGTTTTTAAAAGATTTTCTAGTTTCAAGTATTGTTTTTATTTTTTCTAATATAAATATGTATATTTTTTGTAAGCACATATAAATAGTTTTGAATCTTTTTAATGAACAAATATTATTGTTTTTTTTATTCAGAAAAGCATGGGATTTGAGTGACATCATATGCAGTGTCATGCTAAACGCGTTCGATTCAATTGCTTGCATAACTGGAATGCTGAAAATACAAGTGGTTCAATATCTATGCAAGTTATCTTGCACTGAACGTAATTTCTTTTAAATGAATTGTATAAAATTTACAAATTTCATGTCTATAGTGTGGGAAATAGGCGTGGTGATTATTCATCAAAAAAAGACATTTCTTATTTGATTGCAATTTTTTTCTCATTCCATTATTTATTTTGGGTGAAACGACCAGACATTTTTATTTAATGGTGATCAGTGGGTGGGGCAGGTTAATGAAAAATAAGATTTTATATATATATATATATATATATATATATATATATATATATATATATATATATATTCTCTCTCTATATATATATTCTACATATATATATATTTATATTCTACATATATATATATATATATATATTCTACATTATATATATATATATTCTACATTATATATATATATTCTACATTATATATATATATATATATATATATATATATTCTACATTATATATATATATATATTCTACATTATATATATATATATTCTACATTATATATATATATATTCTACATTATATATATATATATATTCTACATTATATATATATATATTCTACATTATATATATATTCTACATTATATATATATTCTACATTATATATATATATATATTCTACATTATATATATATATATATATATTCTACATTATATATATATTCTACATTATATATATATATATATAAATATATATTCTACATTATATATATATATATAAATATATATTCTACATTATATATATATATATTATATATATATATATATATATATTATATATATATATATATAAGATATATATATATATATATAAGATATATATATATATATAAGATATATATATATATATAAGATATATATATATATATATATATTATATATATATATTATATATATATAATATGGATATGTATATATATTCTACATATATATATATATTCTCTCTATATATATTATATATATATATAATATGGATATATATATATATATTCTACATATATATATATATTCTCTCTATATATATTATATATATATATATATAATATGGATATATATATATATATATATATTCTACATATATATATATTTTATATATATATATTATATATATATATTCTACATATATATATATTTTATATATATATATATATATATTATATATATTCTACATATATATATATATATATATATATATATTTTATATATATATTATATATATATTATATATATATATATATAATATAGATATATTCTACACATATATATATTTTGCATTATATATATATTATATATGTATAGATATATTCTACACATATATATATTTTGTATATATATATAGATATATTCTACACATATATATATATATATAATATAGAGATAGATATATTCTACATATATATATATATTGTATATATATATATATAGTGAGAGATATATTCTCTCTATATATAATATATATAGATAGGTATATTCTATATCTATTAATAATGGAGATTATGTATCTGTCTGAAGCCGAAACTATATTATTAGTTTTGATTGCTCTCTTTTTATATCTACTTATCAGCTCCTATATATACCCATTCCAAAACTTTCCCAAACATCACGCGTCTTTCAAATTTACACAATTAATTTGTTTTAAAGCTTCTAATAAATTAATATTCGCAAATATACACTCATAATTGTTTTCTTCAGATTTCCAGATATATTTAAAATATTTTCCTCGATAATAATCTTAATATTTCCTCGATAATAATCTTAATAAAAATTATAAATAGAATTAATTAAAGACATTTTTTAAATCTATATAATTGAGTTACGTAATTAAATTAGATTGTAATGGAATATGATGGAACAGCTGGCGTTCACTCCAGCATTTGGTTACCCGACCTCTGATTATTAAGTATAACGTTCTATTTCGAACGCACAGAAAGTTCTCTTTCAAGAAATCCACAGGTGTTAACATGACGTCAGATTAGAGAGAGAGAGAGAGAGAGAGAGAAAGAAAGAGAGAAAAAAGAGAGAGAGAAAAAAGAGAGAAAAAAGAGAGAAAAAAGAGAGAGAGAGATGGACACAAGACAGAAGCGCGTTATTTGATTAATAACATCTAAACAACACATTCTCTGAGATTTATCGTACGAGTCGATCAAAAATGATATATATATATATATATATATATATATATATATACGCCCACCCAAACTTGCACCCGCCCCCAAAAGCTTTTAAAAGTTAGATACAAATGATTCTATGGAAAAAAGAATTGCTCTAATATAAGAGACAACTCATGTCTAGATATCCTTTGGTAGATCCTTTCAATAGTCCGAATTAGGATCTTAGTTTCGGAGGAGAATTGGCTGATGAATTTGCCATAGTTTGGATTTGTCTCCCAAATACTTTCGGACCCACCTGGGTCCATCTTCGGAGGAATGAGGTTAATCAGGTATAGACCATGTGTTAGTATTTATAGAAGGTTTTTGGCCGGAATTATGTACTATGTACGAAACTATATTTGGAGCTAAGATCCTAATTCGGACTATTGAAAGGATCTACCAAAGGATATCTAGACATGAGTTGTCTCTTATATTCAACAATACTTGCCTGCAAGAGAAGATGCTGCCTATATATATATATATATATATATATATATATATATATATATATATATATATAGTCACTATCTACAGAGACAACTCATGACACAGAAGGATTGTAGGTCGTCTATGATCTCTTTTAATATTGTTCATCATTCAAATGACAATCCGGCCATCTCAATAACCTTTTTCCTCAGGTTGCTTTTGGTCTTGATAAGTGGTTACTCATCAGTAACAACAACAACAAACAATTCTCAAAAGGATTGATATGCCATAAAATGGGCAAATCGCCCCCCCCCGCACTTTTGTTGTACTTGATGGATGACATGTAAAAGCATATCGATTCGAATCAAATGGTTGATGGCACTTGGTTATTGTTAAGCAGTTACTAATCTTTATAGAAGAATGAGGTAGCTGTTAAAAACCATTCAACCAAGTTGGAAGGTTTTTAAACCAACTGACAGTCGGTCTGACCAAAGATTTACTCTCAACTACTTGGTAAGAAATTGAAGTTACCCCCTCCCTACCCCTCCCTCTTTAAACACATTTCTGGCCTTATGCTCGTGCCCTCTTCTCCCCTTCTCACCCCGCCGACTCATTAATGATGTTAGACTTTAAAACCGTTTGACCTGTTCTGGTTTGGGCAAATATCCCAAGTGATAATAACAAAAAAATCCTGGTAGCTTTAATGTCAGCATTTCAGGACATTTTTCCCCTTTTCTCTTTCCTTTTCTTTTTCATTCTTATTCGTCTTTACAATCACCAAATCTCCTCCTGCCCCCCCCCCCACCTCCGAGGATCACCGAAGTTAAGCGACGTTGGGCCTGGTCGGTACTTGGATGGGTGACCATTTGCAAAGAGCAGATTCGTTATGTAAAACCCGGTCTTAGTGGACTTGCAAGCTGGGGGCTAGCTACCGATTTATAACTACAATGAACAGTCCTGGGTCATTTGTTATGATCTGCACCGACGAGACACTAACTGACAATGACAGATCGATTTCAGATTTAGATTTGTCCTTCTCTTCATTCTCCTTTTCTTTTTCTATCTTTTTCTTTTCGACTCTTAATTTTCATGTTTTTCTTTCTTTTTATTGACTTCCTTCCCTGTTCTTTTCTTTTTCTTTCCTTTCTTATTTTTGTTCTTTTTCTTTTTTATTTCTTTCTGATTTTTTTGTTTTTCTTTCTTTTGTTTTTTTTCCTCTCAATTTTTCTTACTTTTTCACTTCTGAATGAAGATTTTCTTAGCACAGATTGAATTTTCAACCACAGGTAAATGAGAATTTTACAGAATCTCAAAATTTGAGTAAATTCCAATCATTTAATGACCCCCCCCCCACCCCACCCTCTTACGGGGACTTAACTCTACAAATTGAAAAACATTTCTCAACCTATAACTCAAATTGAGATAAAATTATCAATAAAAAAAAGAAGTTATTTGTACATTTTATTCCCCGGGGAAATTCAGGAATTCAAAAAGAAACTCCTGCTGTCAACCCTGAAATCCATATTACACTACATCTGGGGGAAAAATGATTACCCTAAGATATTTTTGTTTAATTTTATTTTTGTTTTATGAAACGAAGAAAATCTATTTTAAAAAATTATTTCGTTTCTTTACGTTCTAATATATTTCACTTATTCTATGGACCTAACCGATAATTGTCCTTAGTGACCCTAAATCGAATCTAAGGAAAAATTTAACTGTGTCTTTAGATTCTGTGAAAAAATTTAACCCTCATTGAAACTTATTTGAATGTTCTGTTAACATATTGACGTCCTTAACACATAAACATTGATATATATATATATATATATATATATATATATATAAGATAAAAAATACAAGTTTTCAAATTGGCATGTTTGGGCAAAATTAACACGTACACGAAGTAAGATTCTACACAAACACCACCCCCTTTTAAATATGTTGTTACTGTTTTGTTTTGTTTTTTCTACACAGAATTATAAGTAAGATGACAACAAAACTAAGGTATTGAGAGTACTGCTTAAACTAGTTCTTCCAGGGCCCCCCCCCCCAAACAGACTCCCCTCCCGTCGTGGTGGGGAGGAGGGAGTCGGAGGATGGTAGCGTAAGCTTTAATTTTAGTCTCTGTTTGTTAGAACCGGTGTGAACCCGTTAGACTGACTCATTAACAGTACGTTGTCCTTGTCTGATGTTCGAAACCTCTGCTCAACCTAAGCATCACCTAAACTGTCATCGTTAGGTCTTCTATCACCTTCCCTCCTGTCTTGTCCTTCGGGGCTTGACTTACGCCGGTCAATGGGTCTGTCCTGTGCAGTTCTAGGAGGTCCACCCTCCCAGGCTTTGCCTCCCCTCTTTGGGGAGGAGTAAGTTTATTGCTTACTGTCTGAGGCGCCCCTACCGGGGAATGCCGACGGGGCTGCCCAGGCAATTTTTAATGGCCAGAGTGCTCACTTTCTCGAGCGCTGGCTTTTCAAACCCCACTTTCCCGACCCGATCTTGGGCCATATCTTACTTGTGGGAGTAAGATAAAACTGGCCTTGTGCCTAACTCTTGGGGAGGAGTAAATAAAACCTTCCCTCCTGTCCACTCAACTCGCCATTGCTGCGTGTTGGGATGTTGTCATTTCTGTAATTACAATTCTAACGAAACACCTTTCTTGATGAGGTTCTATGTATTCAAGTCTCTGGCACATATTGTATTTCATTTGTTGGGTTAGGGATTTTCGGTTTTCGCATTATGTTTTGCCAAGTTACACAACTAACATCATATATATATATATATATATATATATATATATATATATATATATATATATATATATATATATGGTAGTATGTTATGAAAAGGCAATGCAAAGTGCCGGGTAGGTTGTAAGCTGGAAGGAACAAAAATAATAAATCGAAATGGGACTTACATTTATTTTTTCTTAAAATCTTACATAACAGCAAGTGTGGTGTTAGCTGGTTTTTTTTTGTTTGTTGTTCCTTCCAGCTTACAACCTACCCGGCACTTTGCATTGCCTTTTTAAAACATACTACTACTATTCCCATCAATGCTTCAAGCCAACTACCATATTCTCTCTCTATATATATGTATATATACATTTTTTAAAATTAATTAATTAATTTTTAAAAAAAATCTATATATACAATTGATGACTCGTCCGATTAAGGGCGAATTAAAAAAAAAAGGAAAAATGCGCTCATTTGCATATTCTTAAATGATAAAAACAAAACGCTCAGGGTGGCAAAAAATAAAAACGCACCGTAAGAACACCGGTCGCTATCGTCAAAAACAAAAAACAATAACAAATAATCTCTATATATGTATATATATATATTAATGTATACCTTCAGTCAGAAATGATGGAAAAAAATATGCATAGAATTATGTCAGTAATTTAAATTTTTATATATAAATTATTGTCATTTCTGATGACATAAAGTAAAAAGACACCTACTGTTTCTATTTACTTGCCTCCTCACGAGGGCAGAGTTAGACACGTCGTTTTTAATGTGGGGAAAATCTAGCTCCCCAAAACGGGAACTTTGGATTGGAACAAAATTTTAAATGTCCTCAGTCTGGAAGCATTTCTCCTTCACTGGCCTAGGACAAACAAGATGAAGTGTAGTATCAGAACAGATACTACACTTTGCTCTTAGCCAAAAGGCCAATACTGTTGACTTTTTATTTAGAGTTGAGGATTTCTTTCCGAATTCATTTCGGACGGCGGGGATTGTCTGACTTGAAATTTGCTTTTTTGCTTTACCTGACCTCTTGAAATGTCACGTGTTTTACTAGCTAACTTTGTGACGGTACAGATATGAAAATATACACATAAATACATATTGGTCTTCATGATAGTGAAGGATGAAAGTGGGTAAAATTGTTTTTAGCTGTTGCCGGGGTGGGGGTGATTTATTCATATTTGAAAATTAACTGGGAATTTTTTTTTTCTCATTTTCTTATTTCTTTTCTTGTTTTTTATTTTCTTCTTCTCTGTCCTTCTCTTCTTTTTTATTGTGCCTCGTGTCCCTGTTTTGTTTTCTTTTGTCTCTCTTGTATTTTGTCTCTCTTGTGATTCTTGGTCTTGTCTCTTGTGTCTTACTTTTTTTTTGCATCTCGTGTCTTACGTTTTTTTTTACATCTCGTGTCTTACGTTGTTTTTTTTGCATCTCGTGTCTTACGTTTTTTTTTTTGCATCTCGTGTCTTACGGTTTTTTTGCATCTCGTGTCTTACGTTTTTTTGCATCTCGTGTCTTACGTTTTATTTTTGCATCTCGTGTCTTACGGTTTTTTTTTGCATCTCGTGTCTTACGTTTTTTTTTTTTGCATCTCGTGTCTTACGTTTTTTTTTTGCATCTCGTGTCTTACGTTTTTTTTTGCATCTCGTGTCTTACGTTTTTTTTTGCATCTCATGTCTTACGTTTTTTTTTGCATCTCGTGTCTTACAATTTTTTTTGAATCTCGTGTCTTACGTTTTTTTTGCATCTCGTGTCTTACAATTTTTTTTGCATCTCGTGTCTTACGTTTTTTTTTGCATCTCGTGTCTTACGTTTTATTTTGCATCTCGTGTCTTACGTTTTTTTTTTTTTCGTGGTTTGTATCTGTTGCTTATCTCGCATCTCTTGCATCTCGCCTCGTTTAAAATACAATTTCAGAAACATTGTAATTCATACTTGATATATTACTTCAGTTCTACAACCGACAGAAACAAACAATTGTTGTCATTAATGTATAAATAAATGAACGCTATTTTTATTTATATCTTTATGTTGAATTGAAAGTATAAACTCAACGGGCGGTAAAACCATCCTCCATTATATCATAAAGAGCAATATATATATATATATATATATATATATATATATATATATATATATATATATATATATATATGAAGCAATCCAACAAAAGATATAAGCGTCAACTAATATCTTATAATTAGTGAAACATCCGGATAAAAAAACTGAAGCTCAATATACTGGATAGAGCATTAATATTATAATATAAAATGAAGTAATAAAATAAGGTGTCAATCAAATTTTATTAGAATTCAAAGTTCATGCAAAGCATCCTTAAGTCCTTAGCTCATGAGTTTTCAAAGATAATTCTTCTCTTCAGAGGACCATTACCGCAGTTATACTACTACAGGCAATAAAATTACGCTTTGAAAATATATAAAATTATATACACAAATATATAAAAATACATAACATCAAACATATCAATCCAAAAACATACTTTTGTTGAATCCATACAGTCCATCCAGGTCATACAAGTTGAGAAGCATAATCAGGAAGGACATTACTCCAAGATACAAATAGCAGTCCAAATATGTGAAATTGAAGGGGCCGGCAAAGTTATCCAGTCGCGAAATATATATATATATATATATATATATTAACTGTCCCGTCACACAAAAGTTAGCTAGTTATAAAAAAACTACTAGATGAATCAATTCCAAGTATTTAGGTTAATTGAGAAACCAAATAGCAAGTCAGGCAACGTCTCCCCTCGACCTTCAATTTATTTCCATAATGAGACATTTTTTCCTTTTTTTCTTTTTTAAACTTTCAGTTCTAGACGTTTTCTTTCTTTCTTCTTTCTTTTTTAACTTCACTAATTCAGACGTTATCTTTATGAATATGAATATTCGTGCGAACACTGGTGAAGAATAATTTTTAAAATAATTTTTGATGGAGGATGTACACTCGTCTTTGTATCTTAACCAACTATAGAACTTTAAATTTTCAGCCATTCCTTGATTTATCTTTTTGCCATCAAGAAACGTTTTACCTTTTGAGGTTTTTGTTTGGTCCTTAAATGACAGTGTCATGAGTAAGAGTATCTGTCATGAAATTTGTTAACTCGTTTGTCAACATTTTTTTAAGTGTCAGATGATTTTGTAATTGTCATTTTATTTTGTTACTTTTCTTGAATATTTTTTTTGAAAAAATCTGCTTTCTTTTCGGTGACTAATGATGGTGCAAAACCTATTTGAATTTTTTTTTTACTAACAACTGAAAAAATGTGTTTAAAAGAATTGAGACAAACACGTAAACACTCACATACTAGAGTACCCGTGACCCGTTGAGTCACAACTAGTGATGAGACGATTCCAATATTTTCCCCGATTCTGATACAATTACTGATTCCATTCTAAATTCCGGATTCCGATAAAATTACTGATTCCGATAAAATTACTGATTCCGATTTTTTTTTAATCTCTAAATATTTAGCTATAGAGTTGTTGTTGCTTTCTTTAAAGATATTCGGATTATCTTTAAAACCCATGTAATATGTGCATATATTTTCGCAAATGTAAAAATACACTTGTGGGGGGGGGGTGATCTATTAATTTTAATTTTACTGGTACCTTAAAATCGATAAATATTTATCATTTTATCATTACTAACACCAATGTAAAATTTTGTTTTGAACAAAAAAAAACGAAAAAACAATTAAAAGAATCGATTTTGTCATCGGATAATAGGCACAAATTTTTCCGATGCCGATAGCAAAAACACTTCCGAGTTTTCCGATTAATCGTCCCAACACTAGTCACAACCACTAGCACTATTCTGTTTTGATTTTAAATCGCCTCAAAACAAATACTTCTGCGATTAAACAATTCCAAACGACACAGAGTTTGTGGAAATTTGTTTTATTTTGCCATCGTCCAAAAATAAAATTCACTTTATTCAGAAAATGACCCTAACCCGGCTGAACATACGGTCCATGTATATGTTTTCTCCTTTATTAGCAATATAAAATAGAAAGTAATTTTAGATTTGTTTCTCTAGAGCAGCATTTCTCAGTCTTTTTACTCTTATGTGATCCCTAAAATAAATTACATTTTTCAAGAAACCCCTGTGCAATAACAAAATTATATAGCACACTTTTCTCATTTTATTTTCAGCGTAGTTCACGTGGTAAATATCATAGCATAAAGTTTTTGATAACTGGTTAATTTTGGTAAACTTTTTTTTATTCATGCCCAATTTTGGTAAACTTTTTTTTATTCATGCCCAATATCCAAGTTAAAAACCTTTGTTATGAATTTGTTTGAGGTTCAGCCACATTTTGACTGGACTATAAAGGATGTTTCAAGAAAACTACAGAAGGCGTTAACTCAACAATTTTGTTTTAATTTCTACCACCCCCCTCCCCAACTGAGTGTTTGTTTACAAATGAGTCATCTTGATGAGACCTAAAAACCACCCGAGGATAATAAGATAGATAGAGTGACAGTTAAATGATGATAAATACTATGAGAGGATTGAAAATCTCCACATTACACCAACTCAAAGCAACAGCCGATCCAGAAAACAGCAACTCTTCCCCCTTTGTCAGAAATATTGCTCATGGAATGTGAGGACATTCATTATTATATTCGGTTTACCATCCACTTTACATGCTGGCATGTATTGGACGGCTTTTAGAAATTGACTTCCAAACTAACCTATCTCTGTAAGGTATTTATTTATCCTTCTTTCTCTCAAGTCCATTTTTATCACTTTCTCCCATGTTTTCCTTGGCTTTCTCTTTTGAACTAAACCTGTTACCGCAACTGTTCTACATCTATTAACCCTAGAACTCTCATCTATTCTTTCAATACCATCGAAGTCTCCTGTTCTGCACATATCTCCTCATACTGTCCAGATTTAATCTTCCTCTGAGGTCATCAGACCTAAGCCTGCCTTTAACACTCCATTACATATCCATCATATTTTATGGACAAAATAAGGAGAAACAAGAGTTGTGAGGCTGTCGAAAATAAACGCAATGTCCACTTTCTACTCTCCATACATTTTTGATTCCTTTAAACCATTTTAGGCGTCTGATCTCTATAAACTTTTTTATTGCTCTCAATGTGTCTCCATTTTATGAGCCTGTCCTTGGACTTGTACTCCAACTAGGTGTATATGTTTATATATTTCTATGTACAGGATTCACTCCTAAACTAATTAAATAATCATTATGAATTTTGGAGCACAGCTGCTAGGCATAAAGGTGGGTAATGTGGACTATATTTAGTTTATGCTAAGATGATGGGAGCTCTTCATGAAAATTAAAGTACCTCTGATTTTTGTGAAACTTTTACGAAATCGAAACATGGGTCCAATAAACACAATACTTTAGATAAAAGCTCCAAGGCTCGCCTTGCCTGGAGAGTCACCCGCTCCAACTGACCAAACTCACTTTGTCATGCCCAGAGGACCAGGTCTCCCCCTCCCCTTCTCATCTCCTGGAATCTTTTTGTCCTGACCGGAAATCTTGGCTTCTAGTCTTTCTCAGTGGTCACCATTCGACCACCCAGAAGCTGACTGCTGGAGGTATCTATTTGAGATAACTGCCAGACAGTCCACTCAAGGAGGTTATCATGGAGCCCATCTAGGAACACGGCAGCGTCTCACAAGTGGACTGGTGCCAGCATGACTTCCTGTTTAATGAGACACTTATATTTTTCAAAGAGAAATAAGATTCTGATATAAAGTCAAAGATATTTTCAATTTCCTCCATGTCCCCTCCTTTTCCTTCATGATTTCAACTTCCACCTTTCTTTATTCTAGTAGTTTTATTTTAGTAAAGAAAACTAAAGGTCCATGAAAAATCATTACCCATGACATCACGCATGAGGTGCTAGTACTTTCCCACTCCAGTGCTCAACAACCCGCATCCCCCACACAACAAAATCATCCACTCTGCATACAAACAATCGACAGAAGGAGAAAACAATTCTTTCCCTTAAAACTTATCTCTATTGCTCACACAATATCCATAATATAAAGTAAATCTAAATTAGAAAATAAAATAAATTTTATCCTATCTTAATCGCTCATTTATCTCCCCTTTTTTCTATAACAATTAATACGAAAGAATCTTTTTTCAAACAAAATAAAGCAATTCTGATAAAATAACTCTAAATATTAAGATCATTTTACAATAATATTCATTACATAATTAACCCTTAAGTAAAAGAAAAGATTGGATCTGCTTATTCAATGATTGTTTCAACCCCAACACAACATGCTTATGCTTCACAATACTGTTTTATTTCCCAGCATTGGCACCCAAAATGTTCGCTTCCTAGAAGGATCGACCCCACTCTAAACGGTTGCGATCTATTTCTGAATTGAAAGCAAAAAAGCAAACCTATTTCCACTTCCACTCCCCACATCCACACCCAAAGGACGAAATTACCAAAATGTTAATCCATCCATATGAATACTGAGGAAAACTTTGATTCGTGTTTACAACAAAGTTATGAATGAAATATCCTAATATTTCAAGCATTTCAAGTAACTAACTATGAAGCGATAGCGAACCGGCAGACTAAGTGTTGTCTTCCCCAATCAAACAAATGCCAAAGAACTGCTGGCCTGAATAGCTACTCTCTTTCTCTTTCTATTTTGCTAAGAAACACTCTACCCACTGCACCATTACTACTAATGAGTCGTACACCATGCCTGCCTGCTCCTCTCGTCTCCTCCATCCATTATTACTGCTGCTGTCAGTTCCTCTTTCTTACTCTCTCTCTCTCTCTCTCTCTCTCTCTCTCTCTTTCTCTTTTCGAAACAACGAACGTTCATCCACACCAATTTAAAAAATGTTTACCAAGATTTTCTTTCTTTCTTTTTCTATAGAAATTATTGTTTTCTCTTTTTGATTTGTAAAATAAAATTGTAACACATACAACTCAAAGCAAGTAAATATTTTATTTTAACTACAAACAATGTATTCTCTTTTTTTCTGGAGGGGGGGGGGGGTGAGAAATAATTTAAATCCGAATCAAAATAAGAATTTACTAAGAGGCCTTCATTAAACAAAAAAAACAACCCCAAAGCGACACAAGAAAAAAAAATGAGAGAAAAGATTGACAGAAGAAAACTGAATTGTTTTAGACCTACCCGTTCTGGGACATTCTTTTCTAATGACGTCTCAGCTGTTCCTCTTCTGTTTTGGTTGAGGGGCTGTCTCATGTTTGATCTCCCTTGGTTAATGTTGGGACTGCATCTCACAGTTGCTACATCTTGCAGAGTTGATTTCGGTCAACTGAGCGCTGGATGTGTCTCTAGGATCTGCTGCATTTTCAGGATTAATCCGATGGTCATGACGCCAGATATGAACATGCATGAGTGCGTTTACTGCAATGGCCGCGATCGGCCAAGGTTGTTATTCAATTGAGTCAGTGCTGCAACAAAGAACGCTGATCGTAAGCAGAATCACAACTCCAGTTTTAAAACAACAGGTTTATTTGTTGGGTGTTACAAATGATACTCATGTTCCCAGGTTGAATAGCACACTTGCAAGATGATATTTTTGCTTGAACAAATCGAATCATGAATCCAATAAACACAATCCTTTAGCTAAGAGCACAGCCGGCTTTAACTGGAGAGGTCACCATTTGTCCACCCAGAAGCTGACTGCTGGATATATCCATTAGAGATAACTGACAGACAGTCCACTCAAGGGGGTTTATCATAGAGGTACCCATCAAGGTACACAGCTTCTCTCAAGTGGGCCGGTCCCAGCATGACTCCCTGTTTGATGAGACACTTATTTTTTTCAAAGAGAAATAAGATTCTGGGTGGCCCAACTCACAATCAAAGATATTTTCAATTTCCTCTGTGCATCCTCCTTTTTCTTTGGCTGAGCATCTATCACCTGCAACGTCTGCCATTCGCATGTACCACTAAAACATGCAACGTCTGCCATTCGCATGTACCACTAAAACATGCAACGTCTGCCATTCGCATGTACCACTAAAACATGCAACGTCTGCCATTCGCATGTACCACTAAAACATGCAACGTCTGCCATTCGAATGTACCACTAAAACATGCAACGTCTGCCATTCGAATGTACCACTAAAACATGCAACGTCTGCCATTCGCATGTACCACTAAAACATGCAACGTCTGCCATTCGCATGTACCACTAATACATGTTACGTCTGCTATTCGCATGTACCACTAAAACATGCAACGTCTGCCATTCGCATGTACCACTAAAACATGCAACGTCTGCCATTCGCATGTACCACTAAAACATGCAACGTCTGCCATTCGCATGTACCACTAAAACATGTTACGTCTGCCATTCGCATGTACCACTAAAACATGCAACGTCTGCCATTCGAATGTACCACTAAAACATGCAACGTCTGCCATTCGCATGTACCACTAAAACATGCAACGTCTGCCATTCGCATGTACCACTAATACATGTTACGTCTGCTATTCGAATGTACCACTAAAACATGCAACGTCTGCCATTCGAATGTACCACTAAAACATGCAACGTCTGCCATTCGCATGTACCACTAAAACATGCAACGTCTGCCATTCGCATGTACCACTAATACATGTTACGTCTGCTATTCGCATGTACCACTAAAACATGCAACGTCTGCCATTCGCATGTACCACTAAAACATGCAACGTCTGCCATTCGCATGTACCACTAAAACATGCAATATCTGCCATTCACATGTACCACTAAAACATGCAACGTCTGCCATTCGCATGTACCACTAAAACATGCAACGTCTGCCATTCATATGTACCACTAAAACATGCAGTCGAGCGCATGTTTACAAGTTTAGACATCAATTAATAAAAATTTCCCAAATTTCAGTTTCTTTGGCGTATCTTAAAGTGTTTTAGGGGCATAATATGGGCACAACCTCTCATTTAAAAATTCATATATTTCAGATTTGCATTGAATTTGACACAACTTTAGCAAGATTTCCTGAATTTTTATTTCCTAAGACCCCTTAAGTGTAGCCTTAAATTTTAGACATCATCTAGTATCAAAATTATTTCATTGATTTTGATTAAAATTATAATAAGGATTCTAGACATAAGGTTTTGTATCATTATATCTTGATTTTAATCTTCGTAAGGTGATATAAAAGTGTTGCAAAACGGTTCAGGGAAATAATTTTACTTGTCCTGAGACGGGTATTCTTCTCGTTGTATACAAAAATAACTTTTTCCTTTTCTACTAACTTCATTTATCTACTCTTATGTAGGTCCATTCGTGCACGCCTACATGTTTATCTACATGAAAATCATTAACAAAACACAAAAACGAAACCACATTTGTCAATAGCTATGAGCACCTGTAATCACGACTCACCTTCCGCATGCAGGTGTTTGTGTGTATTGTTTGTCCGTTTACTTAATGGCAATAAGTTCATGTCTGCAATTGTGTAACTCATAGTTTTGCTATTTCAATTTAATAAAGAAATGAAAATAGCAGTAATAATGGTAAAAATGCTACTAATTTACCAGCTGAAGCATCTGTTTAGGTTGGGTGAGCAACTATTATTATAATCTTAGAAATTACATTCCTGACATTTCTTCAAACCAACTCCTCACTATTTTGATTTTGTACTAACACCAACAGGTCTATCTAAACTAATAGTCTATTATCTAAATGAATAAATGCGGAAGTTTTTTTTCATTACTCACTCCTATATTACCATCAAAACGGGTTACTGCTATTTAAATCAATAATACAACATAATGTTTTGAAATACTCTATATATAGTAGAGACGAAAGATCAAAAGACACCAATTTGAATGCCTGATTTGCATAACTATTTTTAAACAGTTCGTAATAAATTAATGTTTGGTGTTATTCATTTGTAATTTGAGTGTGCCATTTAGTCTATATATATATATACAATAATTTTGTCGATATTAATAGTAATTAAAGTGATTTAATTAAAAAAGGATTAGTTACGAAAAACCTTTCTCAAATTAAACTAACATGAAATCAAATTAAATTAATATCGTTAGCTAGAAAGATACTGATGAGGCCTAAGCAAGCAGAGAAAAGAGAGGGTAACTGGTTGGCTGGCTTGTTCGCTTTCTCTCTCTCTCTCTCCCCCCCCCCCGCCTTCCTGTTAGCGACGCCACATTTTCTTTTTTATGGTTTTTAAATTCAATGATTGTTTTGATTCTGTAGACAAAACGTTTTGCATTTGTGTTTAAATTTTCCTTTCTGACCTTTAGTTGCCATCCGCTCCTAAATTGTAACTTTTTAAAAAAGCCCAAACCTCCACACACCATCGCTCAGGTGAATTGATTTCTTCTTTCTTTTGATTTCATTACGGTCTTATTTAAAAGATAAATAAATTTGTACAAAAATTACCAAAATGTAAATGTTTATTTATATGAATGAATAAATGCGAAAGTTTTAGTTTTGTGTTTACAAGAAACTTATGAATGAAATGTTTATTATTTTAAATGTTGGTTTCAAGTATTTTAAGTAGCAAACTTTGTGAAGCGAACTGGCTAAGTCAGCTAGTATAAAAATGATACCAGCAATGAATAAAAAAATGTTTACATAATTATTAATATTAGCTTGGTAGGAAAATATAAACAGTTCCTATTCTTCGAATATTGGGCAAATTCGGGATAAATTCTTTGCAATTTAAGTACTAAAACGGGATCTTGCTTGTTTGTATCTTGTCACTGTGCACACTGGATGACGTTCAAAAAGACGAATGACATGAATAAAAGGAGACTGACAAGTAGTGGGAGAAGGCGAATGGTGTAAATAATTAAAAGAGAGTAAAGCGGATAGGAAAGGGAAGAGAGAAAGATATGAGAAGAACGGGAAAGAACAGATAAAAATATAATGATTATTATCAAGAAAGAAATATATTTTTTTTTTTAAAGCATCTATTATTAAATTTAAGAAGGAATAGGTAAAATAAATACCTTTTGAAGCATTAAGATGCGATATCAATTTTTTTTTATAAAAAAGAAAAAAATAATAAATCGAAACCGATTTTTTTTTTCTTTCTTTTATTAAAACTAGCATTTTTTTTTTTGTTAGTTTAAAGTGATACAGATATTTCGCCAAAACCTGGCATCCTCGGTGTGTAATATATCCTGATGTCATCGGATTTGTATTTTTTATCTCGTTACCGGCTTGTTGTTATACAGCCGGTCCAAATGGGCAAGATGTTGTTTCCCATCATCAAATATGAAGAACGTGAATGCAGCACGTGATTTGTATAAGTGTTTAAGGTTCATATTTTTTTTTTAAAAGCATCTATTGTTAAATTTAAGAAGGAATAGGTAAAATAAATACCCTTTGAAGCATTAAGATGCGATATCAATTTTTTTTTATAAAAAAGAAAAAAATCGATTCATTATTTTTTTCTTTTTTATAAAAAAAAATTGATATCGCATCTTAATGCTTCAAAAGGTATTTATTTTACCTATTCCTTCTTATATATATATATATATATATATATAGTCAGACTTTAAAGATTTAAGATCAATAGATGTTATTTTTTTAACTACAGAGCATGTATAAAATTTAGATTACAATAAGCATGTCTTTATTCACTTTAAAAAAGATCAAGTTCTTGATGGACCATTTCGTGATCACTTCGACATCCAAAATACAGAGATATATATCTGGTATTTTCTATGAGTGCAACTCATCAGAATGAAAGACCAAAACCGTGTCCAAAACCATCAGAAAATAAAAAAACAGAAATAATAAAGCTAACATCATTAAAGCATTTATATATGTAGATTCAATTAGGAACATAAGTTTCCGTTTATTTTCATGAATGTCATATTTCAAACTAACAGAACTAGCAAAAATATGTACATCTACAGATTGTAATTCTAAATTGGGTTGTAAAAAAACTAATACAAATTAGACAAAAAATTTAAATAGAAGTAAAATAAAAAATAAATAAAAATAGAACAAAGGGGGAAAGGAAGAGAAAGAGATTAAAAAACTAATACGAAAAAATTCTGAATTATTAAAAATTACTTCTAAATAAAAGGCATTTAATTTAAATTTGCTTCCGTTGTTTTTTACTTTGATGGAGTCATTCCATAAAATTCTTCATGACTCTCTTTGTCCTCTCAAATGGAAGTTGCTCTCTGATCCTTTCCTTCAAATCCTCAAGAGTCCAAGGACAATATCGGAAAACCTTTTTCTTTAAATATACCTATGGGGGGAGGGGGGATCATCGAACAAGTGGTGCACATATATGGGTACTAATGGGATTTTCCGCAGTTTGAGTTTTTGATAGTATCCCACCACCCTCACCTCGTATCAATATGGTTTTACACCGAATGTCTTCTCTGACCCCCCCCCACTAACTCGCAACATATCAGATACCAACATTCTATACTCCCCCCCACCATGTACATGTTAATGGTACCAAGGTTATATACACAGACAGGAAAGAAGTAACTAGACACCATTATTATCATTAATAATGAAGAATGCAGTTGAAGCGTCCTGATGAACCTAGGTAAGATAATATTGATTATTTTCTCTTGCTGATGAATTGGACAATCATTTGGTTAACAGTAAAAAGTAGAATCCCGTGGTTTGCAGTGATTTGACGCTGATTAAGTCCATCTTCATATAAACCTATAATATGGCTACTCTGGAACTGAGAATTCTAACGTTTCTTTGGCCCATGCCATACTTAAATAGTGATACATGATAGATACATTGATATCTGAAACAGGGAAAATGTTAATCAGTATGAAATATTGATATTTCAACCCTTTACCAATGCTTTGTACGGCTCCGAGTGCTAGTCGTCAGTGAAGAAAGCAGAAACTTTAAACATATATAAATTATTTTTGTGGGGTGTCTATTTACTTGTTTCATGTCTGTGTAAATTGCAGGGTGGGAGAGGACTATCTTTTGTAAAATCATCCAGCCATACCACTAGTCGTGAGAATGAAGCGTATACAAACTATCAAACAATAAGATTGCCCCAAAACATCAATCATCATTTCTATTCTTGAACTGGTCTCACCGCTGCCGTTGTTGTTGTCGTGTTGTGGCCTATTTTTCATTCTTAGTGACTTCTTTCGCCTTTATTAGGGTAAAATGATGAAAAACAAAGGAACAAAAAGACACCAATCAACAAAGAAAAATACCAAACTTGAATTGAGGCCAAACAATCTAAAAGATTTATTTTAAGCATTAAAAAATCCCAGTTGACATTATTGTTTTAAAAAATTACATTGTCAAATGATGATGATGATATGATGATCATCATCATCGGTTTAATGTCCATTTTACATGCTGGCATGCGTTGGACAATTTCTAGAAATTGCCTTCCAAACTAACCTATCTCTGGCAAGGTCTTTATTTATCTCTCTTTCTCTCAAGTCCATTCTTATCACTTTCTTCCTATGTTTTCCTTGGCCTTTCCCTGTGAACTGAAGCTACTACCTCAACTGTTCTACATCTACTAACTTAAGAACTCTGATTCATTCTTTTAATGTGGTCATACTATTGAAGTCTCCTGTTCTGCACACATCTCCCTCAGATTTAATCTTCCTCTGAGGTCATCAGATCTGTCTTAGCCTGGCTTTAAGATTCATATTACATATCTATTGTATCATTCTCATATCATTTTTCTCCATGTAATGCATGTCCTCAACCTTCACTGGCCAGGTTTCAATTCAATACATTGTCACACTGCGTATGAATACCTGATAGATTCTTTCCTTGGTCGAAAGTGGGAACATTCTGCTGTTTACCAATGGCAGAAACTCCATCCATTCCTAGCTCGTGTAATCACACTAATACCTGCTCCACCCTGTGTTCCAATGGTATCATCAAGGTAATAACATTTCTGGACAACTTTGCTAATTGGTCCATGGTTTAATATTTTATTCTTTATAAAATACTTTCAAATGAGATCATGCTTGTTGAGTGTTGCCTTTTTAATACACAGAATAGGTGACTGCTTAAATATAATAAATTTGTATAAAAACATTTACTGACAGAACAATAATTCTGAATAAACAACTGATAGTTCAAACTACGATACACATGGACACAACATTCTTAAAACATCAAAATTGATTTCATTCATATAACTCTGTACAGAGTTGTGCACTTTGTCCAACTGTTCAATTATGTGATCGACTGGATAATGGACTGTGCTCTTACTGGATTTCTCTGGGTAGTTGTGGGGAGTAACTTTTTGCTCTTCAACCTCAATTATGCTAACAACATCGCTATTCTTGGCGATAATCATCACACTATCCATTAGCTTGTCGTCATTAGAATCAATGAATTAGACTCCAAAATCGGAATGCAAATCAATGGTCGAAGACGAAGCTCCTCATGTCTGATGTTCCTACAGCAAATTGTAGCCCCATTCGCTTGAATGGAACAACTCTGGATGGGGGTCGAAATCTTTAAATACTTGGGTATCACATTTACATTAACAGGCCAGGGCAAGGATGAAATTCATGATCGCATCAACAGTGCCAGGTCAGCCTTTTGTCGTCTGCAAAATCGATTATAGTCGCATAGTGAAATCGGGTTAAACACAAAGATCCGGATTTATCATGTGGCATCCTTTTTTCCGGAGGTGAAACTTGGCCACTGCTACAGGAAGATTTGCACAGACTACAGTTACTCGCTCACAACTGTTTGTGTCGCAGTCCAACGTCGTTGTTACACACATTCTGTCTCCCAGTTGCTTGCAATTAGATGTCTTCCTTGGCTTGATCACACTCTAAAACACAAAGAAAGTGAACTCATACGCAGAACTGTGGCTCCCGAACCGATGTCCAGATGGTGAAAGCATAATGGCGGTCAACTGAAAACCTGGCTCACACCGGTCAAAGCAGACACAAGAACTGTCTTGCCATCATATCTATGGTCTCAGACGTTAGACGAAAGACTGGCTCCAAATTATCACTGATGCCTCCACGAACTGGAGACAATGGAGTGCAGCGATGTAATGTAACTCATGGATTCCGGTTAAACTCACTTCTGGTGAAAACTAATTCCAGTACAATAAGTAAGTCTATAGCAATAAGTAAGTCTATAACACTAAGTAAGTCTATAACAATAAGTAAGTCTATAACACTAAGTAAGTCTATAACACTAAGTAAGTCTATAACACTAAGTAAGTTTATAACAATAAGTAAGTCTATAACACTAAGTAAGTCTATAACACTAAGTAAGTTTATAAACTAAGTAAGTCTATAACACTAAGTAAGTTTATAACACTAAGTAAGTCTATAGCAATAAGTAAGTCTATAACAATAAGTGAGTCTATAAAAATAAGTAAGTCAATAACACTAATTAATCTATAGTAATAAGTAAGTCTATAACACAAAGTAAGTTTATAACAATAAGTAAGTATATAACAATAAGTAAGTCTATAACAAATATGAAATTACAAATTCCTATAAAGTACAATTACATTTCCTGTCATTTTATTACATTTGGAAGATTTTTTAAATTTAGAAAAAAATATAATTTTACAAAACTTAAAACTATTACTGTGGAAATATTCACTTATCTGTTGATCTTATATGCAATGTGACAATGTATGGAAGTGAAACTTGGCGAATGTTGCATAGAGAGAAATGATATGATGGATGTGTAATGTGAGTCATAAGGACAGGCTTAGATATAATGAGCTCAGAGGAAGATTACATTTGGAAAGTATAGAAATATATGTGCAGAACAGGAGACTTTGATGGTATGGCCACATTGAAAAAATGAATGAGAGTTTTTTGGGTTAGTAGATGTAGAACAATTGAGGTAGAAAGGTCAGTTCACAGGTGAAGGTCATGGAAAACGAAATAATAAGGATGGACTTGAGAGAAAGAGGGATAAATAAAGACCTTGCCAAAGATAGGATAATTTGGAAGGCAATTTCTACCTATTGTCCATCACATGCCACCAAGTAAAATGGATGTTAAACCGAATCTAATGAAATACATGGTTTGGGGTCAATGTAAAACAATAAACATTTCGATTATAGAATGAAAATCTAATTTACTAGCTGTACCGATCTGGCATTGCCCAGATCCATTATGTTCAAATTTGTTTTGTAAATATTCTAAATGTTCTAATATAATCATGCCTGTTTCGTTCAGTTCAGTATCGAAGCTAAAAAAAGCAAATAAGGAACGCTAACCCTGACTAAAAGAGTTATTCCTCTTAGCTGATTTTGTTTTATAGATGTGTATTAAAGAATGTCTTCATATTAGAAAACTACCGAACCGGATTAGATAGTTTTAAAAAAATAAATTGCAGTAAAGTATGTTAGTTTATTGCCAATAACATGATACAACATTAACAAATGAAAATTAGCTAGTAAGAATCAAAGTTTGATTTGTTAGCTTAAATCCTATTTAGGTGCAACTTTTAAAATCCGGTCGACATAATTATATATATAAAGAGAGATGTGAATTTTTGTTAGTTTAAACTTTTTTGTTCTTTTGTTTATAGGCTGCAGCTTAGTAGTGTTATGAGATTAAAACGATTAATCCGACCTAAAGTTAATAACAAACAAAAAGAAAAACTTACTTTTCTAATTTCATCAAAGGCAGCTGTTCGCTCCTTTTCTTTCAAGATGAGATTTAAATTATACTTAACAATATTGCTTGCTTAGCTTACAAAGAAACTTTAATGAGAGCTTTTCGTAATCTGTTGGGGTTAGGTAATAACCAAAGACGATGCTGCTAAGGTTGCACATCTGGTTTGTCTTCAGGTGATTTGAGATTGAACAACACACACAAAAAAGAAAACATCCATTGATTCTTTTATTTACTAAGCTATTTACAACAATACTGACTCCTTAATTGCTGACTTAAAGTTTAATATTTTCATTATCTCACTCACTCTCTCTCTCTCTCTCTCTTCCTCTCTGTACCTCTCTCTCTCTGTCCTCCTCTATCTCTTTCTGTCTCTCTGCGTCTGTGTGTGCGTCTCTCTCTCTCTCTCTTTCGCTCTGTCTCTCCCCCCACCCCTGGCTGTGTATATGTATCGATGTCTCTATCCCCTTTCCTCTATCTCATTTTTTCTCATCCAATCTTGCGACCTTTGTCCTTTCATCCTAATTCCCTGCTTTCACCTATTCAGATTTAATACCCATTTTATAACAAACCAGACCACTTCTTAGTTATTCAACAACCAATTCTCTTCTGTGGAAAATGCACTCCCCAAACATGAAGCCCTTACTTACCATGTTTTTACCCATCGTAAGTGAACCCTCTTTAATTGTTTTAATTTTTTAATTTCCAGTGTAAGTTTCTTACCTTACACAGTAATTAATCATATACTCATTGAAATTAACATATATTTACAGATTTCCATTTTTCTTATATCTTCACAGATATACAGGATGTTTGCAAAAATCAATGAGATGACTTCGGTATTATGTTCTATATTTATAAAGTAGCCTCTTCGTGTGGGAGGGTTGCTTTTGTAATAGCGTTCCATTACTAGTTTCATTTCTTCCTTTGTTGTCCATTTCTTCCTCTGCATTGTCTTTGGTTTGTGCTGATCCTATTTATTTACCTGTATTTGGTCTGTTGTATTCTGTTATCTGAAATAAGAAGGGCCAATATTTGCAGGATGCTGACCGGGTCCCACACATTGGTTATCAAAGGAGCATATGCCAATCATAATGCTCAGATCTTTTTTCTTAGTCCAACGTCTTTTATATTTGTTTGGTGTCATTTTTTCATAGTTTTATTGTTGTATGTGGCAACACCAGGCCCAGGTTTATTTTACCTGTGATACTGTCACAGGGATAATGTTTATCTACCCCATATATAGAAATAAATTCACTATCACATACATTGTACGTTTTAAATGTTTACCATAAAAAATGTTGATCAGTAATTGTTCCAATGTCCTATAACTCAGAAAGATGTTTATGATAATTTTTTCATTATTTACACATATAGATTATAATCCCGAAGTTATACCATCAATTTTCCAAACACTCAGCACTAGCCAATACTATGAGATCTTTTAGGGAGATAAAAAGTTGTTTTAGATCAATGAAGTGTTGCAGCATTATGTTAATTTTGTTTTATGATTGATATCTA
>OY744518.1:167529657-167694657 GCA_963556195.1 Sepiola atlantica
CAATACCGGTCTATAGGGTGCAGTATCCATCGGAACAGATACTACACTTTGATCTTAGCCAAAAGGCCAAGGGCAACAAAGTCACTTCATGTGCTTCATTACTGATGATAAACCATCTGATCACATCAGTATTGCAGAGTTGCGAAAACTCACTGGCATCCCGTCAATGTCCTCTGTTATAAAAAGTAAAGTCTTGAGATTATTTGGCAACATTAAAGGGTTCCAGTGCCAAATATGCATTGAATACATAATACAAGGAAGCCGGTCGAAAGGTAGACAAAGGAAAAGATGGATAAACAATGTGACAAACATGAATATAAACCAAGCGAACACCTTGCCCCAAGATCGTACGGTTTGAAGGAGAGTCAGCCATGTTAGTGTGTATTCTGCAACTAGCGGAGAAAACGTTTAATAAAAATGTTGTCGCCTACAGAGAAACAATCACGTGGAATATATATATATATATATATATATTCAAGTGATTATATCAATATAAATTAAATTTATATAGATCAAAATTATTATTGAAGAGTCAATACTTAACATTAAATAGAGATATACATATATATTTATTTCAAATTTTATTCAATATAAATTAAATTTATATAGATCAAAATTATTCTTGAAGGGATCAAATTTCAATTACAAAAGACAAGCTGAATACTTAACATCAAATAGAGCTATACATATATATATTTATTTCAAATTTTAGTCAATATAAATTAAATTTATATAGATCAAAATTATTCTTGAAGGGATCAAATTTCAATTACAAAAGACAAGCTCAATACTTAACATCAAATAGAGCTATACATATATATTTATTTCAAATTTTAGTCAATATAAATTAAATTTATATAGATCAAAATTATTCTTGAAGGGATCAAATTTCAATTACAAAAGACAAGCTCAATACTTAACATCAAATAGAGCTATACATATATATTTATTTCAAATTTTAGTCAATATAAATTAAATTTATATAGATCAAAATTATTATTGAAGGGATCAAATTTCAATTACAAAAGACAAGCTCAATACTTAACATTAAATAGAGCTTATACATATATATTTATTTCAAAATTGAATATTATATAATTTTATAATAATTTATACCAAAACAAAGTCATCCGGTTTATAATTGTTTCAAAAAACATCTATAGTAAACAAAACAATCCAAACAAATAAAAACCAACCTGAAAGGAAAAATTTTGCATTTATCCATTTCGGATTGTTTTTCTTTTTTGACTCTTTGAACATTTTTCACAACGATTGTTAAATATTCTTTTTGGAGTGAGGGATGAATAAGCTCTTGATTCTACTGATTTCTACACGTGGGCAACTTTTCATTCTTCATGTTTCATCGACGTTATGAAGATAAGAATTTGTTTTTATAATAAACTACTTGGATTTTTTGTTTATTATACACATTTTTTGAAACAATTGTAAATCTGATGACTTGCTTTGGGTATAAATTATTATAAAATGATCTAATAATAAATTTGAAAGATATATATATATATATATATATATATATATATATATATATATATATATATATATATAAAATCTCACACACATTCTATCGTTCTCATTGTGTAAGTCAACAATGAAGTTTCTCTGGGAGACAAATTTTTTTAAATTGCCAACCTTGTGTAACTCGATGTTCGCTTCATTGTTGACTTTTTTCTTAATGTCTGTGCATGTTAATACACGCATCATAGTGGAAATATGAAAAGAATGTGTTTACCCTTATTTTCCTCGTATGTCGTAGTAGCCGATTGGTTCTCAATAATTCCTGTATGAGAAACCGTGCAACATTTCATTTGGTTGGGTTTCTGTGTTTTTACAACTTAAGAAATTTAGCAATACAAAAATTATAGATTGATGTATGCCATCCGCAGACTACTGTTTTTCCATATCATGGCTCTTCAGTGTGGCTAGACGTGGCGAGTCTTTCACTCTGAGATCCTAAACAGTCGGCACTTCTTACCACGACACTATTAATCTCATTGCGAAAGTAGTAGAAATTAAGATGCTTTATATATGTTTACATTTACATTACCAATTGCTGGAGTTCTCGCTTCTTTTACGGAGAGTTATGCTTTATGCTAAGTGACAATAATCTGAGGCAACACCATGTCCATTATGACGTTGTACAACGTCTAAATCAATTGGAAAATTTTAAAAAGCTAAACATTTATTTGTTCTTTTGTAAATTGTGTTTCGAAATATCAGAGGTTTCTTCACAAGAACAAATCTTCTGATCAGTCAGTTCACAAAGTTTGTTTTAATTATTTTTTCTAATTTTTATAAAACTTGACCTTATAAAATATGTAATTTATTGAATAAATATAGTATCTAAAAATCTTCCTTAATCTAAAGGAAAGTTCTTTGTATATTACGGTTAAACAGTTGATCTAAAAGCCAAACTAAACGCAGATTTGGAATCTGCACCTTCGCACGAATGTCCTTATCGATGTCAGAAGTTCAAATACAGATTTTGTTCGTCTGTCTGTCACTATTTTTTTAAATGTAATAAATACATTGCAGAATTTGTCTGATTTCAAAATATCAGAGATCTTAACTACTTTTAGAACTGGAAAATATTGCATTAATAGTAAATAATAAATTTCCAACAAATAAAGTGGATGCCATGACCGGAAATCGAAACTGAAACCTTGAGATCTTCAGTCTAATGTTCTACCAACTGAACTATCTTGACTTTCTTATAAATAAGTCTTAAAACATTACTTTAACAAAATAATTATAGCTTTGGCGTGACTTCATAGATTTATGATTTATGCCATGTTTAAAAACATGAATTCAAACATAAGCGATAATAAAATATAAATAAATGAATGGGTAAACATTATCAATAGCGTTGGAAATTATTTTCATAGCCTAAAATAATTTATTTTGCTGTAACTACGTATTGTATGTAGTTCTTTCACAATTATATAATTCTCCCAGCCTAGTAAAAATATCCGACCAGAGGGAGTATATATTTGCTAGTTATTCAAAATTAAATGTATGTAAAAATAACATTAAAAACAAATGTTCCGACATTTTTAACATTCCCTTTTAGCCAACCGAACAACGTTAAATTATCGTACGTATTTGACGTATTGTTTACTTTGAAGAGAAAAACATCTTTTTTAAAAAAATAAAAAATGGATAACAAAATATGTGATAAATGTTCATTAATATATTTTTTACTTTAATAAGAATTTTATTTTATATTTATGTTTCTTTCTTTATTTTAAACATTCGAACTATTTTAGATCTATGCGGAGAGGTAAAAAAATCCCAACGGCAAACTTATTTAAGTAGGTTAAAAAAAACAAAATATTTTCATTAGATCGGTAGCTTTAGTGAGAGAGTGTTTCCTTCAGTTGCAATATTTTATGCCATCATCGGTTCGAATCTCGCACTAAACAATTGTTTTTTTTTTTTTTGCTATAGCGTTCCAGTTATTACCTTGCCAATATCCGTCATCATCATTAACCTGAATAAATTAAAAAAATAAATAATCGATAGAAAATATTTAATAGATGTTCTGAACTTCTAATCTTGGCTATAACATTCCAGAAAAGATTAGGAACCCTGCATAGACGAGTGCTTCATCTAGTATACTTATGAGTAGATGTTCTTTTAAACAGTAAATACTTGGGAGTAGATGGTCTTTTAAACAGTAAATACTTATAAGTAGATGGTCTTTTAAACAGTAAATACTTATGAGTAGATGGTCTTTTAAACAGTAAATACTTATAGGTAGATGGTCTTTTAAACAGTAAATACTTATAGGTAGATGGTCTTTTAAACAGTAAATACTTATAAGTGGATGGTCTTTTAAACAGTAAATACTTATAGGTAGATGGTCTTTTAAACAGTAAATACTTATAGGTAGATGGTCTTTTAAACAGTAAATACTTATAGGTAGATGGTCTTTTAAACAGTAAATACTTATAGGTAGATGGTCTTTTAAACAGTAAATACTTATAAGTGGATGGTCTTTTAAACAGTAAATACTTATAAGTAGACGTTCTTTTAAACAGTAAATACTTATAAGTAGATTGTCTTTTAAACAGTAAATACTTATAAGTAGATGGTCTTTTAAACAGTAAATACTTATAAGTGGATGGTCTTATAAACAGTAAACACTTATAAGTGGATGGTCTTTTAAACAGTAAATACTTATAAGTGGATGTTCTTTTAAACAGTAAATACTTATAAGTAGATGGTCTTTTAAACAGTAAATACTTATAAGTAGATGGTCTTTTAAACAGTAAATACTTATAAGTAGATGTTCTTTTAAACAGTAAATACTTATAAGTAGATGGTCTTTTAAACAGTAAATACTTATAAGTGGATGGTCTTTTAAACAGTAAATACTTATAAATGGATGGTCTTTTAAACAGATAATACTTGTGAGTGGATGGTCTGTTAAACAGTAAATACTTATAAGTAGATGGTCTTTTAAACACTAAATATTTATCTGAAAAAAAAACTTGCTAATTATTTGAAAAAATAATTAAAATGCTTATATCAGCAGTGATATTATACAGACAATTAAATGCTGTGTAATGCTGTAGAGTTATACAGGGTGTTTGGGAATCGATGGCATAACTTCGGGATTGTGTTCTGTATGTATAAATAATGGAATAAGTTCCCATAAACATAGATCCAGAAATGTCTGGTTTCCGAGTTCTAGGCCATTCAAACTAATATTGATGAACATTCTTTATTGTAAACATCTAACACCTAAAATGTGTGTTATAGTGCACTGTTATTTCTCCATATGGGATAGATAAACACTATTTATGTGATAGGATCACAGGTAAAATAAACCTGGACCTGGTGTTGCCACATGCACCAACAATACCATGAAAAAAATGACACCAAATAAATATAAAAGCCGTGGGGCTCAGAAGAAAAATCTAAGTGTCAAGATCAGCAGAGACACCTTTGATAACCAACATGTTGATTTGGTCGGCATCCTGCGAATGTTGGCCCTTCTTATTTCAAGTAACAGAATACAACCGACGAAATACAGGTAAATAAATATGATCAGCACAAACCCAAGAGCACACAGAGGAAGAAATGGATCACAAAGGAAAGTACACTAGTAATGGAGTGTTATTACAAAAGCAATATCGGCATGAAGAGGCTCTTTTATACATATCTCAATGAATAAATGTGATGGTTTTTTTTTTATCATTTATCACATTTATATTAACATCAAAACTGCTCACTATTATTTAAACCAAGAATACAACATTGGCCCTTTGAAATACTCTCTCTATATATATATAGTCTAAAGAAGCTTAGAGTCATTTTAACAAAAAAAAAAAAAAAAAAAAGAAAAGTAAAATGCAGTTTTAATTTCCAGAGAAACTAACTAAATCCAAGATATTGCAGACTTAACATTCGTTGGGAAATTCATAAATATAAAAATAAGTAAATAAAAAAATAAAATAAATAAAATAAATAAAAAAAGAAGGGGGGTTAAGTATATATATATATGAGAGAGAGAGATAGTAGATAGAAAAGAGCCAAACACAGCTATATGTATGCCTAATTTGCATAACTATGTGTAAACTGTTTATAATAAATTAATGTTTGGTGCTATTCATTTGTAATTTTATTATCCGATTTTCTTATATACATGCAATAGTTTTGTCAATATTAATAGTAATTAATTAAAGTGATTTAATAAAAAAAAGGATAAATTACCAAAATTCTTTCTTAAAATATGTTCATGAATTTTCAATGGAGGTAATTTAAATTAAAGCTATTAGTTTTTTTTTTAGATTACAATAGATTTCTATTAAATATAATGTAAGTTATACATTTAAAGAAAATACTTAAACAGCGATTCATGTAAATTTTTTTTTACTTGATTTCATTAAACATCGATGACATGTAGTTTTTTGCTTGTATAATATAATCACTAAGTTATGCCATTGATTTTCCAAACACCTTGTATACTTATAAATAGACGGGGTTTTTAAACTGAATATTCATTTGAAATAAAAAAGGATAATCATTTGACTAGTTTGTATCTGCAATTTTATTATGCTGACAATGAAGTGCTGTGTCATGCTGTATAGAGTTATATACAAATCGTGACTTAAAAAAGTTTGGAAGATTGTATAATTATACGCTGTACTTTGTTTGTCATATCATTGTTGAGGAAACTATTGAGTTGAATCATAATGAATATTCCTGAATTGGCATTAAAGAATGGGATTATAATTTGAATAGGATTTGAATGCTTTTATTTACAAGAAAATTACTGGGAACAAAGTGCTGCGTCATGCTTCAAGCAAAGCTGTTTAACCCTTTAAACACAGAAAGTGGATATAGCCAAGGCTTTGTAACAAAAAAAAACCCAACTTTCCTTGTATTGCAAGATGTGGATACACAGCCAGTAACTTTCCCACATCATGCCAACCCTCATCCACCAGGGTTTTTTTTTTTTACCAAACACAATCTTTCACCAGTTAAAAAAAAATGTTTTTTTTCACATTTCATCAAATATCTATCTATAGGGTGGGCAAAAATAAGGGTCCTATTTTTAAAAATTCATAACTTTTTTATTTATTGATTTTTTTTTTTTTTTTTTAGAATAAGTAAAGGACCCCTTTCCGAAGCAAGCATGCGCCGTATTAGCCCTAAGGAACGTACCCTCATTTAGAAAACATTATTTTTGCTTAAAAAACTCAAAACAGTGTAAAAAACAATACTTTAGTTTTTGTAAGTTTTAAGAAGTGTTTTTCGGCTAAAATTTGTTTTGTTTATTTCAAAAAATCTCGGAAGGGTCAGTCTACACACACATAAAGTTTGGTGAGTTTAACTTTTATTTTGTGGAAGTTATTCAAATTCAAGTTATTCAAATTTAAAGATAGGACCCTTATTTTGGCCCACCCTGTATATATATATATATATAAATATTTTTAAATATTAAAGTGTTTTTATACCTACAGACAATATTGTTTCAGGTTTTCTACCCTCATCGGTGTAGGAGTGGCGGCTGCAGGCAGTCGCATGGGATCGAACGCAGTTTGTAGATTCAACCTAGAATCACGAGCCTAACGCCTATGCAGCCACGAGAAATTTATATATATAAAGAAAATACTCGTCCCAGGATGGAGAAAATTAATACCCTGAACAGAACAGTTTTGCACCACTTTTATGTCTCTTTATGACCAGCTCATTTAACATAATTCGACCAGCCCATTTGACATAATGGTTAGGGTGTTTGCTAATGGGCTGGGACCCCAAGATTCAATCTTCAGTCGAGCCATACCAAAAACTAAAAAAAATAATGGTACTTGATGCCCTCTTGCTAAACACTCAGCATTATAAGGTGACGATCAAAGGTAAGTGGAGTAATTCAGGCAAAGGAGTGGCGCCCTCCCCTACATCTGTGTAATAGCTAATTAAAAGAGCCTTGACTACTTTACAATTTTACTTTTACGAAGATTAAAATCAAGATATGATACTAAACTAGAATCCTCATTTCGATTTTGATTAAAATCCATCACATGATTTTTATGTTAGAAAACGGCTAAAATTTAAGCTTAAGTAGTCTTAAGCTTAAATTGAAATTTGGGGAATCTTGATTAATTGGTATATAATGACTATAGATCAAATTCAATGCAAATCTGAAATATTTGAATTTTAAATCCCTTAAAAACTTTAAAATAATCTATAGAAACTGAAATTTGGGGAATATTTATTAATTGATGTCTCATACTTTTATTTAACTTTAATTGTTAAAATTTAATAAAAATCGGTGGTATCTGAATTTTTACAAAGAGCTTCCGACCACTTTGCATAAAACTAAATCAAACAAAATATAGCCTATATAACGACCCCTTACGCATAATGATCGATTAAAGCAAAAAGCGAACAATGTTAGTGGTAGTAGATGTGAAAAGCTTACCTCGAGTAAATGTGGAAAATATTGAGAAAACAAAAATTATAAATTTTATATTTCAGTTGATAATTTCTATTATGCAGTGACAGGGTAAAAAAAAAAATTCAAATCATTTGATATTTTATTGATATAATATTGTTGCTTTAATTAGTAGCACAACTGTAATGCTACCAATATGCATGCGCTAAATCAAAGCGATGTAATTCATTCAAACTCTTTGCAGTAGTAGTAGCAGTAGTAGTAGTACTACTACTACTACTATTAATACAACTCTTTGTGTGTAGACAAGTAGCAGATGATAACTGATTCTTTCCAAGTGAATTTAATTGCTAAAATTTTAACTAAGAAAGTTATTAACCAAAATTTGTAAAAGAAAAATAGATGAAAGCAACAATAGAACACTGCTCTACAAATTCAAATTTTGTTTTTAATTAAGTGACAAATATTTACTTAAAATGTACTTCTAACCTATAAAGTTATCTTGTAAGATTTTCAAATAGCATTCAAGCTTACAAATCAAAGTTTGCTTCTGACTAGTCAATTTTCATTTGTTATTGTTGTGCCATGTTATTGACAATATAATACTTTACTTTGCTAAAATTTGTTTAAAAAAACACTTTGTTCGGCCTAGATGACTGCTAATATGAAACCTTTTAAAATAATCACCTAAAAGTAAAAATCAGCAAGGTTAGCATTTCATATTTTAAATTGAAGAATGTAATAGGAATTGTCTACCTTATGTGAAAATAAATTGAAATCAAAAACTAAAATTAGTTCACTACATTCCAGCCGCCGCTGTATAGGTATAACTAGTTTTAGTATGAAATCTAATCATCTAAAATTTACGTTTCATAGAACAAAAAAAAAATCTCTAAAAAAAGCAACCGTGGAATTTCTGTGGCGTCTTTTTAGTGTATACTAATACGAAAGGTCAGTCTTTGTGTCTTTTTAAAAAAAATGTTACTAATGAGTCACCACTTATCAAGGCAAAAAGCCAACTCGAGGATAAGGGTTAATGAGATGGATGAATTGACGATTTTATAATGATGAATACTATGAATGGATTAAAAATCTCTTCATTCCACCCATCAAAACAACAATCGCCCAGAAAACAGAAATTGTTTCCCCTTTGTCAAAAACATCGCTCATGGAATGTGAGAACTAAAGGACAAAATATGGGGGGGGGGGTTACGAGGCTGTCAAAAGTAAACCTATGGTCCACTTTCTTCTAACTACTCAGACATAGGAATCTGAAACTTGGTAGCAACGATCTTGTACCCATTCAGATTGTTCTGAGAAAGATCATGAACTATGGTGCTACAATTCTTGGTACCCTAAAACCTCTCAGGCATTATATCTATTCTTATTAGATTTAGGACAGGCATTCTCTTAGTAAAGCAGAAACCATTAGCTATTTATGAGGTGTGTTTAAATAGTAACAGGACTGATGTCAGAAACAATTAATTTCACTTTTATTCCATTCATCATTTTTAATCCTCTCATAATACTCTTCATCATTAACTGACAATCTATTTAAGATCGATAAATTGTCAGTTGAATGATGAGGAATATTGTGAAGGGATTGAAAATGATGAATAGAATAAACAAATTTTGATTAAATATGAGGATGGTTTATCACAAGTATTTGTTGACATTGGATTTGAAGATGACCATGTTGTAGTCTGCAGGGAAGCAATACGATTGTAATGCGTTCCACAGATGGGAATTTCTTGGATGGAAATTCCGTTTGAAGCTAGGCACATGTAGGAATGTAGGAATGTAGGAAATTTCGTTGCAGAGGTGGTAAGAAGTCTGCTGCAAAAAAGGTAGGCTCCCTCCACCTGGCTAGAAAACTTCTCACACCTGCCAGTATCCTATATCTCTATAAGGCCACCATTCATAATGCATGGAGTATAGTTGCCACATATGGGATGGTGCACGAACCACTAGTGTCTCCCACTTAAACAAGGTCCAAAAAAGAGATTCTAATCTAATAGGTCCCACACTGTCTACCAAGCTGCAACCCCTGTCCCATCACTACAGTGTTTCATCCCTGTGCTTGTTTTACAAGTACTTCCACAGAATGTGTTCGGACGAACTTGCTGCACTTGTACCCTCTCAAGGTAAATACACCCGACCAACCAATCAGCAAAATCCCATCCCTTGACTGTAAAGGTCCCCAGATGCCGGAAAGCTTTCTACTCTAATAGGTACTTTCCTCTAACTGCTTACCTTTGGAATTCCTTCCTTGCTCCGTTTCTCTGACTGTACTAACATGCAGAAATTTAAAGGTAATGTGAACAAGCATCTCGTTGCACAACTCCCCACTTAGAATGTCCTTATGAGTCTGCCCTCTAATTCACAGTCGCCCCTGATGTCTTAGTGGCAATTTGCCTTGTTTGCGGTGAATATCAGTAAAAAGAGAAAAAGAAAAAGACGAGTTCTTGCTCGAATGTCTTACAAGAGAGAACCAGAGATTGGAGTTTAGCCGAGCACCTTCCATGGAAATAGCTATAGAGTAGAAAAGGACCCTATTCTGTGAGAGACATTGACAGTCTTTCTCTACTCTATCGATAATAATACATAGTGTGCTATAAAAAACATTTCAAATTGTGACCGTCTAAAATAAACGCTGAAAAAAAATGTTTAAAAAACGCAATAAAAAAAGTGTAAATCTTGCAAGAAAGTGAAAGATATTTTGGGACGGGTGCGGAAGAGATGGGGGAAAGAACAACAAATGCTGGGGCGTGAAATGCGATATTATATATATATATATATATTGATAGATTGAATGTGATAAATTCGCTCAGTTACACGTAACATACGCATGACAAAACCGATTCAGAATTTGAACCACTCCTCCTGTGCGTTAAAAAAAGATTGAACAAAAAATTTACTTTCTCAAATCTATTTTGGTGGTGTGTGTGGTCGTGGTAGTACAGGCGGTTGCACCCTGTGCTTTTATTCTCTCCAAACCCTGAGTGGCTCCTTCTTTTCAGGGTATCAAACTATCACTGATTCATCATTTTGTTTTCATTTGTTTCCTTCCAAATGGACCTCATCTAAGGTGATACCTATATCAGGTCTGGCATCCATGCAGCTATAATATTTGTACTTTTATTCACTCCAAACAAAGCATATTGTCACTGAGACGTAAGGGCTACTATGATTAGGGGACAGATTTATAGGAGGAATCCTAAGTGGGGAGTTGTGCAGCAAGATGTTTGTTCACATTACATTTAAATTTCTGCATAGGATCCATTGACTGAAGGGAATATCGGAACCTAAATTATTTTTTAAGTAACAGTACCTATCCAGCGCTGCCTGAGATACAGTGAAATCATTTTAGTTTTTAATTTTTATTTGTTTGCACATTTTAAAAAAATTATACAGGAAAAGAAACAAAATTTTAGTTGTAAGGGAGACAACTGTTTTATATTGTTCAATTAAAAATATAAGTTATACCCTTTGCTGATTTTTATTTTTTGATCACAATTGAAAAATGTTTCCATATTACCAATTATCCGGATGGGACTACATAATTTTTTTTAAATAAGTAGCGTTATTATATTGCCAATAAACCAAAAACAAATGAAAACTGGCTATTCAGAATCAAAGTTTGATATTTCCGCTTAAATGCTGTTTAGGTTCAACATTTAAAATCCCACAAGATAAGTTCATATGTTAACTAGCAATTACAGAGAACATTTTTAGAAAATAAATTTCTTAGTAATACCCAGTAATTCGTTAATTAGTAATTGTTATGCGTGTTATTAGTAAACAGCTATAACAATTGCTCACTTATTACCATAAATTCAAATACACAAAGAAAAAAAAATGCCTAATATCATAACTTAATCCACAAAGTGAATTTTTTCACAACAAATTAATGACACTTCTTTAGATATTTCATAAATAATTAAAGGGTGTTTGGAAAACCAATGGCATAACTTTGGGATTATGTTCTGTATGTGTATATAAGCGTGGAAACGTTTGGTTTCCGAGTTCTAGGCCACTGAAACAAATACTGATCAATATTCTTTATTGTAAACATCTAACACCAAAAATGTGTGTGATACTGCACTGTTATTTCTACATATAGGATGGATAAACACTATCCCTGTGACATAATCGCAGGTAAAATAAGCCTCGGCCTGGTGTTGCCACATACACCAACAAAACCATTAAAAACTGACACTAAACAAATATAACAGCTGTGGAGCTCAGAAGAAAAATCTGAGCATCATGATCAGTAGGAAATTTTTTGATAACCAAAGTGGGGAACCCGGTCGGCATCCTGCAAATGTTGGCTCTTCTTTTTTTCATGTAAAAGAATACAACAGACCAAATATGGGTAAATAAATATGATCAGTACAAACCAAAGACCACGCAGATGAACCACAAAGGAAATTAAGCTACGGTTGTTTGAAGACTTTTAACGTTCCAACACTATTTACATAACTTTTCTTCTTTATCAATTGTTTTTTGGGGGGATCTGATGGATTATTTGATGTATTCTCTATTTCGTGTCAGAAATTTATTTTCAAGTTTACATTTTTTAAATATTGCCATTGTTTATGTTTTAAAAATATTTAATATCATTTTTATAGATTTTGTTGGTGATTGGGGAGTGGGGGGGAGTGTAGATCATCTTTGTTAACCCTTGCACCCTAACCCCAACACGAGGTTTTCTGTTTTGCTTTATTTTTTTTTCTTCCGATGAGTTACCATATATCAAGGCTGAGAGTCACTCGAGGATAAAGGTTAATGACTTCTTATGAGTGTAACAGTTTTGGTTGTCCATGGCGTTTTATGTAATCATTATTGTCGCCGAGAACCCAGGCTCTTCATTGTCTGTGGATGCAATCACTCAGACGCTGATGTTTAATTTTGAAGAAGGTTTAGTAATAACAAAAAAGAACAGTTACAGAGAAAACCGGAAAGAGAAATCGTTGTTTTAAAGTGACGGATTATGTGCACATGCACAAGAGAAAGACAGAAAAGCAGACAGACAGACAGACAGACAGACAGACAGCTTGTTTCGTTACACCTAGCTACATTTTGTGCTCCTTCCATCGGAGACGACACCTTTTACGCATCGTCTTTGCTTGAAATGTCACAAGGAAGATACAGAATTACAGTCACAGGATTTCGTTAATTTCCGTTTTGGGGTCGCTTCTGACCCCTATGCGTCACTTAAACTTGTCCATTAAAATATTTTTTTTTTATTATGTAACATGACAAGTATTTGACATTAGATTTGAAGAGGACCATGTTGTAGCCCTCACGAAAGCAATCTTGTGTCTACGTATTCCACAGATAGGAAGTTTATTAAAACAACGCTGATGATATTGTCCTTGCACACTCACATCATGAAGAATGCAACCCAACAAGTTTAATATAAAAAAAAAATTATAAGTAAAATATTTAAAAGAAAACCGGTGGACAAGAAATGAGTGAGAACATTGACAAAAAAAAGGTAAATAGTTTTGAACTGCAGTCTGTGAAGCCACGTTATCAAACAGGAATTTCGTTTCAAATATGCACCTCATAAAATATTTTTGAACATTGGGTGGGTGAGGGCAAATATGTTAATTCAAACGACTTGGTTACTTGATAATGTATGATATTTGAAATACACATCTATCGTTATTTAAAATTAATTTTAAGGTGCTTCGATAGGAGGGGACCTATATCGACCCAAATGGCTCCCATTGTGATTTACGGAACAAACCGGAAATGGCTGAAACAGTTTGCAATTTGAAAGTTGTGAAAAACATGTAAAAAGACGACACTAAAGCATACGAATGCAAAACCAAAATAAATTTAACCAAGGTGTCTGCAGAACTGATCGCATTTTGATCATTTTTCATGTATAACATTTTTGAGCCAGTTTTGTGGCCAATTAACTCTGCTCCTAAAGCAATGAAGTTGCTTCATAATTGTAACTACATCTCCCTCATTATAACCCATCTAACATATAAAGTTCTTGCCGGATTTACAAATTTAGACCCAAATAGCAATTCATCTGACATATCGATTCTTGATTTGGACTAGCCTATTTTTTTGTTTTTTCCCTCTACTATGTTATTGGCACAGATATATTTTATTTTGCGTTAGGTTTTTTTTCTGACAACACTTATTCTAGTTAAGATATCTGTCAGAGTGGATACATTTTCTCTTGCTCACCTTACTCATCGAATATTCTTGAACATTGAAGGGAAATAATCATGTAATGAGTTATTTCCCTTGACTTCTGCAAAAATAAATGTCTGAAAACACACATTGTAAAGTCAATCATTTTTTCTTTTACTCCCGGGTAACTCCAGCTAGTAAATAATAAAGATATACGTGGCTAGTAAGTAAAGTTGTTAATTACTGAATTAGTTTTTTTCTTCGTTTTAGCTTATTTTTTCTTTTAGCTTATTGTTTTCTCTTTTTAGCTTATTTTTCTTTTTAGCTTATTTCTATGATTTTCTTTTTTCTTTATTCATTTTTCTCAAGGTAATTATTTTTGTTTTTCTTAAATATTCCCTCAGTCTGTCAGCCGTTTACAGCTTAGTGAATGAAGCAACAAGACCAATGGATTTGAAAATGCAAGAATAGACACCATTTTCTTTTCTTGTCCTGGCTTGCCGCTATGAATTAATAATCTGCTCCTTTTTCTATTTTATTAGAAGCCGCATCTCACCAGTAGAGCATTGGACTGGGGCTGGTGTTTTTTTTAGGTTCTAGTCAAGTGGGTGTAGTTGTACAAAAATCAAAATAGATAAACTAGCATTTTTCATTATCGGGTAGCTAACTTGTATTCTCTGTGTTTGCCAGTATGACACAGGTGTTATTTTGCAACTACTCCTTCTCCTGGATTAGTTCTGAAGAGGGGGGGGGGTCACAAAATGTAAAGTGTCGTTAGGGTCTAAACACTTGTAGAGATAACTTGCCCTCAATGTTATTTAAGTACAGAGAAAATAAGGGAATACGAAAAGCAGATATCTTATCATCATCATCATATTCGGTTTAACGTCCATTTTACATGTTGGCATTTTTAGAAATTGACTTCCAAACTAACTTATCCATGACCAAGTGTATATTTATCCCTTTCTTTCAAGTTCATTCTTATCACTTCCTCTCATGTTTTCTTTTTTGTATGCAGAGATGATCTTTGTCTTCATCTAACAACTGTGGATCCTGATATTGAAAAACTTTATATGTATAAATAAGTTCCCATAAAAGCTAAGTTTTTGAGTTATAGGCTATTGAAAAAACTTTGTATTTAAGCAGAGACATTTTTGTCTTGTTACGCTCCACTTTCGTTGGGACTATGGAAGCTTACACACAACAATAATAATAAAAAATAAAATAAAACCCGGATGTGGCTTGGGGTTCCAGAGTTCCAATACAAATAATAAAAGAACATGGAAGAAGGGATTCTCTCGTTCAAGACACCGGTTATTAAAGAAAAGCAGCAAATAAACAAGTGAGAAACAACATGAAATGACCAAGTTACGAGTTTAAATACAAATATTTATTTACATAAAAATACAAGAGAGAAATATATAAAAAGAAAGATAAACATCTAATGTAGGAAAAGGTACTACTGCTGCTACTACTATTAAACTGGGGGCCATAGTAAAATTTGAACATTTAAAGGGCCACAGCTTCAATTAAGGGGGTCCACAGAGCTACCATCCATTACCTATCAAATATCTTTGCTAATTGAGTCAAGTTTTAGCTGAGTGTTTCGGCTATTATCAAACTTTGACAGCCACTTAGCAATTGGAAACAGGGGTGATCATTGTATTCATCTAACAACTATCACACACACACACACACACACACACACACACACACACTCACTCACTCACTCACTCACTCACTATCCAAGTTTATCGTCTATGTTCCCTTCAATAAGAGGTTTTACGCTGTCGGGCTCTCCTTATGCTAAGTCTCCAGTGATCACGATTGTAGTGATTGACTGTCCATTTGCCACTGTTTACGGTCTTGCCTGATGTTTTCTTTCCATGTCTTCCTAGGGCACCCAGCTTTCTTTTGCTATGCACAAAAACAAATAGTCAACAAATAACTGTTACCAAAGGCATAATAGGGGCAGCACTTTTTATATCCGCCACTATCTGCCAGGATTTGTCTCACGTGACTCAATCATTTAAAAATAGAGAATCGTTTTGATTATTAAAAATAAACACTGAATTGTCATTTTATTGCCCCCTCCTCCTCGATGAATAGAATTTTTTTCTTTCTCGTTTATTTTTATTTTGTTATTTTTAAATAGAATTAAGGTTTATGGATTTCCCCACATTATTAAGTCTGCTCTCGATTTAAATAATTGAAATCAAAGAAAGTTAGATTTAAAAAAAAAAAAAAAAATGGTGCTTCTGTATTGTTGGGGCGAAAAAAAAAATTGTCATCATTATTTTTGAAGAGTCAAATAAGGGGGATATAATTCAAAGTTTTCCCCTACGATTTATCTAAAAATGGATTTTACTTTTGTAATTAACTTAAAATAAAGTTTTTAAAAATATATACGTAACAGGATTATTTAGGAATAAAACAATCAACGCTTTATGGTATTCGGAAAATGAAATGATTTGTTCAAATAAATTATCGCAGAAAGAAAAAAAATATAGAAAGATACGTAAATGAAAGGGAAAAAACATGAAACAAGGGAAATAAAGTTTTTGAAATAAATGAAAGTTTTACACTGGATGCAGGTTTCCACACCTGAAATTAATCGGTGCGTTTGCAAGAAGTCTATTAGTTTAACATTATCTCTGGTTAAATATAAAATATCTTCCATGTTCAGAGTGTTAAAATCCATTTTTAGATAAATCGTAGTTGAAAACTTTGAATTATCTTCCCCTTATTTGACTCTTCAAAATTAAAGATAAACATTTTTCGGCCCTACAATACAGAAGCACCAAAAAATAGGCAACAAATAAATGTTACCAAAGGCAAAATAAATTACTCTTCTACCTACCTGTATAAGTTTATTTGTTATTTTATTATTTATTTTATAAATGATCTTTTTATTACACTAAAAATGAAGAATCTATCATTCTTTTTTCTTTCTTTTTTTATCGTTTTATTAAGGTGTTTAAATTCAAGGATCCCTCTTTTTTTTCGTAGCCTTTTCTTTTAGGTAAAATGATTCCTTTAAAAAATATATTCTTTTAATTACCGATTTTTACAAATTCTTTTTGCATTATTTATTTTGATTTTGCATAGTTAAGCATTTTGTAAACAAAACGGATAGAATAATAATTCGTTTTGTAAAATACTTTTGGTGATAACAACACAACAATATAAAATACCGTCTGACGGTAAGTATTGATTTACTCCTCTTCAGGAGTTAGGCACAAGGCCAGTTTTTATCTTACTCACACAAGTAAGATGTGACCCAAAGTCGGGTCGGGAAAGTGGGATTTAAAAATTGCCTGGGCAGCCCCAGGCAGTAAGCAATAAACTTACTCCTCCCCAAAGAGAGAAGGCAAAGCCTGGGAAGGTGGACCTCCCAGAACTGCACAGGACAGACCCATTGACCGGCGTAAATCAAGACCCGAAGGCCAAGACAACACCAGTATGGGGTGCAGTATCCATCGGAACAGATACTACACTTTGATCTTAAGTAGTTGTAAGTATTGATTTACTCCTCACCAGGAGTTAGGCACAAGGCCAGTTTTTATCTTACTCCCACAAGTAAGATGTGACCCAAGGTCGGGTCGGGAAAGTGGGGTTTAAAAAGTGCTGCCGTAAATAACTGGTCAATTGTCGCTTAACTTAAATATTTTACAAAACGAATTAATCTCGATTTATAAAATGATTGGATGTAAAAAGCCTCCAAAACTTTAAAACTTTTAATACATGAGAATTTTCTAAGAATTTTAACGCCAGTGTAAATGACTATTCGACACTTTAAATGCTTCATAATTCATTTCAAATTCTGAAAGGTCACAAAGTAACACATTCATTTTTTTTTTTCAACTAGCTAACAAAAGATTTTAATTATTGACTTATTTCTGAAGAAACCGGGATGCATTCTGGTGGGTTTAATATCCTCGACATTCAGTTCTCCCGCTCCTATTATAGACACTCTGCCCCTCCTCCATTTTCTCAACACTCTGTATCCTCCCACCCCTTTTTAACTACACTCTGCCCTCCCACCTCCCCCCCATCTCTTTCAACTCATAACAACAACAACCACGCTCTGACTCAATGTATTTTCTTTCTTTTTCTTCACTCCAAACACATTTGACAACACACTAAAAGAACACAGCTGTGCAACAGCTACAACAAAAAAATGTTATCTTGTCAACCTGGAATTTTTTAAATTTATTTTTTTTACAAAGAAAACCCCCGAAAGAGGAGATCTTATCCCCTTTTACTTGTACGCATGTTTTAAATTCTAAAACTTCTCCGAAAGTGAAAGGAATACCGGAATATCCACTTCTAGAGAATTCATTTTGGATTCTTAAATTTCCCTTTTATTCTAAAAAGTAAAATAGAAAAAAAAAAAAATTATACCAAAACATTTTTATGCAACGCGCATAAAATCAATTAAACGCTCTTTTAAAACCCACCTGTTGTTAAGGATTCCTTTTTCCCTGTTACCTTGGAGATATTTCGTTTTTTTTTTACCTGTGAGGTGAGCGAAGCAAATTGGAATTAACTAAATTGCCCACAGCAACAGAGAAGACCAACGAAAAAAACATTCGGTGAGTGGACATTACGACATTAATTTTTTTTTTTTTTAATCTGTGTGCTTATATGCATCAGCCCCTATGGCCGCCGATATTAGCTCAGTGACGAGTTACGACACCGGCCAAAAGGCGACAACACAAAAGTAAACTCTGGTTCCTGAAACAGTAAAAGAAAAAACATTTACTGATTTATTTATATTGTTGCATTGTATTATTTTTGTAATTTGTTGTGTAATTTGTTCTGGTGTCATTTTTTTATTGCCAATTTACAAAAACAAATAACCTGTTCGCGTGACTGAAAGAAAATTAACAAATAACACTAGAAAACAATTATAACAGAAATAAAAGGCAACACTTTACAAAACAAAAATACAATGTAAATAAATCCGTGTTTTTTTTTTTCGTTTAGTTGTAGTAACTCGTTACCAGTAGCCAAAGGCTGATAAGTACCAAAATATAATATTTTCTAGTTCCATTGTAGAATAGGGGTACCGTTGCAATATCTCGCCTATTTCACCTGTTGATAAAACTGGTAAAACTTCGAGTTTCTTGCTTCTACATGACTTACATTTTCATTTATTTACTATTAATCGAATATTTATTCAAATAAAACAAAATGCAATAAATTCATCACAATGCATTTTGGTTTCTTCGTAAACATGTCAGCCATTTTATTTTAATAGTTGCAAAACAGACTTCGCGACCCTTCAAAATTTGAAAGAAAATATTTTTTAAAGTCTATAAATTTGAACTTTCATTGAAATTTGCTGTCGCTGCTCTTTGTTAAATTTCGTGAAGACGTGTCTCTGTTTTGTGTAGAACAAAAAAAGTTATAACAAATTACATTAAAAAAAAAAAATTAAAAATAAAATAAAATATGGCCGCCAGCGATTAAACCATTGAATTTGTTTCGTTTTCAAGACTATGAAGTAAATTACAATTTTCGGCGATTATCAAGAATTTCCAACAGAAAAAAGGGGTGAAAAATAAACAGTCAACAAATAACTTTTATCAAAGGCAATAAAAGTTACGGTGCTTCTACATATGAGGGTGCATACGAAAAACGCTGAAAATCGCAGTTAAAATTGTATTAAATGAAAAACTCTTTGATATACTAATGTATCAAGCAGACATAGGTATGTACACCAAAAATTAGCAAACTCTATCGAGTAGAATTTTAATCAAAAATAAAAATCTGTTATATCATTTTTTCGAGTTTCGCGATTGATTTGAGCGAAAAAAAAACACAATTCAGGGGGAGATAACCCAGTCTGTCATTAAGTAATACATCAATGGCAGTCATCAAAATACGATGAAACTGATGTTTATTTTTAATTAAATTTCTACTCGATCATTTTTCCTACTTTTTTGTGATGATACTTATTTAAATCTGCTGCGTAAGTATATGATAATGTTTTTTTAATGGTATTGATACTTTAATATTCATGCGTCTTCGTAGAGGCAATAAAAGTTACTTTTCCATCTACCTGGATCATTTTTCGTGTTTTGAAAGTATTTTAAAGCCCTTTTAGGGCATCTTTTACGAGACTCAGAGTAAAAGCGCTAAAAAAACAAATATACAACAAATAAAAGTAACTGTAGGCTGTAAAAGTTATTTTGAAACTTGCCTGTGGCATTTGTTTGTATTTTTAGACCGTTACAACCGCTATTTATTAGAAATCAATAGTTTTGTCACCGTAAGTTGGGAAAAACATGGCCGCTTTTGGGGGGGCATTTGGTAAGAAAGCACGTGAATCGCCATCTTGAATTTTGTGCGAGCCTTTGGGAAAAAAAACAATACATTTTTTTTTTTTACATCTAATAAAAACCCATTTATAATACGTAAAAATAAAAACAAATTACATAGGTAAATAGAAAAATATCTATTCTCGTCGCAGGTCAACTTCACTTGTTGCAAATTTATGTTTTTAAACCATTTCTCGTTCTTTTTTTGGACCCCGTTCGCGCCTCTGCTGAACGTCGTAACATATACCCCACTTTTATTTACATTTAATTTTTCCTTAAAATTTACTTCGATTTCGCAATGGCCGCCGGCTGCCTACAGTTTCCGGAAACCACCGAAGTTTAACTTTTTTCTCCTTTCGATTAGGTGTAAAAGTACATTTTATTGCGTTTAGAACAGTTATTTGTTGGATATTTTTTTGTTTTTGTTTTAACCTCAAAAGACGAAAAACCCACCACTCAAACTTCGCATATTCCCGGCCATTTCGAAATCTAAGTCTAAAATAAATGTAACTAAAAGCACTTTAAAATACAAAATGATCCAGGTAGGGAGAAAAGTAACTTTTGTTGCCTTTGCTAACAGTTATTTGTTGACGATTTGTTTTTGTCTTTTTCACTCCTGTTTTTGTTGGAAATTCTTGACAATCGCCCAATTTTATTTTAAGAAAAATACAATTTAAGAGTAAAAAATTAACAGAAAAGGGGGTAAAAAAAAGTAGTCAACAAATTATTTGTCAAATAACTGTTACCAAAGCCAATAAAGGTTACTTTTCTACCTGCCTATTTATTTTGTGTGTTTAAAATGTTTGAAAGCATTTTCTTTTTACTTTTCGTGTGTGTGTGTGTTTTTTAATTTTGTTTTAAGTTTGGTCAAATATTACATTAGACTCAAAATCAAAAATGGCGGACGGGCGCTTCGAGAACATCTCCGAAGTCTGATTACTTTTTCTTTTTGATCATTTTCTCCTTTCAATTAGGAAAAAAAAAAGTAAATTTTGCGTTTGAAACAGTTGTTGTATATCCGTTTGTTTGTTTTCACCACAAAAAAACAAAACCTTTTGACATTAAAAAAAAAAAAAAAAAAAAAAAAAAAAAAAAAAAATGCTTTCACGTTAAAAAAACACAAAATAGAAAAAAAAATACGCAGGTAGGTAGAAAAGTAACTTTAAGTCCCTTTGGTAACAGTTATTTGTTGATTGATTAAAAAAAAAATTGTTGTTTACCGTTTCTGTTAATTGTGCACAATCACCCCTAAATCAATATTAGATAGTTTGGGCATTTATAACGACAGCTAACAGAACGAAAAAGGGGTGAAAAAAATAAACAAATAGTCAACAAATAAATGGTACCAAAGGCAAAATCAGTTACTCTTCTACCTACCTGGAGAAGTTTACTTGCGTTTTAAAGAGATTTTTAGTTTGATTTAAGAAAAACAACAAAAAACGCCATGTTAAAATTGAAAACACAAATCGCCCCATTTGATCACGTGACGTCTCGATACTAGTTTTAAATCGAACTATAATAAACGCTTTAAACTAAGTTAAAACACATACACCTATGCAGGTAGGTAAAAGAGTAACTTATTTTGCCTTTGGTAACATTTATTTGTTGCCTATTTGTTTTTTCACCACTTTTTCGTTCTGTCGTGTAAATGTCCGATACTTTTGTAGAAAAGTAAAACCACGCGAAATAATCAAAACTTTTGGTGCTTCTTTAGAAACGTGGCCGAGATGAAATATTAAACTATGAAAGGGGCAGATAATCAAATTGAATTTAAAATGCAAAAAATAAAACTTCTCTGGGGATACGTTAAAATTAAATAGATTTATTGAAATAAATCAAACATCAAATAAATAAACCGGTTTTAAGTGAAATGAAGTAAAGTTTAAATGAGCGAAAAAAGTTTTAAATGTTATCGATTATTTTGCAATTATCTCTAAGTAAAAACAATAGGTCTTCTAAGTTCAAATCTGCGTTTGCGTCCGTTTTGTGAGAAATCAGATTTGAGAAACCATTTTTCATATTTCCAAAATGTCCTATGCTTTAATTTTTAAAGTGGGGTGGTGATCAATACGTATTGTCAACTGTTTTCTTGTAAAAACTTGGGCGAAGAAAAAAATTTAATTTCTGAACATAACTGAGTACTTTTTAGGAATAAAAGTATCCAAGAAAATTTAAGTACTTACGTAAATCAATTTAGAGTTTCGCCGGAGACTTCAGAGACTGGCGAACGTTAACGAACTTTACCGAACAATGTATTATTAGGTGTTTATACAGATGGGGGCACATATGAGAACCGCAGTTCCAAATAAATTAACCGAAAAACTCGTTAATATACTTATGTATGAGGCAAAAATAGGTATCTGGTATCTACACCAAAGATTATCGAGTAGAATTTCAATTAAAAATCAAAATCAGTTTTATCGTATTTTACGGATCCATCCTTGATTATTAGAGCGATATCAGGGGTCGGCACTTTTCCACCCCACCACACCCCGCCACCGGGCATTTGGCTCACGTGACTCAATCGCAGTCATTTAAAAATAGAGAATAGTCTTCATTATGAAAAATAAGCATATAATTGTCATTTTATCCCCCCCCCCCCTGCCGAATAATTTTTTTTTTTTTTTTTTTTTCGGTTTATTTTTATTTTGCTACTTTTCGAAATAGATCCACCAAACGCCGCCAGGCATTTGTCTCACATCAACCAATCAATCGCAGTCAATTGGCAACACTGATTGGAATCAGGGTTGCCAGATAGGCCGTTTTAAGGCCAAATTTCGCGAATTTGGCTTTTTTAAATGCAGTTTGGCCTTAAAAAATTCTAATTTAAAAAAAATTGATAATGGGGTTCTAATATAATAACATTATTTTTTTCAGCGCGGTCCGTAAAGTGCAAAAGTACCTAGAAAAGATTAAGTATAACATAAAAGATGTTAAAAAAAATTGTAATAGGGGTAGGGGTAAATAAAATGACAGTTATATGCTTATTTTTAATAATGAAGACTATTCTCTATTTTTAGACGACTGCGGTTAAGTCACGTGAGTCAAATACCTCAGGGGGCATAACCGAGGCCACCGAGAGTTATGAACAAGTAATAAATGAATGTCGGTGGGCAAAATACGATAAAACTGTTTTTATTTTTAATTACAATTTTGCTCGATAATTTTTTTACATTTTTTGTGGGGATAATTATTTTTGCCTGATACGTAAGTATAAACAATAGTTTTTATTTGGAAATGCGTGTTTCATATGTGCCCTAATCTGTATAAGCACCATGTATTATTAGCGTTTTCTTTTGACGCTTTTTTTTTCTCCTGTTATTTAACCAAAAAAAAACGTGATTTTATCTTGTATTTTTGTAATGTTTCGATACTTCTACACAATACGAACCAAACTGTTTTGTTTTTACCCTAACCCTAATTCGGCAAAAGTCGATTTAATTCGGTTCAATTTATATAGAAACACCGTTTTATTGTATGTTTTTGGTTGTTTGGGATATAAAAAGAAATTCCTTTTAATAAAGGTAAATGAAATAGTACCCTAAAAATTCCAAATGCAAAAGTAATAAGAGTATATAGAAATATTTAAAAAATAAGTGATTGAAAAATAGTCGTCTGGCAAAAGTCTGAACCTGATTCGGCTTTCTACGTTCGTAGTCGGAACTGCGTGCGTCACGACTGTAAATCTATGGATGTCTAAAAAGCACACCGAACTGGAAAATAAATAAATTGATTGAAGTTTGTAAACATTTTACTTGACTGAACTGATTCGTTAACGAAATCAAACAGAAAACTGCATTGCTTTAGCTAAAAAAAAAAATGTTAAATACGCAAAATGATTTACGTTAATTTGCATTTTTTTAAATTCACTACGAGACTACCCAGCGTTGCCTGGTGTCATAATGAAAGAAAATAAATTTAGGAAAATTCATCAATTTTGGCAAAGTAAGAAAAGTTGGCAATTATGGAATGGAACCGTTCCTGCGGGAGATATGGTTGTAAATACTCCCCCTCCCCCCGCCTAATAAAGAACACTTCTTGTGTCATTTTGTTTGGTACTTGTGCAGTTTATGGACCGGGCTATTTTTTTTCGAATAGGCTATATTGCCGGTCCCGGCAATATAACGATTCCTGCGTTATTTTGCCGTGACCGGCAATATAACGATTCCTGCGTTATTTTGCCGGTTCATGTATATTTAACTAAATTGTTAAACATACAGTGACGCCCGGCACAATAATGAGTCTTACGTTATTTTGCGGCTCGTGTTTATTTAACTATAAATTACTTTTTATTATTTAAATTAATTTTTTTGTATTATTTAAAACTTTATCAAACGAAATTTTATTTATACTTTAAAACTTTGCCTGATTGTTTTTTTTTTTTTGTTTTTTTTTTATTTAAAACTTTGCCTGATTGATTTTTTTGTATAATTAAAAACTTTATTAAGCGACAATATATTTTAAAATAACGATAAAATTAATTTTTACTTCCGGTTGATTCGATTAGGAATGAACTCTTCAAAATTACGACTTATTTTATGATTTCATTGAAAGAACATTTTAAAATAGAAACAGAGATTTTCTGTATATTTTAACATTATCGAAGTTTTTCTTGAAATTCGACTAAATAATCTAATTGTCTCTAATATTTCCGTTCATTTAATTATTTTACTTTTAATGTTTTTTGTATTAAAAGCAGATATTTCTTTAACCGACACAACAGGGCAGGTCGATTTTTTTTTTTTTTTTTTTTTTTTTTTTTTCTTTCTTTAACCGACACAACTGATGATGAAAAGAAATTGTTTTTAAATATTTGCCTTTATTTATTTCATTACCTTTTCTTTCGCAAGGCCATAACAATTAGGTTTTTAAAAAAAATGAACCGGCATAATAACGATCCCTTTACATTAGTAAATAATTATTGTGCCGGGCGTCACTGTATGTTTAACAATTTAGTTAAATATACATGAACCGGCAAAATAACGCAGGAATCGTTATTTTGCCGTGACCGGCAAAATAGCCTCTTCCATTTTTTTTTATAACATTTTCAAGTTAAATCCAATTTTTACGATATCTTTTGTTTATTGTTAGGTGAAAGTTAACAAAGCCCTCCCTCTCCCCATGTTAAGAATGGTTTTCTAAATAATGTTATTATTTTAACCCGGTTCGTAATTAAGTTACGAGATTAAATCCATCATAATGCATTTAGGTTTCTTCGTAAACAAGTCATTTTAATATTTTGTTAATAATTGAAAAAAAAAAAATCGGTACTGATATCGATCCTGAACCAGTTTTCGTGAGGTTCGACTCTGAAGCGTTCGGCTGTCCTACGCACACGCCCGAGTGTTGACGAGCCGAATGGTACCAGACGACAATTTTGATACGGTGCTGGGTCCTGTAATTGTCTAATATATAAAGTAGACGATTTTTCCCCTGTACCTTCTCGGAGAATAGGAAAATACCATTACCAGTCAGAATGGAGGGAGGGATTCATCTTCACCCACCCACCTCAACTAATTTGGTGGTAGGACAAAAGCCCACCGGACAAAAGCCCACCAAAATAAGTCAAACCTGGACAAAAGCCCACCAACCATGGCCATACCAATAACGTAAAAATAAATTAATTATTAAAATTTTTTTTTAAATATTTTGATATTTATTATTTTTACAATTATCAATAAGTCTTTGTCTGTAATTTTCTTTTCTTGACATTTTTTTTTACATTTCATTTTTAAACATTTTTCCGGTACTTTGTAAATACTGCATTCTTTTAAAGATTGCATCATAAAAAAAAATGACGCACTCTTTTTACTACTAACCTCAAGTCCGTGTGGTAAAACGAAAAATACATTTTAAAAGAAATTATGTATAGTATTACCCATCTTTCGCGGGAAGAAAAAACAATAATTGTGTAATATTAAAATTGGGATCAGTTTTGCATATAATTTTAACATAAAATGATCCACCATTTCTGGACCATTCTTACTTTTTAGGGCAGTAAATTATTTTTCTTTTGCAATGGGATATAGATTCTATGCATTGTTTTTCGAGCGGGTGAGTGGTTTCTACTTTTTAAAGCGATTACGTGTGGTTTTACGACTTTGTCGATCGGACTTAGTGTTAGTGGTAAAAAAAGTAAGAAGGGGGTCATTTTACGTTAAATTTATATGTGCAACTAATCCCCTACTCTAAATTTAAAGAATAATTGGGTTCTTTTTTTCAGTGTTCACACGTCATCGCATAAAAAAGTTAGAATCTCATTTTTTTTTTTGGGGGGGGGGGGTACTTTTTTTCCCTTTACGTATTGTTCTCAAGATTTTGCTAAACTCATTGTGAGATTTTCATCTATATTTTTCTCTTGTACCATCTTTTCCTATTTATTAACTTGTGTCATTTTTACCGGTGCCATTTTAACTAAATTAGGTGAAAAACAATGCATAGAATTTATCTCTCATCGCAAAAAATGGTTAATGCCCTAAAAAGTTAGAATCGCCCGGAAATAAGAGATCATTTTATGTTAAAATTATATGCAAAACTGATCCCCAATTTCAATCTAAAATAATTGTTTTTTCTTTCCGCAAAAGATGAGTAATACATAATTTGTTTTAAATGTATTTTTCGTTTTACCACCGGACTTAGGGTTAGTAGTAAAAAGGGTACGTGTTTTTTATGATGTAATCTGTAAAAAAAATGCAGTATATATAAAGTACCGGAAATACGTTTAAACATGAATTTAAAAAAAATTGTCACGAAATAAAATTGCAGACAAAGAGTTATTGATAATTGTAAAAAAAATAAATATAAAAATATTTTGGCACTTCTGTCGTATATATGAACTGTCCTTCTACTGAAAATAAAGGGAGGTAATTCAACCGGAAGTGATTTTTTTACAACATAAATAAAAAATGCAAGACTGATTTGTTTTTGGGTAACAAGAAACAATTAACAATTTCTTTTTTTTATTATATGAAGTAAAAAAAATTTTAAATAAAAAACCCTAAACCCTTAACCCTAAGAAATCAGGCGGTGTGCCTGTAAAAAATCTAATGTTTTTTTGCGGCTGGTTCATTAAATTACCAATGTCTCGAAGATTAATCTCATTTAACTCCATTTTCTAAATACTAAATTCAACTTCCGGTGAATTCTGAATGAATGGTACTTGGAGAAAAAAAACGGAACTCTTCAATTTCGATTTCTTAATCGGCAGCTGCTTCATATATACGACAGAAGTGCCAATATTTTTTTTTAATTTAAAAAAATTAATTTATTTTTACGTTGGTGGGCTTTTGTCCGTGTTTGACTTATTTTGGTGGGCTTTTGTCCGCACACCACTAATTTCGTCCCTGTTGACCCCAGCAGTGGAATGAATATTATTACAGTATTTCTTTCAGCAAGGGACACGCTGAATCCGATTATATAAGGTTTGTAAGTTCATCTTGTGTAGTTTCTGACTTTTAACCAGACACACGCGATCAAACAGATTTCCCTTCATATGATAAACATTTGTCGTGCGTGTACGAAGCAGAACCCTCCCCCTGCTCCCCCCCTCTTTTTGAATTGCTGATATTAATTCTGCCGGATATTATCGATTAAGCAGCAAATTTTTACATCATAAAACTTAAAAACAAACTTGCCCGTGTATATAGAGGGTTGGGGTGTTTACCACATTAATTAAAGGTAAATTGGACCACCTTTTTCTTTGAACATTTTCATTTCGATTTTGTGGCTATTGTCCCTTTTTACCTGCCTCCCCAATTAGACAAATTGTCGGTTTTTAATGTAGGGGAAATCTAGCTCTCCAAAAGAGGCATTCTGGGTTGGGACGAAAATAAAAATTGCCGGGTAAGGTGCATGATAGGTAACAACGAAAAAAGGGGTGGGATGGGGGGAGCCAAATATTTCAACAATTAAAAGGCAAAAGTTACTTTCCTACCTATCTGCATAATATTTTTTAAGTTTGTTTTTTTTGTTGAGGCGGGGGGGGGGGGGTCAATAGAATATTTCAACTCGGATATCGTTAGTCATAATCAAAAAATGTCCACCGCCGGCTTTCTGAAAAATCACTGAAGTCCGATTACCGTTTTTTTTTCGTCGTCATTTTTCAATTCGACAGAAAGGTAAATTTTACTGCATTTAGAACAGTTATTTGTTTATTTGTTTCTTCACCCCAAAATACGAAAACCCCATCAATTAAACTCCGGTGATTTCCGAAAAGCCGGTGTCAGCCATTTTGGATTATGACTAAACGATATCTGATTACACCCGAGTGAAATATGGATGTTAAAAATAAAATAATAGTAAAACTTTATGAAATACTTACCTGTGATTGAAAAATATTAGCTTACATAAAAATTTACGGAGAATAATCCAGTAGATGTATAATTATTTTTTTTAAATTAAGCGATTTTTGTAAGCCATTTGTATTCTCTATTTTAGAAGAGTAAGCGGAAATCAGTGACATTACAGAAGACGTTTTCCAGAATTGGCATTCTCTATAATTCTGATAATGGATATTAATGACTTAAATTTAGAGGATTTTTCTTAAAGATGTGCCAAAATTGATTGCATTCCTACAATCGCAGATAGAATAATATTTGGCAGAGTTTATATGGCAGCAGAAATTCTAAGATAACCCACTTAAAAGTCTTTTTCGACAAATTGTTGAAATCTACACACTGTAATCATGTTTTTCTCAATAAATGCTTAAAAGTTTAACTTATTTCAATAAATTCTTATTCCATTATTGTATTTTGTTTGTCGTTTCGAAAAAATGTTTGAATTAAAAATAAATTGAATGATGTGTCGTCAGATTTTATCATCATCCTTTCTTAGGAAAATAACGAGACCCCCACCCCCTAAAAAAACAAATATTCACTTTTAAAGTAAATATTAGAGTTTTTTGGGGGTTTTTTTACACTTATATTTAAAAACCAGCTGTACCTACCCGGCGTTGCACGGGGGCATTTTACTTTGATTTTCTTTTCCCCAAATTATTATTATTTTTTTAATGATTCTGAACGTTAAATTATTACGGTATCGTTTGGTCATTTAAATCAATTGAACCAAATTGCTATAAAACTATAAATAATGGATATGGTAATTTTGTAACCTCTATAAAATGATTGGATAATAAATAACTGCCAAAACTCTCAATATTTTACATGTGGATTTGCTATGATTTTCCATTCGACAGTTTGCTACCAAACTCCTTTCAAATTACGAAGGGTCACAAAAATTTAGTAAATTTTTACTATCACACCTGTAGTAGTTATATGATTGACCGGAAGTGCACTCTTCACTGCACGAGATTCCCGCGATAGATCGGGATTTGGCGAACCCCAAAATCACGTGATGAGCGTGGTTAATCAGTTCGTGACTTACAGCCAACAAGTAAATATGTGATGCTGCGAAGAATTTACGAATTCCAGGAAAAAGTCTAGTCTGTCTTGTCTGCTATATTCAACCCCATGTGTAAAGAATGTGCTATTCCTTTGCCCCGGCGAATAAATCTTTATATCCCTTTAGTTGATGTATCTCATTTATTCAGTAAACATACAACAGCTAAACACCCATCGTATTTTACCCCACCCTCTCATGAGATTCTACTTTTTGAGAGCAATTCTGGGATCATTTGGGCATCCTTTCTGGCGATGCTCGAAGGTGGGTGGAGGACAAAGGCATGGCTAGAGCAAAAGCATTCAGAAATAAAAAAAAAATATAAAAAAAGTTCCCATTATTTTTTGGGGGGGGGGGGGGGCTTCCGTAAAGGCGTTTATCGTTGTAAAAACTAATGCAACTTTCTACGGAAGGCAAAAACAGTTGCATGTAAAAATGCAAGGCTCACCTTTAAATAGTAATGAACAAGTAAAATTTGTCGTCTGCCGAAATGTATAGACGCGCCTTTTTATTTGTATCAGTAAAACTGAACTACTTCGGCTTTCTCCGTTTCGTCACGACTGCCAATGTATGGGTGCCTATTCGGAATTAGCACCAACATTAAATATTGTTTTCACACTTTATTTAATTGCCCCCCCCCCCACACACACACACGCGAAGACATTTTTTTCCAACTATTAACTGTTATTGGGTAACAGCTGTTTAGAACACAAAATCTCGACACACGGCATTCGTGATTATTATTCAACTTAAACTCGGATCATTTAAAAAAATGGGTAACGTCTGGTTAGTAAAAGTAGAATAATTCAAATATTGATATTTTCCTAAATTAACTTGTCTTAAAAAAACAGACGATAGTTCATTTGTTTGTTTGTTTTTTGTTTTGGAGGGGAGTTTTTTTTATACTAGACGTACCCGTGATCCGTTGGGTCAAAATTACTGACACATCTGTTAAGACATTTTCTTACATGACTAAAAATAATAAGTCTCTTTATTATCGTTATGCTTGTGCAAGACACTTATTATTTTGCCATCTAATTTACATACGTATTTGTGGTGTGAACAGACACACGTATATAAATTAGATGACAACGCTGAAAAAACTTTTATATGCTCAGGCATTAAAAAATATTACTGACTGATTCAACTTAGATATGGTGAGAGAAATACATAGCTAAAAAAGAAATGGGTGACTTGTTCAGTTAATTATAAATTACGTCTAATTAGAACAATTAAAACGGATTTTTTTAAAAAAACATAACTCAGTTCCAGAAGTAAGGTATATTTTAGCATGTATATAGGAAAAAAAAAGCCTAAGGGGGGGAAAAAAACGTCGACTTCCATTTAGTTTGTGTGCGTATATATATATATATATATATATATATATATATATATATATGTGTATATGTATATAAATATACACACACTCAACTTCATGGAGTATCTCCCCTCCCTCTGTCTGTCTGTGTATTTTTGCCAGCTCTCATCGATTTCTTTAAGTCATGTGTGACGTACACCTGGCATACCTGACCCTCATAGACAGTAGGTACTACTATATATACTTATCTTGACGTTCGCTTGTTCTTAAATGGTAAACTTTAAATACTTCCATCAAAGAAAATTTTTTTTAAATGTTTTTGTTCACACTTGAAAAAACTAAAATTGTGCATCATTTAATTTAGTCAATACAATAGATTTGGTTATGCTAGTAAATCATACCATAAATCACTTTTCGGCCATTTAACAAATGTCATGGGCTGTTTACAATCGCCACTCCCTTGCTAGCAAACCAGATATGGTTAGTAGCATGACCTTTCACCTTTTCTTCCTGGCTGTGAGACTGGAATGTAATAGTTGCATTCCAATGACAATAGGAAAAATCAATCCGAAACCATAATTTTCATTTGTTCTTTCAATCTTTTTTTCAAAATTTGGCAAATACCTGTATTTCTTCTTCGTCTCACAAATTTTTTTCCCAAAAACTTAATACTTAAAATAAGTATTAAATTTGGAAAATAATTTTTAAAATTGTGAGACGAAGATGAAATACAGGCATTCGTCGAATTGTGAAAATAAAGAGATTGAAAGAACAAATGAAAATTATGGTTTTGGATTGATTTTTCCTATGGTCCTTGGTATGCAACTATAAAGTATATATGCTCTGAAGCTTGTAATACAACTTTTTGAGCTTGCAATTTGAAACATTTTCAGATAGTATAAAGAGTATATACTTAAATATATATTTTTTATATGAACTCACAAATATATATATATATATGAGGGTTGATAATTCGTAGAATTTGGTATATTCAGACTACTGTTCTCATGTTGGGTGTTTTTATCACGTTTTGGCCGATGTAACCTCCGACCTTCTTCAGGTGTACTTTGGATATAGTAGTAAGTATAATTCAGTTTTAAGTGACAGTCATCTGAAGGTCGAAGGTTCAATCCTCAGTGCGGGCTATACGAAGAATTGCGAATTACTGAAGACTTCATCCCAGTAATTGCAGATGGAACAAGAGCATGCTACCCCCGTGGATTTAATAAAGGGTTCCGTTCGAAATTCCGTCCAGATTCCCGAGTTCAACTAAGTACACCTGAAGAAGGTCAGAGGTTACATTGGCCGAAACGTTGTGATTACGAATATATATATATATATATATATATTACTAATGGTTCAATAAGACCAAAAGCCACTTGAGGATAAGGGTTAGTGAGATTTTCAGTTGGCTATGAAAGAATTGATAACTATGATTATTCACAGGACTACTCAACAGATATTTGTTGACATTAAACTTGAAAACAACCATGTAGTCTGTAAGGAAACATTCCCACAGTAACGTGTTCCACAGATGGGAACTTCTTCGAAAGAAACTCTGTTCAGGGAAGTTTTTTGCTTTTAGGTACACGGATATGGATAAATCCAGCTGCTAGCAATCAAATCGCCACTGATGTTTTGGGGATATTTAAGTAGAATAGTCCATAGAGTAAATGTGGTATTGTGGTGATTGCTGAAGTGAACATGGTCGACAAATAGTGAAAGAATGAAAGGAACAATGCTAGTTTTTGCTGTAGTAGTAGTAGTAGTAGTAGTAGTAGTAGTAGTAACGGTCTGTCGAAAGTCAACAAAGTTACAAGTAGTTAAAGATGGTATCTGGAATTAGTTACCTCTGTTAGAATATACATTATTTTACTTCACAGCGCATGTATTAAACATATATTCCAAATGCATCCCTCATTAGAACGAAAAGCTAAGACCAAGTATGGCTAACACATTTATTCACAGTTGATATTTATGAAAGGCAATAACGTATCATAAAAGATACTTAGTTTTTATTCTACCTACGAACATCGTTTACCGGAAGGGGGGGTAGATTGTGTGGGAGAGGTCTGGCAGTGAATTCTTAATACTCTTGTCCCTTTCAGGTACAATCAATGGGGAACAACTCTATGCTACCCAGAATCGGTTCCCTGCAATGCCCTTTCCCCCCTCCCCCCCCAAAAAAATTGTATCTGAAAAATGAACAAAAAGGACAAAAATTTACATAGAAATCAAATTTTCAAAATGTCTCGGCCATCTCACATGTCTGCCTCAATAAGTATCTTTTTTTGCTATCGATTGTTTCTCAAGTGTTATGTCCACACAGACAATTGAAGGGTATTACTTCTAAGTAGGAGTCCTAATACTGCTGGTTTTAATCGGTCTACGGAAATATTTGGTTGTTCACTTATAAGAACAATGAAACACTTGTCGTGTGTACTGACGCCTTTAAAGAGACCGCAATATGATGGTTGCAGAGAATGCAATCTAGCTGTATCATGGATGAAAGCATATGTACATGTCTGTAAATTATATCTTTGTTTTTATTTTCTCCTGAAAGAGAATATGCCATCTTGTCCATTTTTGTGGTAAGTTTGTCGACGAACAATGTGCATCCCACACATTTTTCTTTGGGGCATAGAAGAAATACTGTGCTAGTAACCGCAGTGTGGGTTCCATACACCACGTTGTTGGTGACTGAGACCGATTTGCGATCTGCACCATCATCCAAACACGGCAGATGTGAATCGTGTATCTCCGTACAGGCTGACACCTACACATTTTTCTCTCTTCGGCACAAGCGCAAAATCACTTAGCATATTGCTTCGAACCCCTTTGGCATATCTTCTCGCCAAAGTGCCCCATCGTAGACTGGATTTTGCCGCCTTTGTAGTCAGATGTTACATCGTCTCTCTTTTTTTTTATGCTCTTCCTCGGTTTATTCACCATAAAGGATTAGGTGTGGGGTAGTACTCAGACACATGACATTAGTGCGGACCAACCCATCTCAGCTGATGCTGAGCAAGTATGCATTCACGTAACATAGTTGCGGGGGGGGGGGGGGCACATGCAAAAGTCTGTAAGACTGGTTTACAAATAAAAACTAAAAAAGAAAAACAAAACAAATTTTCATTGCTTACTTTATTTGAAGTTACAATGTTTATACCATCCTTTGTTTACACTGGAGGCCCTGATGCCTCCCTCCCTAGTGAGGGCAGTGCTGAGTACTCCCTCAGTTACATCTCTATTTCTAATGTATAGTCTAGCAGCCAAGGTTAGATTTAGTTTGCCTGCAAGAAGTCTGTGTAGTAGTGTCTGACAAGGGTTCATTTGAGAAGTTGAGACTCTCACTGCTGGCTGTGCTTGGGTCTTGCCAATGGTAACCAGTGTTAGACTCCCAGAATAAGTCTTTCTGATCGATTGAAGTCTGGTTTCTGTAACTAATCGAGATTGAGTCTTTTTGATAGAATTGACCAATCGGTATTAAGTATTTAACCAATAAAAGTTAAGTATTTTAGAAAAATCGTTTTTTCTGCTGTTGTTTTTTGCTGTTTGCTGCTGTTATGTTGTTCACTCGGAACCATACCAACACAATTGGTCTTATGGAACTGTCGGTCACATGTGTTGTAGGCATTTGATATATGACCTACTAGACTAACATGCTGACCATTACAACGCTCTGAGACAAGTATGTCCTTACATACTTGTTATAGATGTGCATTTTTATCAATATCTATGTTTACTTATCTAGCCGTCACAGTTTGGATTTTGTGCATACATAAATCAGCAATAATGATTTGAATTTGTACGTGAATTGAAAAGATAAATATTTCTTGTCAGTGAAGAGATTATAACTATACTTAAAGAATATAATGTATGCATACATTTCTTTTACATACCTTTACTAAGTGAGCAAGATGCACATGCACTCTTTGTTATAGGCATTATTATAAGTTGTGAAAAATCTATATGCTATTAAAACTGTGCACACTGAAGTGGTAAGAGAAATGGAACAGCGTCAGAATATAAACTGTATTTATTCATGTTTTTAAGTTCCCAAAGACTACCATGGTTCCTTTATACTTCCCTCTTTTATTTATTTATTTATTTTTTAGTGTTTAAAAATATAAAATTTATTCAATAACAAATAGTTAATTAATAAAATGCCCTTTTTCAAAACAAGTAAATATACAACATATATTTCTTTTTTTGATAATCATTCCATCCATTTCTGTCACTACTTCAGATGAAGTGTGTACGGTGACAAACAAGCAGGATCAAGAGGGGGGAAAGGAAGGGGGTTGGAAAAGAGTGGATAAAAAAACAATGTTTTTTATAAAGAAAGAAATATATATGTATTTACTTGAAACTCACCAGTTAGCCATCATGTGTATGGCTGAAAGTAGAAGTGACAACCGTAACTGCTGGCTGCTCCTCATTTTTTGTCGTTAAACGAATCAGACTTCTGCACAATCCGTGAAGATTGTGCCTCAGGTCTGCATGAAGTCCTCGTTGGCTATAGCTATTCGTTAGACCTCATTCTTGAGCTGCATCGTTGATTCCATGTCTTCGGACATTGACGGTTTCTATCTGGAACTTTCTTTATCTGATTTTTTTCATTTACATTCACTTATTAGAATAAGTGATGAAATTTTCCTTTTAAATTGGTATAGTTTTTATTTTAATTTATATACAGATATGTACTTCATCGAAAGGGCAAGACATAACGAGTGCATCCTTACCATTCCTTATCAACAGTATACTATCAACTAGCAGTCGTCTGTTATTGTTACGTCTGTCTCTCTGACATGATAATTACACATCTGAAAATCATCTGTCTATTCCTCAACTCACAGGAATCAAATGTAAGAATTTGGTCTAAAATATCCAATATTTGAACCAGTCTAGTTGGGCATGAAGCTATTCTATATTTTTTATAGGTAAGAGGGAAGAGAGAAAGAATAGTTTCCTTCCACTTTTCTCAGTTTGAGAACATATTCTAGCTATTTGTTAGCTATACTGTATACATTTTTTTTGTGTACATACAATTTACAAAGAAACAAGAACAATTATAAGTATTGATTTTTTTTTGTTTTTGTTTTTTGCTTATATATTGTATTTTACTAGCACTCATATTCAGTTATAGATTAGTGGTGTATATTTTATCACAGTAACAACGTGCACTCAACTATGTAAAGAATGACTGATACTATTTATGAAGGTGGCCGCTTGGTATTAGTGACTGACAACACATCTGTATAAATAACAGCAAATGTTTTGGAGAAACCATACGTGGAAGATGTTGGAGTTAAGGTTGTTTTATCACCCTGTTCTTGTCTATATTAATTTATTTTACTCTAATAACTGAATTTAACTTTTAAAAACCTATTTAAATAAAATCATCTATATGATAGGCATTTCATGTTTGTACATACGTTATCATCATTGTGATTTTATGTCGCTAAGGTAAAAAAAATTCCAACTTTACCCATTTTTAAATGAATTGTTTCAAAATCAAATTGTCATCCCATCAACTAAAACTGTATGATTTTTAAATAAATACTTTTGAAAAACTGACATTCGTTTTATTGATTTAAATATTTCACTGACAATTATTTTTACGGTAAAGAGACAGACAAAACTGTTTTAAAAAGAATTAAATTGCTACAATTTTAAATATAAAGAAAGATATGTTTCATTTATTTAAAGAATATTTAGCTGACAATCAGTTTTACGGAAAAGTCATTTTTTTTTTTTAGTAGTATGACTGACAGACATTTGTTATTTTAAAATGAATGTCATACGGACTGATGTAGAAAGCGTTGTTGAATTTCCACAGGATCTCACTAGTATATAATAATTTGCTATAAAATTTTTAAAAAACAAAACACTCGGCATAGTAAAAAAAAAAATTAAAAAAAAATCCGGGTTGGTACAGCTAGTAGCATATATAAGAAAGTGCTTTAAGCGACAGTAAGCATACTCTTAATGTTGTGTTGGTACACCAGTTGTACTAAGGATCTCAAATGGAAGAACAAACAATATGTGCTGAGGAAGAGGAGGTATGAAAGACTAAAAGCAGGCATTGGGCTTATTACCAATGAGGATGCCATCAACTCCAGGGGCAGAATAAATTTTAAAGTGCCAAACCCCCACCCCACCTATGAATTTCCAACTGTACTTGGTGGGATCAAGTTCAATATTGCTCATACTAATAAGACAGATCACACGAAAGATATACTATAACATACTTAACTGGTCAATTGGGAAGAGGAAAATTTATACTCAACATTTGAGAGGTAAGGAGAACTTTAATGGAATATTAAATTTAATAAATACTTATGGATCTCATCAAGTGTTAGACCCAGAATGGAGCCCCTTAATTTCTGAGACTTTATGCTGAAGTAAAATGAGAAAATATTGAGTAGATGGGCTCTGCCTATTGCCCGACCTTTGCACTCCTTCTTTGTCTATTAGCCAGGCATAGAGGTACTAACGCAGGGACACCTCAAAGACTCTTAGGTAGCACTAAGAACGGCTGCTTCATCAACAGTTGTATAATATCGTGGGTAACTATACGTGCCATATCGCACATGGAAAGGGACCCTATAGTTATCCCGATGGGCTTTCAAACCCCATGGATCAAGTCTCGACTAATGGTTTGGATGTGTGAGCCTATTGGCACCAAACAAGCACCCACTTTGCCCCCCCCCTCTATCTAAAAGCAAAATGACAATACAAAGAAAAAGTAACAAACCCAAACCAGACACCCACCAAAAAACATTTCGCCTCCGCCCTTGAGACAAATATCCGGGGGCTTAGAACCAACATCAATGACGTAGAAACCTTTCTCCTAGTAAACTCCCTGGATATCCTAGCACTAAGTGAAACAAACCTACAATTCTCAATCTCCTCATACCATTTTGACATGACTGAATACCTCCCACTTTACCATAAAGACTCTGACAAACATATGCATGGGCTAGGCGTTTATCTTTGGAACACCCTCCCCTTGACGAGAGAACATAAGATAGAATCAGATGATCAAGCCTACATGTTCTTTAGATTAACCTTACATAACAGAGTTAGTTATTTATATTTCTTATACCATTCTCCTTCGACCCATTTGGAAATTTTAATGCACATCACCGTGACTGGCTTGGATTCTCCAGCTATACAGACGCAGCTGATAACTCCATGGATAGTTTTTCTATAGTGCACTCCTCTCACAGACTGTCACTTTCCCGACCCGCCTCCCTGATCGTATGGACCAGCAAGCCTTATTTCTCAACCTATTCTTGACCTCACTGCCGGAGGCTTGTGTGACGAATGCTCATAGCCTGCTCGGGGACGCTGATCACCTTGTGGTAATGATTGATATCACCTTAAAATCTCGTCTCAAAGCTGATGAGCTGTTGGTCAAAACAACAAAATACTACAAGCAGGCTGACTTGATTCCATCAGAGACCTCATCATGGAGTGAAACTTTTTCTCTCCCCGCTGATCAGTGCACAAATCAGTTAACCGAATGGGTTAAAGCAGGCATTGAAACCCTCTCTTCACAATGGTTCACCTCGAAATGTGCAGCTGCTATTGCTCAGAGGCAGCAAGCATTCCGACAATTCGGCCACCATAAGTAAACTACAAATAGACAGAAATTTATAGTGTCAAGAAAAAATTGTAAGACTGTGATAGGTGAAGCAAAGAAAAGGTATACAGAGATGACCAGAAAACGTATTCATTTGCAGAAACTAGATACTCGTGATTTCTGGAAAATCTTCAATAGTGTGGTGAACAATGGGCAATCAACAATTACCCTTCTATCCAATCACAATGATGTCATTTGCTCAGCAACTGACAAGGTTGGACTCCGCAAATCACTCCCTCCCAAATTTCCCATTGTAGACTGAAGCCCCACTTGATGACCTGGTTATCACTCTATCTCATGTCCGGGACATCATAAAAAATCTTTTTACACCTCCAAAGCATGTGAGCCTGATTTTATACCAGTAATAAAGAAATGCTCTGCTGAACTGGCCCCTGTCCTCTCCAAACTCTACAACAAATGCCTTGCCAAATCTTGCTTCCCTGACAGCTGGAAAATTGCCTCTGTGGTATCAGTCTTCAAGAATTCTGGAGATAGAACTGACCCTCAGAATTATCGCCCCATCAGTTTACTCCTGCTCTTCGCTAAAATCTTTGAATCCTTAATCAATCTAGCATTAGTCTGACACCTCGTTAATGTTAAACTTCTTTCTGACCATCAGTATGGATTTAGGCAAGCGCTGTCTACTGCGGATATCCTAGCGGTCATCCCTGAACACATATATCATACCCTGGACAAGGCGGGTGAAGCTAGGACGGTAGCGCTTGATATATACAAAACCTTTGACAAGGTCTGGCATAAAGTTCTTTTCATAAAATTAATTCAGATGGTATTACTGGATGAATATTTAATATAATTAGATCCTTCCTAACCAAAAGAAAGATCCAGGTTTTCATTCATCCAAACATGACATAAATGCAGGTGTACCCTAGGGATCGATCCTTGGATCTTTATTGTTCCTGATTTTCATAAACGACCTCCCTGATTACATTGTGTCTGAGATGAGTATATTTGTTGACGATACCACACTCTACTCTCGTCATGTGGGCAAAACGGATGCACACATATCCGAGGCAATGGCTGAATCCTTAGAAAGTGACCTACAGTTTGTAATGGAATGTGGTCATAAATGGATGGTAACATTTAATGCTGCTAAGACAAAGCTCATTTCCTTCAATAACTACAAGAAACCTCTTCAACCACTGATTGCCATGACAAATAACACCCTACCTGAGAGTCCAACATACAAACTCCTCGGTCTAACATAGAAGACATTGCCAAGGCTGCTGCAAATAAAGTGCTAGAAAACTTCTCACACCTGACAGTATCCTATATCTCTACAAAGCCACCATCCGCCTATGCATGGAGTATTGTTTTCACATCTAGGTTGGTGCACCATCCACTAGTCTCTTCCTCTCAGACAAGGTTCAAAAAAGAGTTGCTAATCAAATAAATCCTCCCTCATTATCCACAAGCTTCAGCCCCTGTCCCATTGCGACAATGTCTAATCCTTGTGCTTGTTTTACAAGTACTTCAATGGAATATGGTCAGATGAACTTGCTGCTCTGGTGCCCCCTCGATGTAAATACAGTCCAATAGCTTCTTTCCTCATGCTGCCAGCCTTTGGAACTCCATCACTGCTCCCTGTTTTCCTGACTGTACCGACATGCAGAAATTTAAAACTAATGTGAACAAGCATCTTGCTGCACAGCTCCCATTATAGGATGACCCCCAAAACTTTCACCCTAATTCTCAGTAGCTCTTACATCTACAGTGACAACTTGCCTTGTTTGGTGTGAACTGTTAAAAAATTTTTTTTAATTTGAATAAACAATGGAAAATCAGATTCCAGTGCTCATGTCTTTATTCATTCTCAAGCTTAGATTTACTACATATAGATATAGATATAACACTATTTATAAATACATATTAAATTATTTATTACCTACAGACGCTAACGTTTCAAGCTTATTGCTTTCATCAGTGTAGACAGTGACTATTTCAGATGGTCGGAAGGCGCAAACCCAGTTCACAGTACGCCTAGACTCTCTAAGCAGTCGCTCTATCCTCACAGCCACCAGTAACTATCATGTTATTAAGGGAAATTAAGATCTATATGTGCCTAGAAGTGGGCAGCAGACAAAAGACTTATCGAGAGGGTTCAACGAACGTATTCGGAACTTTGTAAAATTGGTTATGGAAATGTGAACAAACAAGGTAAAAATCTAGTGAAAATATGTCCTAATTTTCACTAGATTTTTACCTTGTTTGTCTACATTTCCATAACCAATTTTACATTTTTTCTGAAATTTGATTTCATATTTACTCCCTCATATATATTTGCTTTGATATTTACTCCCTCATATATATTTGCTTTGATATTTACTCCCTCATATATATTTGCTTTCATATTTACTCCCTCATATATATATTTGCTTTCATATTTACTCCCTCATATATATTTGCTTTCATATTTACTCCCTCATATATATTTGCTTTCATATTTACTCCTCATATATATTTGCTTTCATATTTACTTCCTCATATATATTTGCTTTCATATTTACTCCCTCATATATATGCTTTCATATTTACTCCCTCATATATATTTGATTTCATATTTACTCCCTCATATATATTTGATTTCATATTTACTCCCTCATATATATTTGCTTTCATATTTACTCCCTCATATATATATTTGATTTCATATTTACTCCCTCATATATATATTTGATTTCATATTTACTCCCTCATATATATTTGATTTCATATTTACTCCCTCATATATATTTGATTTCATATTTACTCCCTCATATATATTTGATTTCATATTTACTCCCTCATATATATTTGATTTCATATTTACTCCCTCATATATATTTGATTTCATATTTACTCCCTCATATATATTTGATTTCATATTTACTCCCTCATATATATTTGATTTCATATTTACTCCCTCATATATATTTGATTTCATATTTACTCCCTCATATATATTTGATTTCATATTTACTCCCTCATATATATTTGATTTCATATTTACTCCCTCGTATATATTTGATTTCATATTTACTCCCTCGTATATATTTGATTTCATATTTACTCCCTCGTATATATTTGATTTCATATTTACTCCCTCGTATATATTTGATTTCATATTTACTCCCTCGTATATATTTGCTTTCATATTTACTCCCTCATATATATTTGCTTTCATATTTACTCCTTCATATATACTTGATTTCATATTTACTCCCTCATATATAGATAGATATATTATAGGCCTTTGAATCTCGAGAGACAATGGATATCCTCTGTAAGGGAATTTATAGTGAAGTAAGGGTTGCGCAAACCGAACTACACCTTCTGAACTGCTATTGCTCAAGTCCAGGTGTAAGGAGAAGTCCAGTGTGACTGAAACAGTCTGAATAAGCAGAGAAAGACTGGTGTTATTTCTGTTTTCCTTTTCCTAGGCTAGTTGTACATTGCACAACCAAAGCTTGAGTCTAGTCTGCCATAGCTGAAGGGAAGATAATGTATGGATTGATAACTTTCCTGAGGGTATTAGTGAAAGTGATGCATTAACTCTAACAGAACTGGCACAGTGTAAATTTTTGCCATGTAAACAGATATTTCTTATCTGTGATGTCAGTTATAGCATCTCTTGCAGTCGGCAGCAGCATGTAATAATGGCAGCGTCTAATTCGTTTGAAGATTTTTCTTAGTTTTAGTTTTCTTTAAATTTCTTCTGAGAGCATTATGTATTACCAGCAGGAAATTCCACAGTTAAATCCTTCATCTGTTGCTGCCACGTTTAAAAATATTGCCATGCTATGGATCCCACAATATTATTGTACCACCTGTGTCCAAACTGAAACATACTTATCTCAGTACTCTGATTAATGTAGAATATATCTGATGATGGGGTCTATCTCCACAACCCTTGTTGGAGTTTTGTGACTTATGAACATCCGGCGCAAATGCAGACCCCACAATACTATTATGCCACTTTTGGACAGAACAGATATTACACTTTGATTTGAGTTTCATGTTTGACACAACAGCAACATCAGATGAAATTTAAAAATTAACATTTTTTTTCTATTGCATCTTTCGTGATCGGCCGATCCCATCTTTGAAAAAAAAGGGGGGTACGAACATGAAATTGCCGTAGCAATTATTATATAGATGAGTCTTTCCCCAAACCCCCTTAATGTTTCATATTAGCAGTCGTCTGGGCCGGACTAAATATTTTTTTAAATAGTAGCGAAGTATGTTATATTATCAATAATACGATGCAACAATAACAAATAAAAATTTGCTAGTCAGAAGCAAAGTTTGATTTATCAGCTTCAATGCTATTTGGGTCTGACTTTGAAAATCTGACAAGATAACTTTATATGTTAGATTTAGCTAAATAGGTCTATAGTATATAGAGAGAGACTTGTTATACATTAAAACATTTTCTTTTTAATTAAAAAATTTTTCTTAAGAGTCAAGTGTCTATTAAGTCTCACACATTTCCCATGTCAAAGTTAGATGAATATTGGGTGTTAATGGGTGGCGAGGTTAGGGTGATGAATCAAGGAGGTTAAAGTTGAATAACTTATGAGAATGTTTGGTATTTAAGTTTGATATTAAAAGGGAAGAGTTTTTTTGTTTTCTTTAGTAATTATTATACTCAAATGTCACCAAGAATAAAATGGCTATTTGTCAAATACTAAGATTTTTGGAACTAAATGTGTTATATACTAGAACAGTACTTGTCCCAGGACGGGTAAAATTAATTCCCTTGAACAGAACAGTTTTGCACCACTTTTATGTTCCCTCACGAAGATGAAAATCAACATATAATGATACTAAACCTTATGTCTAGAATCTTATTCCAATTTTGGATCAAAATCCATTACATGATTTTGATTCTAAAAAATGTCAAAAATTTAAGGCTTCAGCTTAAGAGGTCTTCAGAAATTTAAATTATGGGAATCTTGCTTAATAACTATTAGTCAATGCAAATCTGAAATATTTGAATGTTCAAGTTGGAGGTTATGCCCATATTGTCCCCCCTCCTAAAACCCCTTTAAAATACTCCAAAGAAACTGAAATTTGGGGAAAATTTATTAACTGATGTCTATTACCTATTTTTTAAATTAAAAAAAAAAATCAGACGTATCTGAAATTTCATTTCATTCACTTCCTTTTTACCCTCTTTGCATAAAACTAAATGTAGCCCCCATTACGCCTAGCAGCTGTGTTCCAAAATTTATAATGGTCGGTTAAATAGCTTGGGAGTGAATCCTATATATACAAATATATAAATAAACATATACATATACCTAACTTACATATGGGTTTATTTTGAAAATAATATTTATTTATAAATAATTATATTTATATATATATATATATACAGGGTGAGCCAAAAGTAGAAGGACGGTAAAAAAAAACACTTTTTTGTCGAAGCGTAAGAGACACTTCAAAGCTGTTTAAATCAAAAATGTTTTTACTGTCCACCTACTTTTCGCTCACCCTGTATGTGTGTGTGTGTATATATATATATATATATATATATATATATATATATATATATATAATGTATATATATAATTTCAGATTTAAAATAAATTACCTCTCTGATTTTCACTTAACTGGGGAGTGCGTGATTGGTTTAGTGAATATCGTCGTCACGGACTATAAAATCAACTCTGTAGATTTCAAATCGTTAACAAGCATACAAAAGTATAACAAACTGTAACCTTAGAACTCTATTCTTATGTCGCATGCAACATTGGTCAATAAATCTAAATAACAAATAACTAAGAGAATCGGCAATTCATGTCACAGTAACTTTTTTCTTTTCTTCCGTGCCTCAATCCCTTAAGTATCCTCGGAGAAACAATCGTGTTTTTATGTATCAATAGATTGTGAACATAAACGGTGAATGTTTTTTCAGCACATGCAACACTAATCTTTATCACGCGCATAAAATGAATTGTCATAAAAATACTAAAATCTCGAATCTCTTTCAGACTGTGCACCAATGGTTTTCGACTAAAGGGCATATTTATTATTTTAGTTTTGTGAATTTTGCGTGTTTTCATTATTTGCATTTCATTGCTTTCGTAGCTAATCGGTGTTCGGCGATGTTCTGGCCGATGTGCGCTCGCTGGCCTTTTTCAAAAGTATTGTTCATCAACAGTGAACGAAACAGTATGTCACAGATTTCTGTATTTTGTTGTTTTTGATTTTTCGCATAGGTTGACTCTACACAATTTGATATGTGTGACTGTGTCGAGCAGAAATAAGTAATTTTAAACGATTGTAATTCAATGCTTGTGATTAGCTACCCAAAAACTGATTTCAATTTGAAGACACTCCTGTCAGACATTTTTGTATAAAATTGTGACAGTCATCTTTAGCTACACCCCTCACCTCCCTTTTTTTTTTACTTATTTTTTATTATATTTTGTTTGAATCAAAATAAAATAAGAGACTATTTATATTCCAGAATCTATTATACTAAATGTGAGTTAAACAATGTTTGTTTCACTCAGGTTTTTTTGCTATATACTTTAATGACACAAGATGTCTGCTAAATATACTTTAGTTCTGGGATTGAGTTAATTTTGAAAAAAAAAATTTGTTTTAATTATTCTAATTAGCCATAATTAACTGAAAAAGTCACCCATCTTTCTCTTAGCTATGTATTTCTCTCGATCCTGCTGACTCTGTTAATTCAACCACTCTCTAATATTTCTTTGTCACTGTGAGCATTTCAAGAAAGTGATCCTCTTTCCAGCTAATTTACATAGTGTGTTAAAACACACCATAAACACGTCTGTATATTAGATAGCAAAATAATAGATCGCTTTAATTCAATAAGGATAATATAGGAATAAAGGGACTTGTAGTTATGCAAGAAGAATTTCTTAACAAATACGTTTATGAATTTTTTACTCAAATCAAAGTGGAACATATCACTGGTATGTTAGATAATTATTAATGGATGAAATGTATTTTTCTGGGTAAATTTTTTATTTTAAACATCATTTGTCAGTCATGTTAATCTTCCATGAAGGACAATCTAAAAGTATTGGTTGCCACGAGACCAAGTGGTCACACCCACAACTAAAATGTTATCCTTTAATGTTAATAACATTTTTAAAAATTACATATTGGAAAAATAGTGCAATCTTTATTTAATAACAAAAGTTAAAATAAAACATGAAGTGGTTAAAAAATGAGTCAATAATTTAAGAAAAACAAATTATCAAAAAGAAAATTGCCTTAGAACGTAAAAAATTGATAAGTTAAATTTTATTTATGTTAAAAGTTAATGTAAACGTTTACTTTGTTACTGCATTATTCTAAATAATCTGTTTCAACTGCGAAATTTAAAAAGCCTTTGTGGATGTGTCCGAAACATCACGAAGTGTGGCTATCATACTGTGATTTAATGTCGGTTTGGAGCAAAAAAATCTTACACGTGTTTCTGGAGAAAATTCACAGCATAACTTGAACAACATCCAAGTCATCATATGAACACCTCCGTCTTCAGAGATAAAATAGCCAGATGAAAACTTCATAACATTCAGGTAACAAAATCATTTAGATAAATATCAGGATTGTCAAGAGCGATATATAGAGGTGATACAAGCCAAAACTTAATACTAAAAAAGTCAAATGTCCAGAAGAAAACTCGGATGCACTTCAAAAGTTTGTTTTTTTTAAGTTTTTCAGAAGTCGAGGCAAACTCAATCAAAAATAAGTTTTTAAAAGTTTTCTCCGGAAACATGTCAGATTTTTTTCTTCTGAAACTGGCTTTAAATCACAGTATAATATAACTCTAATCTGTCATATCTATATATATATATATATATATATGAGAGAGAGATATATAGATATATACACTGCATTGTCGACATCAGAAACAATGTCTGGTTTGAAAACCTGGTTAACATAAGTTGCAATTTTGAAAACTTATAAGTCGTGTTGTCAAGATTTGGTGTTTCTTTATGCATTATTTTTGGGTGTATTTGTCATGTTTAGATGTGAAATTGGGATGTTTTTTCAAGACAAACATACAAACTTATCAATTGAAACATTTCAGGAAGTTCAAAACATTGATCTTCTTTTTACTGACTCAATCTGGTTCTTTTTTCTTTAACTTCTGTTTTGAGTGTAGCTTAATTCTGATGTCTAAACAGTTACTTTTAAAGAATCCCCTCCTAATCTTTTTCAGGTTCTTTTTTTATACTTATGGTGCCTTGTCACTCAAAATATGGTGCTTATGAATCATAGCAAATCAAATAGCCATTGTCAGTTTGTTTGAAGGATGACTATTTCACTATGAAAGATGAAAGTTGAAACCTCTTTCAAAGATTGTTTGATTTTCTGTAAATTTCCACACCCCTAAATAGTATTTATTCAAATCAAATATTTTTATCACGTAAAAGAATAATGGAATAGAAAACCAAAATAATCGTATAAGATATGCCAATCAAAACCTGTAATTCTCTTTGTTCCAAAAGTTATGTTTTACCTGCCATCTGTTGGTTTGTTTGTCGATTAAAAACTACACATAATAATTACTGCACTCAATGAAACTTTGCCAACATGAGATTTTTCTATACAGAAATCCTCATATTTCAGAATCCATCTACAAATGTTTGTTTTTTTACCATTATTAAAAAATTACTGTGATGCAACACAACTTATAAACATTATCTTGTCGGATTTTCAAAGTCGGACCCAAAAAGCATTTACGCTAATAAATCAAACTTTGCTTCTGACAAGCTAATTTTCATTTATTTTATCGTGTTATTGGCAATATAATAACATACTTCGATACAAATTATTTCAAAGATTATATAGTCTGACCCAGACAACAGCTAATATGAAACATTTTAAATAATTACCTAAAAATAAATATCAGCAAGGGTATAATTCATTTTAAATTGAAGAATATAATAGGAGTGTTCTACCTAAGTCTAAAAATGTGCAAACAAATAAAAATTAAAAATTAAAATGACTTGCATCCCAGCCAACAGTTAAGCTACTTTAAAATTTTCCCTTTCATTGTTTTCGTCTTTAAGTTTCAATCTTTCGACATCATTGACTAGAATTTTCAATATTTTATGGTCTTTCATCGCATTCTTTAGTTTTTCCATCAACAAACCGGTGTCATTCCATAACTAGTTCACATATGTAATGACTGACCTTCCTCTTCTCTTTTCCTTTTTTTTTTGTTCCCACATCATTAGTTGGCGGCATACCAACTCTTGCTTCCTCCTCCACATATGTCCAATAAATCTTAACCTTCTGTCTTTGAGCACTGATGTTATTTTACTCAGTTCTCCATATTCATCGTTTGGCACCAAGTAACACCTAGGACTGCCCTTAACATTTTGGTATGGGTACCATCTAACCTTCTGCACATTTCACTTGTTCAGCCTTCTACTCCATACAGCAAAACACTTTCGACTATGGATCTGAACAACTAGATCATAAATTCTCTATTCAGTTTTACTTCCAAATCTTGTCTAACTTGTTTTAACACTTTCCATGCCAACCCGATTCCATCTTCCATGTCTTTTTTTGCTATCTGCAATCCACGAACCAAGATATTTGAAATCATGCACCTGTTTCAATGTCTCACCACTTAGTGTTTTTAAATCTGTCATGCTTGAATAACATTTTTTACATATATTAAAGCTAAAATAGATTGTTGAATAATTTGATGTTTTTATATGAAGGTTTAAAAGAAAATGGTGCATCAATTCATGAGAAAGCACACAAAAAATTCTGGTTATTCCAGCCAGATTCAACAGATTAGGGTGATGGCAATTGTTTTGGTATTCATGAAACAATTCCTGAAAATTTCGGCTCAATTTTTTTATTCATTATTTTATGACTGTTCGGTTTTGGGAGATGCTCTCGAAGGTCTCTCTTTGAATTTCTCACATTTTCAGCCTCTCGTCATTTCAAATTGTCTTTTTTAGTAGTACCTATTTTTATGAGGGCAAAATTAGATACAAAGTCGATTCTTAATGTGGGGGAAATTCAGCTCCTCAAAAAGAAGCACTCTGGATTTGGTACAAAAATCCAAAATTTTCCCATTCTAGAAGGGTTTCTACAAAGTCTTTGGGAGGTTACTGTGTTAATCAGTCAAGTGCAATTAACAAAAAAGATTAAATTCAATTGTAACTTCTATAGTTAATGATGTACCGAAAATCGCAAAAAAACGAGGTCGGGGTGAGAATTTTGAAGATTTTTAAAAATCTGAGTATTTTTAATCATCATAGAAACATGCTAGTTATCCCATCTTTTCTAAAATGAATTGTCGTAAATAAAACTATCAGTGTATTACTACTTGTACCCTCACTCTTACGAGATTTATAGAAAGCCAAAGGTCTCAAACTTTGACAGATGAATGACTAGATGTTTTTAATGAACGCCGCCTCAAACAAACATTGGTTATCACAACGGAAATCAACTAGAACTAAACGATAGGCTAGTTGTTTAGTCACACGCCAAAACAATGAATTTAGGCCTTTTTATCGAACCCAAAACAAATCATTTACATAACTGGTTGCAACTACTTTGCTGCCTCGGATGTCTGTGTATAACTGCGTGTGTAAAACGAATAATTTGCATAACAAGACACAGCTCACCTCGCTGTCCTGGATGTTTGGAATAGCCACTGTCACCCGTTACACTGACATAGCACAAGCCAGCAGCACTTCGACCGGCATGGATGACCGTTATCACCGGGGGGGGGGGGGGGTAGGGCAGTGAGCAATTCATCATTTGTATCAGCTCCACTACGTGAATTTAGACTGTGAAATGTTTACAAAACCTGGAATTAACTAATACAAAATCCAACATGCATAAGTCGGAAATCATGAGAAAACAAACAAGTATTACATTTAACCCAATAATCGGCAGGTGATGAAAAGTTCATTTCTGTCAGGTATGTTACAAGAATTGGGGATTTATATTGCTCAGAATTATGGACAACATCAATTTGATGGAATAGGGCCTGTGATGAGCAGACTCCCAATTTTGTGGATACTAATTCACAAGTATAAATGAGTAGTATGAACATTTCTTTTTTTCAAGTTGTCCTTATGCTACCTTTCTTGAAGGGGGGGGGGGGGGATAAAAGTATTATTCCAATACAAAACCTGGTTATTGAAATTGTTTTTATTTACCTTTCAAATCAAGTGTTTATAATTTCTGCTCTTCTTCACTGGAGGAAGACGCCATTTTGAATTATGGAAGATAAATCTGGTGAAAGATCTGTTAAAAATGGAACTTTATATCCTAATTAAAACAATTTTTTCTTTTTAAATATAATTCAATCCCAAAACTAAGGTATATTTTAGCATGAATTGTTAACATATATAGGAAAAAGTCTTAGGGAAGCTGTTAGGTGGATACATAAGCCACCTATAATACTTTTAAGTATTTCTATATTTAAACCAAGAAAACCTATTTTGTACCCTAAAGTTATCTCACTTGCCAAAAGAAATTTTGAAGCATAATTGGTCTACCCCTTCATAGACCAGACAACATAATAAAACACGGAAATTCAAAAATGGATGATGCTACCAAAATCGGTTTAGCAACACAATTAAATCTTCCTTATTCATAGTAATTCTTCCAGTTGTAAAATTTTTAAATCATTTTATATTGTTGATCTCTATAGAATCGTTTTCATCCATTTATTTCTTCATATTTGTGTCTTACCACTCACACACCCCTTCATAACAGAAGCCAACGTTGAACTCACGTTTAGTATAATGGTAGATTCATATGCTTATCAACATTTTAATATCTTTCTTATTGACTCCTAGCCAAAGGACTCATCTATGGCGTGTTGTAGATTATAATAATCTTAAAAATTACATCTTGTTATGGAGCTTTACTGAATAAAATATCAAGTCAAGAAGTATAGTTTCGGCTTCAGACAGACAGCTACAAAATCTCTAGTAATAGATGTGAAAACAGGACATGGTCATTGAAATTGTTGCTTTTATTTACTTTTCAAAATCGGCTGTTTTGTAATTCCTGTTCATCTTCACTGGAGGACGACGCCATTTTAAATTAAGGTTGATAAATCTGGTGAAAGAGATCAAATTATATTTCAGAATTTGTGAGAGGAAGATTGTTAATTAGAATTCCGGGTAGAAGTCTCAAGTAATTCATAATTGCATTCTTAGTATCACCCATACTGAGGATTGAACCTTCACTTAGAACTGATTATACTTAGCACTTTTATCTATGGCACCACAGGTCCTTAGTAATTCAATTACGAATTACTTATGACTTCTACCCGGTCATGGCTGGCAGAACGAGAGCAAGCTACTTCGATGGATTGAATAGAGGGTCTAGTTCGAAATTCTATACAGATTCCCGAGTTTGACAAGACGCACCTGAAGAAGGTCGGAAGTTACATCAGCCGAAACGTTGTGAGAATAACATCCAAGATGAGAATAGTAGTCCCAATAATACAGACCAAATCATGTTTCATGTAAAGTTTGTGCTCTGTGGAGCTTCTAAATAGTGTGTCCTCAAAATAGGACACTGTCCACAATTTGGTTAAAGTCTGTGACTAATTGTTGTGCCAAGGTGTTTCAGTTCTTTTCATGTTACATATTCTGAATTACATTTCATCGTGAATTCAATCAACAATATATGTTTTTTTAAGCTACAATAGCGTAAAAGAAAAAACTTGCACAATACTGAATCGTCACACCTACACATGTGAACATTTTAGAAAATATTTGAAAATTGACTCATTCGAGTAAATCGGTTATTATTGTGCCTTGACTGAAGTCTGCCTTCTATGAATGCTCTTGTCCTAACTGGTCACCTGTATCAAGAGACAATGGACATTCTAAAAGTGTCCCTGCACAATGAGTGTATAGTGAAGCAAAGGTTTCACAATAACTAACCAGATTTCTCCTGACCTACTAGTGCTCAAGTTCCATGGTAAAGAGAAATTCAACACAACTGAAAGAAGAAATACTGGCATGAGCAGAGAACTGACTGTTTCGACCTTGGGAGGAAAATTATCCTCTTGTAACACCGAGAATTTGCTTATGCAAAACATTGATCACTTCCATAAGTGAACTTTTGTCGTCGTACAAAAAAAAACAAAAAACAAGTTACTCTCTTGTAAATGGTCTGCTCTGGGTTCAATCCTCAATCTCTCTCTGAGGAATAACACATGGTGCAACCCTCATCTTTTTCCCCTATTGAACCCGCATGATGGCTGCTACAAGATGCCAATGAATTTATCCTATTTTCTTTTCATATTTGATCTAATCAGATGGAGTTAAAATACAGAGAGAAATAATGAAAAACACAACTTGGCTATTGATTTAAATATCCAGGCGATAAAAGCTCGTACAAGTATTGACATGCGTGAGTAGAAACATTCAGCGAGCACATACCTTCTCCGCTTGTTCCTTGTTAATTCAAAACTGAGCTTTATGAACTTCAGATAATCAGAAGAGACGCTCTTAAAATATCCATAAAAAGGTTAATTTGAGGATTATTACACCTATTAGTGCCCAATTTTTTTCTTTTATTTATTACCAAAAATCTTTTGTAAATATAAAATTATATTTAAGCCAAATTATTTTCAAAGATTTACTTGACTTTATATGATAGTTACTACATATATAAAAATATGGATTCGTTATAACTACTTACCACAACTTTTTGATTGAATAATAGATACAACTGATTGTATCCTTCCACTCTAGATTTTCACAGTATACTGAAAATTGAGACATCAGTAATTGTCAATATACATCAGACAGTAGCTGTGATATTTAAGACATTCCAATCTTTATGACTAACTATAGATATCTCTGAAAAAAAGAAACAGATGATCCTGAAATATTATATTTCTGGTCTTAAAAAAAAAAAAAAGACCATGGGCGCTAATTGGTTAAACAATCATGAAAAAAATTTTTCTATAATGTGTAAAAGTAATATCTTTTAATGAGATTTTTCATGCTACACTTCTGACGATTAACATGAATTTGAATAAATACATAGAAGATACTGCCAAGTTAGCTGCAAAGAAGGTGGGCTCCCTCTATCAGGCTAGAAAACTTCTCACACCTTCCAGTATCTGATATATCTATAAAGCCACCATTGCCCATGCATGGAGTGTCGTTTCAACAACTGAGCTGGTGTACCAACCACTAGTTTCTCCCTCTTGGACAGGGTACAAAAAAGTGTCTCGAACCTAATAGATCCCACATGGTCTACCATGCTCCAGTCGTTGTCCTATCGCCGCAATGTAGCATTCCTGTGCTTGTTTTACAAGTACTTCCACAGACTGTGCTCCAACAAACGTATTGCACTTGTATCCCCCTCCCCCCCAAAGTAAATACCCCCCCCCCCTCGACCAACTCGACTAGCAGCAAAATCCCATCCATTCACTGTAGAGGTCTCCAGATGCCGGAAAACTTTTTACTTTAATCGCTTCTTTCCTTGGACCGCTTGCTTTTATAATTCACTCCCTGTTTCCTCCGACTTGACAACATACAAAAATTTTAATTTTATGTCTTCATTCATCCATCTATCCGTTTATCTGTGTGTTTTGCGTTTCCCTCTTACTTGTAGCATAGATGAGTTTTATGCTTTCTTTTAAATTATTTTTCGATACAGCTGTGTGAGTTATACATTGCTCCGACTTCAAAAGATTTCAATGTTTTCTTAGAAACAAATGTAGACCGGTTCAGCTAGAAAAGTAGCTGCTTTTTCAATGACAGTGTCTCGTCCCCTTCCTTCCCACTCACCATTCTCCTGATTTTTACTTCCTTCTTATAAAACTAAAATTGATTGTAACAGTTTTCGATGATGAATATGACCACTGGAACAGTGTTGAATAGAATCCTGACAAATCCAAGCCGACCAACTCCCACATGCACTAACTCAAGTGATATTTCATTGCTTAAAAGTTTTTCAAACTATTTTTTGTTTTCTAGAAAAACATTTTCTATTACTTTTCACTAACAACTCCTTCGACTACATCATCTGTACAACCATTTTGTTGTTTTAAACATTATCATTATTATTATTTTGTTTTAAGCATCATTATCATTATGTTGTTGTTTTAAGCATCATTATCATTATTATGTTGTTGCTTTAAGCATTATCATTATTATGTTGTTGCTTTAAGCATTATCATTATGTTGTTGTTTTAAGCATTATCATTATTATTTACTTTTCATGGATATTTTAAGAGTCTCTTCTGATTATCTGTGAAGTTCATAAACCTCCCCAGCGTTGCCCGGGAGGGGGGGGGGGTTCTTTTTACTTTAATTTTTCTTTCACTGTCCCCCTCCCCGTTTGGTGTGTTTTTTGTCTTAATTAATTTCTTGTAAGAAAATATTTACAGTTTTTGGAAAGATTAATTTAATGGAGGAATGTTTGAGAAATTGGTTTACGATAAAATCAATTGGGCATCTTATGAAATTTTAAAATATATATCGTATGCATACTTACATTTTTTTTTCTTTACTCTTATATTTATAAATAAGCTAAAAGTCTGAGGTGCAAGCCGTTTTTTTTTCTTTCGTCTTTTTACCAAATTTTTTTGTTTTTTACAAAAAAAATTTTGTGTTGTCTTTGCCATTTGCCATTCGCATATACGGTAAATTTACATCCAATTTTTTTTTTTTATAGAATTTTTAAACTTAAATTTATTGATCATTTAGTAACTATTTAAAATATTTTTTGCACAAAATATTGACACTATTAATACACTATCAATATGCAGATCAAATTCTGTTAAATATTTTATCTGATAGTTCCCAAAAATGTCCTTAATTCCTCCCTTTTTTTTCTTTTAATCATTATTTCTGAATCTATTGGGAGCTGTCGGGTTTGGAAGTCCAGTGATTTTTAAGGTTTTATTTGTTTTTGTCACCTACCATTCACATATCTGGTAAATTTACACATACGTAGGTTTTTAAAAATAACCTCGTTTTTATGGCGTCAAAATTTTGACAAAATACAAGTATTTTAATTTGATTTTTATATATTGAAGAATCCCATGTAAACATTTCATTTAAATAAGTAAATAATTTTTTTTTTTTAATCTTTTACAGGATAATATTAACATCTTCCTTGAAATTTGTCGAAATACTTTTGGGTTGACTGATGCCCAATTATTTGACGCTGGAGATCTGGAAGATCTCTCCCAGCGGGCTATTGCAGATGAGTAAGTTAACTTTTTTGGTTTATTCGTTTCTGTCTTTTTTACAAATTCTCTGTTTTGGAAATTTTAGATGAAGATTGATAATTTGAATTATTATTTGGGCTACTATTCTCATCTTGATTGTTATATTCACATTTCAGCCAATGTAATCTGATATTTAGGTGAATTTTTTCGAACATGGGAATTTTCTAGTCGAACTTTGGAATCTGGATGGAATTTCGAACTGAACCCTTTATTTAATTTCCAGGAGTAGATTGTTCTCATTCCGACTGGATAGAAGTGTTACTTTGTTATTTTTAGTTATTATCGATTGCAGTAAGGATTGAACCTCCAATTTCCACTTAGAACTGATTGTTAAGTAATGTAGTTTAAATAAGACGATATAAATCAGCAAAAATAAATAGACCTTGTTTTTATAGACTGTCAGTTAGGAAAAGTAATTGGTAGTACTTGGGGTAACCATACCGCCTTAGCCACCCCTGACAAAGACACCATATAGCACATGATATTACACATTGTATGAAAAATAAATGTAGAGAAACATAAGTGCTTTTTAAAATATGTATGTATATACACATGAGAGAAAGAAGTCAGTGGATATAAATATTAATGAAGGGTACAAAGCCGATTTTAAAAAAAAAAATTTGTTTGAAACGCTCTACTGTTGAAATAACTTGGTAATCAGAACAAAGTAAATATTTGTTTTTCCTTGGATTTTTGTTAGATGTGGAGACTTAATTTTTAAGAGGCGGGAGACCGCTCCTCACATCATTTTGGTCTGCAGTTTAACTTGATGCTGGCTATCTTGCTTTTGCTTATTGATGGATCTCATTATTGTTAACAGAGGAACTTGGCTGTCGTACAAAGCTAGATCTCTATATTAATCATCTCTGTACAGATACTTCTTCAGACAATGGAAAAGTTGCAACATGTGTGAACCTGATAGGCTGGGAACATGTAGCTACTGATCTGTACACAGGCGACATTAGGCCTATCCTAACATCGTTTCTCTGAATGAAGGAGTGGCACTCGTCTGACACAACGTTGCAGTCGATATATATATATATATATATATATATATACATGTATGTATATACATGTATGTATATACATGTATGTATATACATGTATGTATATACATGTATGTATGTATGTATATAAATTTACTAGCTGGCTTTGCCAGCTCGCTATCGCTTCGCAAAGTTCGCTACTCGAAATACTTGAAACCAAAGTGTTAAATTTTAAACATTTCATTCATAAGTTTGTTGTAACCACGCATATTAACATTTTAGTAATTTCGACCTTTTTAATGAAATCGCCAAAACATGCGCAGAAAGAGGAAATCAATTCGCTGTGTGCGTGCGTTTTCTTTATTTTTATTTTTTTAAATAAAGACAAGACAAATGTGACGTCGGTCGCTAACGGGAAGAAAGCAGTCAGACACGCTTTCCCCTTCCTCTATATGGCGTCGCTAACGGGGAGAGGGGGGGTTCAATCGGTCAACCTTTCCTCTCTTCAGAACTATTTCGTATGCCCCATGTATCTTTCATTGGCCGTCGTAAAGCCACGATCTTTCTCTCTGATTTAAATTAAGAAAGATTTAATAATTTATCCTTTTTGTATAAAAATTACTTAAATTAATGTCTATTAATATCGACAAAAATATTGCCTATATATGAAATAGACAGAACGATCAAATTACGAATGAATGACACAAAACATTAATTATGAAGTGTTTAAAAAATAGTTATGCAAATTAGGCAAGGAAAGAGTTATTTGTGCCTTTTGTCTCTACTATATATATACAATATTGTAAAATGTTATGTTGTATTATTGATTTAAATAACACTAACCCGTTTTTATGGTAATAGGAGGAATAAATTAAAAAAACTTTAAAAAAAACTTCCGTATTTATTCAGTTAGAAGATAATATTTCAGATTAACATGGAACCTTAGGTTTCAGGCTTGAGGAGTTAACCCATCTGAAAAATTTTGGATTTTGTTGAATTTTAATTATAAACAACCCCACAGATAAAAAGATGGCTGACGAAAGCCAGAGAGCTGTTTATAATTTAAATTCAAGAAAACAGAATTGTTTGGCCTGGGTCTGTTCCACTAGCTTGAAATCTAAGGTACCATTTTGATCTGAACTTCTGTAATATTCTAAATAAATGTTACACTCTATTATTAAATATCTTTCTATCAACGAAACCAAGAATTATATATATATATATATATATATATATATATATATATATAAAAATCTGAATGAATAAACTCAACAATACGAGATATTCGTCGGCAATCTAAAGAGTTATAATTAAAACACAGCCATTTGTTTACTTAATTTGCATAATTTTTTTTAAAACCGTTAATAATAAATTACTGTTTGGTTTTATTCATTTGGGATGCTGAAAGCGTATACAACTTTAAAAAGACAAACTTTTCTAAACATGTTTGTTTCTCATAAGTTTTATATTTTTATTGAATTATCACAATACGGTTTTCAAAAGAAAGTTAAAGTTTTTATTTTAAACATTTTGCCATCTTTTAGCCCTACTCCATGTGTGTGGGTGAGTGGAAGTCGCCATTACAACTAGAAATAGAAACCGTCTTTAACTAATTCCATCTAAATGTTATTTACAGATGCATTTATTTGCCACAAGTTAGCTTCATTTATAGTACCTATTTACTTGCCCCCCCCCCCCCCCATGGCAGTTAGACGGTTTTTAATGGTGGGGAAAATTCAACTCCCCAAAAAGGGGCACTCTGGATTGGAACATAAATAAAAATTGCCTCAGTTTAGAAGGATATTTCCCTCATCGATCGAGGACACAAAAGATTAAGTGTAATATCGGAACAGATACTACACTTTGCTCCTAGCTAAAGAACAACTCCAATAAGACATCAGTGTTTTTCTGAGTGTTCACATGTAATCGCCTAAAAACAAATAAAATCTCATATTCTATTTAGTGAAAGGGAGATGTGATTCAGTTGAGGGTGTTCATCTACAAAGATACCCATATTTTTTTAATGTAATATTTTTTTAACTAGTGTCCACATCCGCTTAAAAATAATTTTGTAATCTTTATTGAGTTTATTTATTTTTCTGCTTTTAATAATAAAGGTGAGATGCACAAAGTAACTATTTCAAATTACTCGGTAATATAGAAGTGTTTTATTTGACCAATTGACGTTGCACACTTTCATTATTCATTTCACTATACATTCAGTTTTTAATGGAATTTATCATTTTTATGCTTATACAAAAGCAAATACCTCGACTTTGAATATCAAAAAGACCATGTAAAATAAAATAACCTTTCGTTTCTTCCTTAATTAATAAAATGCGACTATGTTCATACACAGTAAATTTCCTCAACATTGTTATGGTTTTATTTGATATATTCCAATCATCTTTTTATTGTTTTTCTCCAAATTACCAAAATGAGTAATAAAAATGGTTTCTTTTTCTGTAAAGAAGGCTTCAGCTCGATTAATTGCTGCATGAAGGGTAGGGAGTTTTTGTTATATATATTATATATATATATATATATATAATGATAGATAATTGAATAACTAAGGAATTTACAAAGATATATATATTTTTTCCTGTCATTGAAATGGCGTTTTTTTTTTTTTTCATAGCTTTTAATGTGAGATTTTTTAATTTTTTTTTTTTTTTTTTAAGAGTGCTTTAACCAAAGTTTTGAATTTTCTGATCTTGGAACTCTTTAAAAAAAAATTTGAGGAATAATGTTTTTAACAATATTTTTATTATTTTTTAAATATTTTGATTGGAAAGTTTAGTTTTTTTTTTTTTTGTTTTGTATTTTGTACATAATAACAAGCACTGAAGAGGCCGATTTTGCTTTTTATTTATGAACAAGGAAAAGTGCGATATAATACAGACAAAACAGCTGTTTGAGAAATATAATAATGTTTTAAACAAAAAAACTTGGAGTTTATATATATATTTATATATATATATATACATACACACACACACACCTGTCCTGGGAAGGGTAAAATTATTCACTGAACCGAACAGTTTTGCACCACTTTTATGTCTCCTTACAAAGATTAAAATCAAGATGGATTGATATTAAAACTTATGTCTATAATCTTATTCTAATTTTGATAAAAATTCATTACATTATGTTGATTCTAAAAAGTCTAAAAATTAAGGGTTCTTAAGAAGGAATTGAAATTCAGGGAATCTTGCATAATTGGTGTGTAATGACTATGGATCAAATTCAATGCAAATCTGATATACTCGAATTTTCAAATTGAGGTTGTTCCCCCTTAAATACCCTTTAAAATACTCCAAAGAAACTGAAATTTAAAGAATATTCATTAATTGATGTCTAACCCCTATTGTTCCAATTTCACAAAAATCGGAGCATTCTGAATTTTTTTACCCTCTTTGACTAAAATTAAACTCACATCTCTCAGCTGTGTTCCAAAATTCATAATGATCAGTTAATTAGTGTAAGTGTGAATTCTGTACATAGAAACATAAACATATACACATACTTAACACACACACACACACACACGCACACACACATATATATATATATATATATATATATATATATATATATCAAATCCCTCCCCTACTATAAGCACCTGACCAAATGTTATGAATCCTGGTAACAATCTTAGGAGTAACATCTTTATAACTTTTACATTTTAATGTGTAAAACCATAATTTGTATTAAATGTTAAGAATTTAATCTTTATGAAAATTTCCAAAAAAATTTAAAATTGAATACTGAAATTATTTGCGTGGAGATGGTTCTTTTATTTTTTTTATTTATTTACAAACAGGGAATGTTTTTATTATTGGAAATTTATACTCCAATAGTATGTTGTGTATTAAGCTGTTTGGTTTTTTTGTTGATGCTACTGTTTGTGTGGGTAATGTTACTAAACAATCGATTTATTTAGTCCACAGGGCTGGATATAAACAAAGATACCACAAAATTAAGAGAAAAGTTCAATGCATTCCTTAAATGCGATTAAATAAACTGTAAACATTACTTAAGTATTTTGAATTCTTTTTTTGTAAACACTACCCCCCCCCCCCCCCACTAAATTTGTACCGACTCTGGCAATGCTGAGTAGGTACAGCTAGTCTACTATAAAAGAAACGGTCATAATAGTTGTCCTTTCTCTTCTTTTGGACCATAGTAACTCCAGCAAGCAGCCAAAAATACATTGTTTTTTCTATATTTTGAAATTCAACAAATTCAACTTTATTTGCTTGTTCCATTCTGACCATCTGTTTCACCATGTATTTGTAAAACTGATTCCGTCAGGGTTTAAAATGTTTGTACAAATAAAAATCGCTTCATTTATAATCACTGATCACCTGTGCTCCGATATTGACTTTATAATAATGATGCTAGCTGAAGTTCCCACCTGCATCAGTTGTTCTCAAACCTTTTCCAATGACGACCTCCGTCTTTTCCAATGACGACCTCCGTCTCTTCCAATGACGACCTCCGTCTCTTCCAATGACGACCTCCGTCTCTTCCAATGACGACCTCCATTTCAATTTCACTATACTTTTTTGTGACTCCAGTCGAAAACGAGATCAACTATTTAATCTTAGAATTTTTTTAAACAATTCAATATGGAGGCGATGCTCATTCTGTCGAGGACCTTTTTATAAAAATAAATATGACTCAACCCTCCTCTTAGGACAATATGGATAGGTAGAGGATCATTCTTGCCAAATTTCAAGTTCGTAGGTCTACTAGGCTAAAAATAGTTGATGGACATCCAACAACGAGATAGATGCAAGTTTCTTATATTAGTATAGATCAGTGGTTCTCAAACTGACGCCATTTCAAGTTCATACTTTTGCGACTCTCACCAGAAAATGTGATATTAATTTTCAACCGGACAACTTAAAAGAATGTGAAAATGTTGGAAAAAACTTTTTAAATAAATTATTTTTGGAAAAAAAAAAAAAAAGAAACTTTCAAACTTGAGATCAAGGATAGCTTAGTGTCTTAATGAGTATTGATTTACTCCTCTCCAGGAGTTAGGCACAAGGCCAGTTTTTATCTTACTCCCACAAGTAAGATGTGACCCAAGGTCGGGTCGGGAAAGTGGGGTTTAAAAATTGCCTGAGCAGCCCCGTCGGCATTCCCCGGTAGGGACGCCTCAGGCAGTAAGCAATAAACTTACTCCTCCCCAAAGAGGGGAGGCGAAGCCTGGGAGGGTGGACCTCCTAGAACTGCACAGGACAGACCCATAGACCGGCGTAAATCAAGCCCCGAAGGCCAAGACAATACCAGTCTATGGGGTGCAGTATCCATCGGAACAGATACTACACTTTGATCTTAGCCAAAAAGCCAAGCCATCTGGTGAAATGAGTAGCGATACACACAAACTGGATACAGCCAGCGCAGAGACTTATCGTTCCATTCTATTTTTAGTTCAATGGAACAAGTAGTGAGAAAGGGATGTAACCGAGTTGTGTACTTTCATTTCAAGCGATCTCTTTACCCATTTCTGATTTAGAATTCATTGTTATATTATTGTAAACCCTTGTAGATCTTCACATGGGCAAGCTTTGAAATCTATGTAGAGCATAGATCCTAAACATTTTTTTTTTTACAATCAAGAAAAATAGCTACAAACATCTATTATAACATTAAATCTGATTGTTTGGAATAGTTATTGGGGAAATGTAATAATTATCTAATTAAGCTAATAATCATCAATTCTTACCTTGAGTTATAACTCATAAGGTAAGAATTGATGGTTATTAGCTTAATTAGATAATTACCTTAAAAGCTTCATGACTACAAGAAAATAGCTCTTCCACCTCACTTGGCCATTCAAATTTTACATTAATGGTCTGAAGATGATTCATTAATTCCTCACAAAACCTCAAAATAGCCTTAACTGTTCCAAAATAATCAGATGTTTGTTTGTAGCTATTTTTCTTGATTGTAAAAAAATGTTTAGGATCTATGCTCTACATAGACTTCAAAGCTTGCCCATGTGAAGATCTAACAAGGGTTTACAATAATATAACAATGAATTCTAATGAGAAAATAATTTATTGGAGTAAAAACTAAAAATAAAATATAACCTTGAATTTATATTATACTAGCTGTATCTACCCGGTGTTGCCTAGGATACACTGAAGTCATTTTAGTTTCTAATTATTATTTGTTTTTGCATGCTTAAACTAAGATAGACAACCCTTATTATATTTATTTACTCCTCTGCAGGAGTTAGACACAAGGCCAGTTTTATCTTACTCCCACAAGTAAGATGTGACCACAGCTTGGGTCGAGTAAGTGGGGTTAAAAGCCAGCGCTCAAGAGGTGAGCACTCTGGCCATTTAAAAAATTGCCTGGGCAGCCCCGTGGGCATTCCCCGGTAGGGGCGCCTCAAGCAGTAAGCAATAAACTTACTCCTCCCCAAAGAGGGGAGGCAAAGCCTGGGAGGGTGGACCTCCTAGAACTGCACAGGACAAACCCACAGACAGGTGGAATCAAGTCCCGAAGGACAAGACGACATCCGTCTATAGGGGTGCAGTATCCATCGGAACAGATACTACACTTACTTCCTAGCATGTGCCAGGTATGCTTCAATTTAAAATGAGTTATCCTATTTATTTTTTTATATTTTTAGGTGATTATTTTAAAAGATTTCATGTTAGCAGTCGTCTGTGCTGGACTAAGTAATTTTAAAAATAAATTGTAGCAAAGTATGTTATGTTGCCAATAACACAGTACAACAATAACAAAGTAAAATTGATAAGTCAGAAGCAAAGTTTGATTTGTCAGCATAAATGTTATTTGGGTCTGACTTTGAAAATCTGACAAGATAACTATATTAGATAATACTACTGTCCGGAGGTCTTTATATTTCTATTTTTGTTTCACTTCTTTTTTTTTTTAATTTTTTAAAGTTAAATTTAATTATCATGGTTATTGTTTGATCATTAACTTATTAATTGAACCGAATTGTGATAAAACTATAACTAATTTTATTAAAGCAATGTTTTAATCTCTATAAAACGATTGGTTGTAAATAGCTTCCAAAACTTTCAATCTTTTAATAGATTAGGAATTGCTAAAAACTTTAAATACTTCAGGGAAGCTACTCTTTGGGTATAAAAATCTGTTACCTCCCTTTCATTATAATGATGAAAGGAAAAAGTATCTACTCTAAATGTTTTCTTACTCAGAATAAGTATTTTCAAAAAGAAACAGAGGTGAAATATAATATATACTTCCTAATGACATAGTGGAAGGAACAAACCGAAAGATAAGCTAGTTTGAATCAAGTATCTATATGTCAGATTGATTGCTATTTGTGTTTGACTTTAAAAAATCCACAAGATAACTTTATATATTAGATTTAAAAAATAAGGTACAATAGCAAATAAACAAGTTACTTTCTTCTCGGTCAATGATTGTTGCTGTTTGAATATTTTAAGCATATTGGTGCCATCTTATTTCCAGTCTCTATAACGATGTCAATAGATATAAAAATAGTTATGTATGCATTCTCGGCCTTTTGGCTAAGATCAAAGTGTAGTATCTGTTCCGATGGATACTGCACGCCTGTCCTGTGCAGTTCTAGGAGGTCAACCCTCCCAGGCTTCGCCTCCCCTCTTTGGAGAGGAGTAAGTTTATTGCTTACTGTCTGAGGCGCCCCTACCGGGGAATGCCGACGGGGCTGCCCAGGCAATTTTTAAATGGCTAGAGTGCTCACCTCTCGAGCGCTGGCTTTTAACCCCACTTGCTCGACCCGATCTTGGATCACATCTTACTTGTGGGAGTAAGATAAAACTGGCCTTGTGCCTAACTCCGCGAGGAGTAAATAAACATTATAGAGTTGTTTATTTACCTTTTGAATAGTGTTCATTTTTAACACATGATCACGAATCAATTGAAGAACAAGTTTTTTATTTGAATGTTTTTAATTGAGATTTTTCTATTTTTAAGTGTGCATTTAAACGTAACTATCTTTGCAGTATTTTTCATGTCAGACACACACAAATATAATACCTCGCGACATAGCCTATCTATGCAAAAAAAAAGTTGAAGCATAAGTTGGAGATTTTTCACAGCTTAAATCGTTGAGATTTACCCCCACTTTTTCTCCCCACTTCTAAATTCATATCTCCATCATACAAATTTTCACTCCTATTCTCATTCGACGTTCTCTTAGTTTTTATCATTTCTGACGTTTTTTTTTTTTCTGAAGAGAATCAGGCGTAAAGACCGTAACATTTTATTTCTGATTATTTTTTCCTCCCCCTTTTAATTGATAAAATGTTTCCGCTAAAATTAATCCTATCTTTCTGTTGTACCAAGAATATTATATATATATATATATATATATATATATGATTCATCAGTGTGTCTATATCTAGCTAGATTCGAAACCGGGCCCATAGTGGTTAGTGTCCGGTGCTCTACCAACTGAACTAATGAAACTGCCATTGCCTCTTAAAAACATTGATAAATTCACTGATCCTAAATGAGATTAGTCAATACATCAACTGTTGATCTTGCAGAACGAAGTTCATATTGCTTGTCACTAAGTAGTTTGTTTTTAAAATTATAGTATTGATGTATTAATACTATAAATTACAACCTTTGCAGTTACATAATTTTCCCGCTAAATTTACTTAAATGTTGATTATCTTCAAAATACGTATAACTCTCTTAGGATGGTCTGCAACCAGACTGAAAGTATTTGAAATTGTAACCGGTTCTCACCTGAAGCAAACATTAATAGATCTCTCCCAAAATATGGAGACAAAATTTATCTATATTGTTTGAAAATAAATATGTAGTGATGCTGACGTTTTTCATCTCGTGAGTCCCTCGGCCGCACAGGTGGTGATTTGAGTGGATTCCTGGGAAATTCAGTCGGCCACAACTATTATTACTTGTAGTAGTGTACATCCTCCATCAAAAATGACATTAAAAAAATATATATATATATGCTTCGCCAGTGTTCGCACTCACATATCTAAATGTATTACTAAAATATTCATATGAAATCATAGAATTATATCAGTAATTTAATTTTTTTATAATTGTTTATATTATCATTTCTGATGACCTAAAGAACAAAAAACACCCATCGTTGACTTTTTATTATAGAGTAGAGGAAAAAGGCACATGTTTTACTTAACTTTTGCATGAGAAGATGGATGTACATATATCTATTTATAAAGTTAGGTATATGTTTATATATTTGTATGTACAAGATTCAGTCCTAAACTTATTAATCGATCATTATGCGTAAGGGGTCGTTATATAGGCTATATTTTGTTTGATTTAGTTTTATGCAAAGTGGTCGGAAGCTCTTTGTAAAAATTCAGATACCACCGATTTTTATTAAATTAAAATTTAATAAAAATCGGTGGTATCTGAATTTTTAAGTTATTAAAGTTAAATAAAAGTATGAGACATCAATTAATAAATATTCCCCAAATTTCAGTTTCTATAGATTATTTTAAAGTTTTTAGGGGATTTAAAATTCAAATATTTCAGATTTGCATTGAATTTGATCTATAGTCATTATATACCAATTAATCAAGATTCCCCAAATTTCAATTTAAGCTTAAGACTACTTAAGCTTAAATTTTAGTCGTTTTCTAACATCAAAATCATGTGATGGATTTTAATCAAAATCGGAATGAGGATTCTAGTTTAGTATCATATCTTGATTTTAATCTTCGTAAAAGTAAAATTGTAAAGTAGTCAAGGCTCTTTTAATTAGCTATTACACAGATGTAGGGGAGGTCGCCACTCCTTTGCCTGAATTACTCCACCTACCTTTGATCGTCACCTTATAATGCTGAGTGTTTAGCAAGAGGGCATCAAGTACCATTTTTTTTTAGTTTTTGGTATGGTTCGACTGAAGATTGAATCTTGGTCTCCCAGCCCATTAGCAAACACCCTAACCATTATGTCAAATGGGCTGGTCGAATTATGTTAAATGAGCTGGTCATAAAGAGACATAAAAGTGGTGCAAAACTGTTCTGTTCAGGGTATTAATTTTCTCCATCCTGGGACGAGTATTTTCTTTATATATATAAATTTCTCGTGGCTGCATAGGCGTTAGGTTCGTGATTCTAGGCTGAATCTACAAACTGCGTTCGATCCCATGCGACTGCCTGCAGCCGCCACTCCTACACCGATGAGGGTAGAAAACCTGAAACAATATTGTCTGTAGGTATAAAAACACTTTAATATTTAAAAATATTTATATATATATATATATACCAATAAATACACATCTATCTTCCTTATAGAATGAAGGATTTTCATTTTCTGTCTTATGCTGAAATTATAAGTTTTGTGAATGATTTCCAACTTTTTTTCCTGTCTGTTACCATTTCACTTGTGCTACCCATTAGACGCAGGTCGTCATCAACTAATCCCCTCCATGTTTTAGGCTGCCTACCACCATTGACACTGATGTGGGACACACTTTGGAGTGTTTCAAATGACTAACGGTGGGCGACGTGACCGTACCAGTTGAGACGTTGTACAATGCACTTCTTGTGGAAGCTTTAACAGTGAGACCGGAAATTTCTCCATCCAGCGTTGAGTTTCTTTATAAATTGTAGTGTTAAACTCAAGGCTTCAAATTAATTTTTTTGTAATCGTCCTAGAACATTTAAATTGACGGAACAATGCTTCTTTTTTATTTATTTTTTATTTTTATTTTTTTTTTTATTAAATTGATATTCATTTTTGTTTGTATAATTGAATTGATAAATTCAATAATTGAACTAATCAAGATAACTTCAGATGCTCTTGAAAGTGCTGCCATAAGCCGGTTATGGTGCCGGCATCGATTGGTGATCGAGATCTTGCTGATTCTCTCTTCCAATCTGGAGTTATCTTGATCAGTTAAATTAATGCTTTTCTTCATTTTTCTACATTATACAATATTATATATATATATATATATATATATAATTTCTTTTTGGTAACTAGATTTTTGCAAAATTATGACAATTATTGACTCTGAAAAACGGGATCTTATCTGAAGGTTGGCATATGTTCAGACCCAATCTGAGCATCCTCTGACGCCTTGCCTCAACTTTCTTGTTACAGCTTGTTGCCCAGAGGGGGAATCAATTTGAGACATAAACCCTAACCCTCTGCCTGGGTTGCATAGGCATATTAGTGAGTAGCTGAGGATGTAGGCGAAAATCACCAGGAAGGACTTGGTTGACCTCTCAGGTCCACAAGTGATTGGTCAACAGTAGAATCACACTTGGTTAGCCATCTCTTGCAACCTTGCTCACAACCGTCGTGCGAAAAAGCCGGCTCAACCTGACCCGGATGAATGCCATTACAACAACAATTGCAACCAACATTCAAATCAATTTCATCAAGACTAACTTTAAAATGTAAAATTTGAGTCATTAGAAAAATCAAATTCTTTCAAATGTCTGTAAAACCAAATGATTTAACTTTGAGAAAAAGGAAGGTAAAAAAAAATTATATTCTCCCTATCTTTTTTCTTTTTCTCTCCGGTGCTTTCAGCCGAAATTAATGTTGTGAAGATACAGGATAGGAAGGGCAATACATTTTTATGACCCGGGAGAGTTAAATATTGAACATTTAAAATTAGTTTATTTTTAAGATAATTTTTTTTTTGTTTTACTGCAAACTTTTAATATTTTGACATGTTAACGCATTTTAACAAGAGCCTTTTCTTAATTTTTAGCATGTCTGGAAAATGTTTTAGATTATTGAAAGCAACTATTCATCAAGAAACTTTTGTGGGTTTCAATCCCTTGCGTATAGACAATAACATTAATTAAAATTTATATTTACTTGCGTGTTTGTCCGGTTTCTGGCTTCATAACCAAGAAAATGACGTTATTAGTCTGACATGTTTCCACTTATTTGACTTTTCTACGAACTGGAACAGATTCTACGAAATTACATATAGTTAAATTTTAAATTAAATGTGAACGCATCATTGAACAGATGTCCTTGTTTACTTAGTATGGGCAAACACATTCCTTTTACTATCTATTTAATGTTGGTTATGTGAAGTGTTTTTTCAAGGGGAAATTAAGGTGTGTACCTGGGATGTACAGGTCAGGAGTTAACTCCGTCCTTTTAAATTTTTATGCATCAGAGATTTAAGAAGCATACCTAGCAACATCTGAATATGTGTGGCTATATATATATATATATATATATATATATATGTGCAGCGGGGTCCATACTGAAGTTCTCTCCCTCCACCATATTTGGTCAAAGGTTTTGTCAGGGTGAAGTCTGGCCGCCTTCAGATCTTGGTGTAGGGTATCCAACCACCTTTTGTACAGTCACCCTCTCCCTAAGAGCCTAGAATCCTATTTTCACGACAGTGTTGTTGTTTGCATGAAATCACCCACCCCCCATTTTGTCTGAGATTGGCATAATATAACTGTGGCAAATATTGGCATTTCGAGTACGATTGAGTCTGGTCAGACCTGATTCAACACAATATCTTTGTCTATCAAATAGTTATCATCTTGCACAATAAAGCAGTCTAATTGTTACTTTCAGAGCATGTATACTCCTAGGCACAGTGTGGGTTTAGAGCAGGAAGATCAACTGTCGACATGATCTTTCCCCCCTACGACAGCTCCAGGAAAAATGCTATGAACAGAGACAACCACTGCACATCGCTTTCATCGATCTAACCAAGGTATTTGAGCTCGTCAGCAGAAAGGGGCTTTTCATTCTGCTGCACAACATTGGATGTCCCCTCAGACTCTTGAAAATTATCACATTCTTTCATGTGGACATGCAGGGCACCGTACAGTACGATGGATCTTCCTCGAACTCTTTACCAATGAAGAGCAAGGTGAAACAGGAGTGCGTACTCGCCCCGACACTTTGGCATTTTCTTCTCTCTGCTATTGTCTTATGCCTTCAACAAGTTGGATGATGGAGTGTACCTCCATACCAGAAGCAGTGGCAGCCTCTTCAACCTTGCCCACCTTCGAGCTAAGACCAATGTGCGGAAGGTACTTATACACGAGAGCCTCTTCACTGATGATGCAGCACTGACGGCACACTCTGAAAAGGCATTGCAGTGACTCATTAACTGCTTCGCGCACACATGCAGAGAGTTTGGCATGACCATCAGCCTAAAAAAGACTAACATCCTCGGCCAAGATGTAAGCAGTATCCCAAACATCACCATTGGTGACTACACCCTTGAGGTTGTCGAGAACTAAACATACCTCGGCTCTACCATCTCCAGCAATCTCTTCCTGAATACAGAACTCCACAAACGTATCGGCAAGATGGCAACAGCCATGGCTCACTTGACGAAGAGTCTGGAATAACAAGATGCGGACCACCAATACTAAGATGGTGTACTGGGCCTGCATGCTCAGCACGTTGCTCTATGGCAGTAAATCTTGGGCTCTCTACTCTTGCCAAGAGAACACTCAACACCTTCCACCTGCGCAACCTCAGGTGAATCCTAGGAATCGCCTGGCAGAACATCTCAAACAAGACCGTACTTGATCAGGCAGGTGAGATAAACACCTTCAGAATATTCTCTATAGCAAGCTTGCAACCGTCTTCAGAAGACCTTTCCTACGCTACAAGGATGTTTGCAAGCGAGACATGAGAGAAGGTAGCATCGACTCAACAGGCTGGGTGTCCGTCACTGAAGATCACAGCCGCTGGAGAAGAGTTGTAAAGGCATGCTGCAGGAGGAATGGGAAGAGAGAACATCAGTGGAAAGAGAGGAGAGAGAGCACAGATGGCAAAGGGCTGCAACAGAGCTCTCGCAACCAGACACCACCTACATCTGTGGCAACTGCAACAGAGCTTGTCGATCCAGGATAGGCTTGCACAGTCACAGCAGACGCTGCAATTCGGCAACAAACAAATGTGAGGTGCAGAACTCCATTGTCTCCTGAGACAGACGAATGCCAACAAGGGATATATATATATATATATATATATATATATAGTTGGTGAATCCATCTGTGAAATTACAAACTTTCGTGTGCCTCTTCAATTCTGGTATTCTCCTGAGACACCTTTCCACATAATGCACATGTGTTATCTCCTAAAGGAGCAGGGAATGCATTCTGATAATCGGTCTGGGTCTGCAGATTATTGTACGACTTCGTGTGATGCACATATCTATGTTTTAGATCTGCTGCAACACAGATCACATTCGCAGTCATTTTGATCACAACAATGATTGAAACGCTTCTTTCTGCAGAGTACCTTTCATTTCAACATACTGAATCTTCCGTTCTTGAACATCACCCAACATTTTGATCTGTTTGCGTCTATCAAATTTAGTTATTCAGCTTAAGATTTTTTCTTTTACTTATTAGTCACCACTTATTAAGACCAAAAGTAACTTGAGGATAAGGATTAATGAGATGATTGTCAATGGAATGATGATGAATATTATGAGAGGATTGAAAATGAGTAATGAATAAAGTATGATTACTTATGGGGATGGTTTAAGAAATATGACATTGGATTTGAAGATGACCATGTTGCAGTCTGCAGGGAAAATGGGAAGTTCTTGGAAAGAAACTGTTCATGGAAATTCTGCCTGACACTATACACATAGAGAAAGGAAAGTTCTTTTCAGTTGTGGGAGAAGAGTTCTTGCTGTGAATGTCTTACAAGGAGAAATGAGAGCTTGGATCTTAGTCGAGCATCACTTATGAAAATAATGATAGTAGAGAAAGACTAGCAATGTTTCTCTGTGAGAAAGGGGCTATAAAGAAGAGAAGAGATCATCCCCCACTAGATTACAAAGTCGATTTTGCACTCTGTCAAGACATGAGTGTTCTGAGTTGCATCTCTCCAGAAGATTGACATGGTCCTTTTTTTTTTTGTACTAATGAGTCACCACTTATCAAGGCCAAAAGCCACTCGAGAATAAGGCTTTGTCAGGATTGGAGATGATGGTTGAAACTGGACAGAATTTGATTATTTGGGAGGACGGCTCGACAAGAATTTAACACAACTTTAAAATGACCATGTTGTAGTCAGCTGGAAAGCAACCCCGGTGTATTAATGGGTAGCTCTTCAAAAGAAACTTTGCTCATGGAAGTTCTGTTTAGCTCCAGGTACACAGAGGAAGAAATGAAAATTATTTACAGTGGTTGTAGCTAGACGAGTTTTTTTTTTATGAATGTTTTACATGAAGGAACCAAAGATTGGAGCTCAGTCAAGCACCTACCATGAAAATAACGATCAAAATTATAATTGGGTTTCAAGAACAAAAGAAGCACTTGTTGACCATCTGATTAGAAACCTTCATAAGAGGGGTTCTTATTAAAAAAGAATGCATGGTTGTAATGTTTTCATTGATACGAAAAAAGCATTGGATATCATATGGAATTATGAGCTATACATTATTAGCTGTATATCTTCAAGACCTTAGGTTAAAAGGAAAAGTGTTGAAAGTGTAAGACGGTGAAGACTGATAAGAATTCTGATGTGGAGAAAGTATATTCGGATGGTGAGGCTATTAAGGTGTTCCAGAAATTTTGTACCTTGGTGATACTATTAGAGCACAGGGAGGAGGTGGTGCTGGTGTGATAGCAAGGCGATGAAGTAGTTCAGGGAACTTCTGCCATTACTAATCAGCAGAAAATTATTGCTGTCGACCAAGGAGAGAGTTAGGATTGAGGATATGTGTTGAATGGAGAGAAATGATATGAGAATGATACGATGGATGTGTAATGTGTGTCTTACAGACAGGTTCAGATCTGATAACCTCAGAAGATTAAATCTGGACAGTATATAGGGAAATGTTTACAGAACAGGAGACTTTGTTGGTTTGGTCATATTGAAAGAATGAATAAATGCTCGAGTTAGATTTAGAAACATTGAGGTAAATTGGTCAGTTGGCAGGAGAAGACCAAAGAAAACATGGGAGGAAGTAATCAGGAAGGATTTGAGAGAAAGGAGAATAAAGAGCTCGTCAGAGATAGGTTAATATTTAAGTCAATTTCTAAAAGCCACCCAGCATATAAAACAGACACGAATAAGTTCTTTCATACCTCGAATCGAAAAGAACTAAGTTGAGACAGAATTGTTGAAGACGGAGGATATTTATTCGACTTGATCTTCGTTCCAAATTACTGACCAGTGAGAAAGGGGGGGGTCGATAATCACTGTTTAATCATATCTTATCAGCACATTTTAAATTAACGGTCACATGTACAGTGCTTCCAAGGAACTGAAGACTTCTCTCTCACTCTCTCTCTCTTTTTGAGCCATGTGACATCACATCCGTTTCTATTAATTCTAGCAATCCTAACCTCAACTGAAATTTTACTTCCTGTTTCGAACTGACCAATTTATATACTAGCGGGTTTACTCGCGTAATAGTTAACAGAACTAATAGTATGCAGGATGCCTGTCTTGATGAGTGATAAATCAAACAGTATGTGACATTTTGATTCTCAACAGAAGATTTGGTATTAAGATGTTGGCCAACATCGACTCGATACTATTATCTACACAGATTGCTACACAGGTTATTCTTAAAATCTTGAATTATGCATGGTCCCCTGCTGTCCATTTAATAGTTTGGGGGCCTATTTACATTTCCAGTTGACAATCTTTATAGTATAAACAGACGGAATTTGTTTCTTTGAAACTTTTACAAACGTTGTATTTCTCAAATGTATAATTCTGCAATTCTATTTAATTTTATTTAGATTCTAATATCATTCTAAGTGTTGGTTGAACAGTTTTTTTAGGAGACGATTTACTAACATCAATTCGTTTTTATTAGTTATTTGAAAATTTTGTTTTATTTCAGTGTAGCAATTTATTAATAAAAAATTTTTTTTTTTAAATTAAACTTTCAACCATCCGAATCAACACTCAACAGACTACTATTCACGTCACGAGAGATTTTACATCTCTGACGAAAAAAATAAGAATGAAAAACAAAAGTCGTTTGATAAGGGCCTATTAAGGTTGAAAGCTAGCTCACATCTTTAAGATATATAAAATTATTTTAAAGAAAAAAAAAATCGTTTTGGCTTTCCATAAATTTCTAATAATATTCAAACTTAAATATGTTTTTGTAATAAATTGAAACCCATCATATGACTTTGAACAGCGCATTTTTTAATGGTTCTGGCAATTCTTTAAACACGTTAACCCCAACAGTCAAGACGTTAATATAATGTATGAGAATTTTAGTATTTTTAGATACCGTTTAAACTGACTTATCAAAATTGTAGGTGTCTCTCTGCAATGGAGTTGGATCAGTTTGTGATACAAGTTTAACTTTAAATTACCCCTGTAGCTATTTCACTTCTTCACCACCCTCTAAAATGTTTTTTTTTTTTGTAAAACATCCGATTATTATATTGATTGAATAAATTAGCGAATTATAAAAAGGATTTTTTAGCTTGCTGTTCAATTTTTAGATAGGAGTTTAGTCTGTTAGTTTAACATAAAATGATCCCCCTCCTCATTCAAAGTTCAGAAAAAGCATGTGCAAATGACCTGAGCTCTCTGTTAAAAATTAAACAACTTGAGCCAGCCGTTTGCCTTTTGAATTCCCATCAGAGCATAAAGGCTTTCTATGAAAATGATTGAATTTCGCAAATGGTTGATATGCCATAAAACAACTAACCAGCAGTATAAGTGATAAAAGATTTCTTTGACAAAAAAAAAACTAAAGTAGGCTCTATAATATCCATCCTGAAAATAGTGGTCAATATGGAAAAATAAAAAATATCTGCCAATAGAAAAAACTGCAAACATTATCAAAGTATTTAAAAATTGCTATGTGAAATGAATTACTCAGAAACCAAACATCATGAATAAATAATTATAAGAACTTGAAGCATAAAAACTTTTATTGAAATGACTGGATTCGGCATTAAATAACCATAAAAGGGTTGATATGCCATAAAACCACCAACCAACCACTCATTTAACAATTTTTAAATATATTCTTATAGGTATAAAAAAAAAGACGTGAAATTTTTCCTTTTGATCAAAGGTTCATATCATTGGAAAAGACATGGTAAACAGATGAGTGAGATATTTTATGACAAAAGCCATTAATGTTTTAAGATGTCGGTTAAGAGGTTTTGACTGGAAAGGGTGAGCATGCCTGGTCCAGAAGCCAATATAATGAGGGGCATTCTTTTAGTTAGAGGAGTTCAAACCTGATGCTTATGATGTCCATTAAGATTTGAACAGAAGCTTATGCCGGCTGCTTACTCAGTGGGTGGCCACTGGGCGTCAGTGCCAAGTGAGATGAAAATCAGCAAAGTTCTACAATGACTGGTAGAAGCTAAGTTTTTTTTTTTTTTGAAAGATTTTGTTCATCTGAAAAAAAAAGGTTTACTTATCCTAAAATGACAATTATAATTGCAGGGGTTACATTCAAAAAAATTTTTTTTATCTTTCCTTGCACTGAATTCCTTGTATTAAGAAAACTTTCAAAAGAAATCCACCACACAATTAGATTGCTTTTCTAATAGAGTAATATATTTTGAGAATCAATTACTTGATCAAATTAAAAATAGAATTAGTGTAGAAATTAGTAATTAATAGACTTGATAAATTTTGAAATAATGATAAAAGAACAAACTTACTATCACAAGGACATTGTTTTGGGTTTCTCTGATACAAATAGTGAAGAGAATATGATCCATATATCCATATATATATATATATATATATATATATATATATATACAGGGTGGGCAAAAATAAGGGTCCTATTTTTAAAAATTCATAACTTTTTTATTTATTGATTTTTTAAATTTTTTTTTTTTAGAATAAGTAAAGGACCCCTTCCGAAGCAAGCATGAGCCGTATTAGCCCTAAGGAACGTACCCTCATTTAGAAAACATTATTTTTGCTTAAAAAACTCAAAACAGTGTAAAAAACAATACTTTAGTTTTTGTAAGTTTTAAGAAGTGTTTTTCGGCTAAAATTTGTTTTTTTATTTCAAAAAATCTCGGAAGGGTCAGTCTACACACACATAAAGTTTGGTGAGTTTAACTTTTATTTTGTGGAAGTTATTCAAATTCAAGTTATTCAAATTTAAAGATAGGACCCTTATTTTGGCCCACCCTGTATATATATATAATGATTTTTTTTATCATTATTTTTTAATCTTTTTTTTTTTTTTCATTTTTCTTAATCTAATTTTATTTTTTTATCTATGTAATTTTCTTCCTGATTCATCCTATATTTTGAATATTTTAAATATTTCATTTGGTGTTTTTTAAGTACCTTCACTGCTATTATCTTTTGAACTGATTGATGGAATAATATATGGTTACATAATGAGAGGTTATATCTCTAGTATTGTCCGAAAAATGTTTTTTTCAAATAGTACTGAAATCTGATGGTTTCTTAAATGACTTCTGTATGTGATGTTGTAAAGGGTGCTGACAAAGAGACAGTTTGGAGTCATCAGAACTATAATAAAAAATAAAATATTTCCAAATTGTCGATCGTACACCAAATAATCATTGGCTTTGACTCCTTGGAACAATGTTCAAATTTTGTTGATCTCAACTCGCTTATATATATATATATATATAACATTAGAACAGCCTGCACGGATTAATCTGCATTTCGATGTTAGTACATCTCTACTATGTATACTCACATCTAGATTAAAATCCATGCATTCCCATCGGCTAGACATGGATAGAAACCCCACTGCCTCTTCATACATTTCACCATATATTAAATATTTACATACACACACTGATTATAGGGAAACAATTTGCGATATCACGCACACACACATACATTTACTCACTGCACCATGTAGGCATGAGTCTTATAAAAGAACAGTGGAAAAAAGCGTTGATCATAATTAAGAATATCTAATTTTTTTATGAGAGTTTTATCACTCAGTAATTATTTTATAAAAAAAATACATTTCTTTTCAAAAAAATGGCAGGGAACTGTTGAAAATTAAAATATATATATATATATATATATTATTAATTTTATACATACATAAAAGTAATCCATGGACACATGTTTCTGGCTCACAGCCGTCATCAGCATGGCTAACTTAGACAAGGATCGAACCTTCGATATTGATGTCTATAGTCCAGCGTCTTTACCACTGGACCAAGACGCTTGTCTAGAAATATGTACAATTTTTATCACCTAAATATTTAATGTATTTTTATGTAATTATTTTTATTGGTGATTGCAGCGTTCGTTGTGTTTTTGCTTACTATTATTTCGATTGTCTCACTTCCTAAGTGATTAAGATGCAGAAAATTGCATTATTAGTCGCCCTTAACTTCATACGACGTATTTTTCGTTAATATATATATATATTTTAATTAATTTTATACGTACATAAAAGTAGTCCATGGACACATGTTTCTGGCTCACAGCCGTCATCATCATGGCTAACTTAGACAAGGATCGAACCTTCAATATTGATATTATTCGTAATACACATTTTTATTTTAGTCGGCCATGTTTCGCCCAGAAGATGAACATAAATATTTTTTGCTTCTATACATACAGACTATTTCCAAGTAATGTACTTGTGTTTTATAACTTTTTTATTCTCTTAAACCATCCTGAGGAAGTCTTTTCTTAATGAAGACGAAACGTTGATGACTTTGCTGATAATTTAGTTTCTCCTTTCATTCATATATATATAATATATATTAGATGTTCACTGGCTATATATAACTACTGCTTGTTGAGTGATTCGAACTCTGGACCTAAGTCACTATTAATTGCATCCTTATCCATTTGGCCAACATGGCAGCCATATCAAATGTGAGAGAAATAAGTGCTATATTTTATTTACGAAGAATATTCGATCTGCCATAATGGGAGAGAACTTTTGCAATATTGCTTAATTAGAAACTTAGTTCTCTCAAAATGCTCGACATTTACTACTTTAAAGATCTGTAGAAAACAAGAAAGTAAATAGATCTAGACACCATGGTTGAATTTAGATATTATTTTTGTCTTTGTTTTTTTAAGTTATGCTTATCATATTCTTTAAAATAAAATTAGACTAGTTGTGTCTACCTAACATAGCCCGGGATTCATTAATGTCATTTTAGTTTAAGTTTTTAAAAAAATAATGATCAGCTTTTAGCTTAAATTAAAAAAATAATAATCAGTCAGTCGTATAGAGATGGGAAAAGAAACTCAACATGTAAGAGAGATAATATTCTTACCTTTAAGTTAAAATATGAATCATCTCCTTTGTTTTCAGCTTTTCAGGGCATTATTTAACATTGTCTCCATTGTAATGATCTTCTTTGCCGGAATAATTATTTTCGAAAAGAAACTGAAGCAGATTACACTTTTTTAGTGTAAATAACATGCCGCAAGGATAAAAAGGAAGAAAAATCGTTAGTCAGAAATTACAGAATCAAATGTCGATTTGTCAGATCTATTGCTATTTAGGTCTAACAGAACATCTGACAAAATAACTTTATATATTAGAAGATGCCGAGACTGACAATGACAAATGTCATTTTTGACATGCAACTGTAACTATTTTTCACAACTACAGTGAATCACATGTTTGACACTACAATATTCTGTTTCAGAATTTTTGAAATAAGGATTGATAATTTGGACTACTGGTCTCATCTTGGATGTTATTCTCATGACATGTCAGCCAATATAACCTCCAACCTTCATGTGTCTTGTCAAATTCGGGAAATTTGCACGGAATTTCGAACAAGACCCTTTATTTAATCCACTGGTGTAGCTTGCTCTTGTTCTATCAGCCATGACCGGGTAGAAGTCTTAAGTAATTCGTAATTGTATTCTTAATATTGCCCATACTCAGGATTGAACCTTCAACCTCCAGAAGACTGTCGCTTAGAACTGATTATCACTTAGCACTTTTATCCGTTGCACCAGGGGTCCTTGCGGACATAAAGATTCCTGAGTTAGACCAGAGTCATCGGAAGAAGATATGACGTTACATTGGCTGAGACGTTATGAGAATAACATCAACATAGTTCAAATAATCCAAACTACCATATTCATTTTTCGATTCAATGTTTTGTCATTTCTCTTGTTCATGTTTTATGTGCACGAGTGGATTGAAATCTTCTTGTAAAAATGTTTTTATGCTTTTCATGTCATGTGGTTTAGAAAATGTACGCAAATACATGTGAGTACCTTCCAACTTTCTTAATTGGTCATATGATTATAACTTTTTATTCTGACTGAATTCATACCAGTTGACCCTGTGCCTACTTCCTCCTCTAACTGCTCTTGTCACATTCATAGGTCATACTCACAAGTGTCTTCAGAGTTTTCGCAGTAAGTACTATCCAATGTTGGTAATGCAGCACGGTGGATTGTTTTTAAGCCTACCCCACTTTTTTTTGCCCCTACCTTCATTGACTCCCCCCCCCCCCCATTTTACACGTGTGGTTCTCAGGTTGGTTTGCAAGCATGTGCTTCTATTTTCGGTCAACTTTGCTAGCCTCTTTCTCTTTTCTTTTTTTTCTTTTTTTTTTTCAATTCCCCAAAATGGTATTGAATTGGAAATTTTGGATTTTTCTCTCCCTCTCCTGATTTCTAGCATGAGGTGAAAGTGACAAAAAATGAAAATGCTATTTTGGAAATAATTAAAAGATAAAGCTGTAAAAAAAATTGTTTTCCCATTTTTAGGACCAATTTTATTTTATCTCCTTTTTCATCTAATTCGATTAAACTTGCATAATTACAACCCATTAAATGCTATTTTAAAATTTAAATATTATTTTGAAATAATTAAAAAATAAATTTAAAATTAAAAAAAAAAATGAATATTTTTTCTATTCTTAGAATCAATTTTATTTTAGCTCCTTTTTTTTTTATCTAATTCGATTAATCTTGCACACTTACAACCATTTAAAAAATGTTTAATAAGTCTGAGACATACAGGGAACTTTGCCATCATTATATATGAAAAAAAATTGGTCTTAACAACGTGGACTTATCTGTTTCTTTGGATGTCTTTTCTATTATCATCTCTAAGTCTTTGCATGAAGCTAGAGGAGGAAGTGTTGGCACGAGAACGGCATATTATGGTGTTGAAGAATTATTTTTTACTTTCATAAACATACTGATATAAGAATTAAAAACTCAAATTGAAAATTACAAAATGGCGAGATATAAATGTTGACAAATTAAAATTCTAATAAATTCAAAAAATATTCCAACATTTTATGAAACTTTTGTTTTCGAATTATCGTCTGCACATCTTAAACTTAAAATCACAAAATAAAATTGTAAGTAAATATTTAGCTCATAAACATTTATCAGAATTGTTTTCTTGTCTATATGTAAAAAAAGGGCTTTATTAAATGCTAATAGTGTTAACTTACTAAAGAAAATACTTTCAGTTATTACATTTTTAAAAGATATGATTTCAGGTGGGTTTTGTTTTGTTAGTGTAATGATATATGGAAGTGAAACCTGGCCAATGAGGGTTGGGAGGGGCGACTGTAGATAACGACACGAACTGACGACCTGGGTGTGCCAAGTTCGAATCCAGTCGGTTCCATAGAATCACTTTCATTTAGGGATATTGGCAACCATTACGTGGCCCCTCCTGCAAAAATGCCAACAACAGAATCAAGCCAGTCAACAAAGTTGTACCGTGTTGATTCATACGAATTTACTTAACGAAGAGTATGTGTTACATTGAGAGAAATGATATGTCAACAAAATAAGTCCATCGAGAGACTGCATACCTCCACCTGACAATGTAAGGATGGGCTAAAGTCTTATCAGGGCCTTACTGCTCCATATTGTATGAAATATTTCCAAAGTTATGCCATGGAAACGTTGATAACTGAAAAAATATTTATCTGATCAGGCTGAAATTTTGCATGTGAGTTAATGTTATCAAAGACCATCAGATCCATACATCAAATTTAGAAAAATCGAAAGTTAAAATTCCATAAAAAATTTCGACTTAAACAAACTTTTCAAAATCCAGGTCATATAAGATGCTGGATCTCATTGGCTACAATATTGGCCAAGGAGCAAGTCTCTATGATGAACAGACCCAAAGTTATCGATAAAAGTAACTTTCACCTTTTCGCAACCTCTCACCTCAAATTAAATCAGTTCTAAAGTATTTTGAGCAAGTTTGACAATTGGTCAAGCGATGTGGACGCTAGTCTGTACACAAGCAATCTCAACCCAAAACATAACCTCCGTGTTCGCAAAGATAATGACACGAGTGATGTGTAATGCGAGTCTTAAAGACAGGCTTAGATCTGATGACCTCAGAGGAAGATTAAATCTGCACAGAATAGGTGTGCAGAACGGGGGGCTTCATTGGTGTGGTCACGTTGAAAGAATGGATGTAGAACAGTTGAGGTAGCAGGGTCAGTTGGTAGGTGAAGGCCAAGGAAAACATGGGAGGAAAATGGGATAGATTTGAAAGAAAGACGGATAAAAGATAGGTTAGTTTGAAAGTGAATGTCTTAAAGTTGTCCAACACATGCCAGCATGCAAAACATTAAACGCGGTATGATGATAATTCCGAATCTTTGATTAATATAATTGAAAATATATTTTTCCATTGATAATGTCTTTTTTGTAAAGCAATAGGGGAAAATTCGGCATTCTCCTGAAATTTTATTTCACATACTGTTTACAAAAAATAAATAAGTGAATAAAATATAAGCATTAAGATGTGGATGGTTTTACAAAAATCTAAATTAATAGATACGAATGTATTATTCATCACACCTAGATTATCATCAAAACAGCTCAAATACAACATAGTGAAATTATATATATATATGCTCCCTCCGGTTGCATATTTTTGCTAGCCTGGGGAGATATCATGGTGAAGGAACATATACTACACTGACCCTCAAAGGAGGAGGTAATGACTGAGAGGATGGTATCATGACGAACGCAGGGGGGGGGGGGGGTTAATGTCTGGGATGAAAATATCATGAGAATGAATAGATAGTACACTACTCAGGCCCCTACCAAACGAAGATAATCATGAAAGAATGGTGTCAGAAGGAGCGAATATATATTATACTGCCCCCCAAAAAGAGGAGGTAATACCTGGGAGGATCGTCCCATGAAAGGAGAAGGTAATGACTGAGTACCCTACCACAAAAAAGGAGAAGGTAGTCTCTGGGAAGATGGTCTCATGACAAAAGAAGATATTATGTTACCCCCTCCTCCAAAGGAGGATGTAATACCTGGGAGCAATACCCTCACCTCCTTAAAAAGGAGGTAATGCCTGGGAGGACAGTCTTATGGAAACAGAATCAATACTTCACTACTCATCCCCATTAAAAGATAATGCAATAATAGATTTTTTTTTTTTTTTTCATTCATTTAAAAATGTCTAGCCATAAAAACATTTTTATTGTTCGTTGGCCTTTTGGTTAATTTACTTCAAATGTAATTTTTTTATATTTTCTGCAAGTAAATATTTAAATTTAGTATCTGTTTTCGGCACATCAGTAACATCAGACATTTTACTATCAACGAAAATACTGCGTATGTATAAAAAAAAAAATGACAATGCAAAATTACAACTGTATATTACAGAATACTAATTTATTAAATGCTGTTTAGAAAATAAATATGCAAATTAAGAAGACCTAAATGTGTTTGCAGTGTACTATATATATACGATATTACCAAACATCATGTATCATAATTAAATAAACACGATCTGTTTTGATGTTAATATAGTTAGGAAAGATGGAAAAAAAACTTTCGCATTTATTCATTTAGATAGTAAATAGCAAAAGACCCATACACAGCTATTTGTATGCCTCATTTGCATAACTATATTTTTTAACAATTTATAGTAAATTAATGTTTGGCATTATTCATTTATAATTTTATTGTTCTATCTTCTATATATATGCAATAGGTTTGTTGATATTAACAGTAATTAATTAAAGTAATTAAATAAAAATAGGATACATTGCCAAAACCGTTCTTAAAATATGTTTTAATTTTCAAAGGAGGTAATTTAAATGAAAACTTAGTTTTTAAAATGGCAATAAATTTATAGTAAAGATATGTAATGTAAGTTTTACATTTAAAAAGAATACTTAGAGCCAGATTAATAGTCACCGAATGACGGATAGTTTTTTGCTTGTGAGTTAATAAATGGGACTTATTTTTATTTCTTTTTTATGTGTCCATAAGTAGGTCAGGGTCGATTCTTTCCTTAACAGCGGGTAACTTGAAGAAGGAGACGCTGAAACTTTAATAATATTTTATTTATTTTAACTAAATGGATATCCATTTTTCCTTAATTAGGAATTACTTCTGGCTGATTCATCTCCAGAGTGTCTAAATTTACCAGGACCTTACATCATTGTGTATCTTTACTAAAGTTAACTCTGCAACTGATTATTCAACTTCAAATAACTTCTATATCATATGATTGAACTAACCAATCATATCTACCTTTATATGGGGTCACAGCTGACAAACACTGTCAATCATACTTAAGGCATTTTTGCAAACACTTCAATAACATATTACTGCTCAGTAATATGCAAAAACTGCACCATTTTTTTAAATTTTTTTTTGTTATTTCTTTTTATTTTGCCCTTTTTTTTCCTTTTTTTTTTTCACTCTACAATTCAAAATTTCACATTTCTGTAGAAATTACCGTCCAAATTCAGTAATTCCAAACATTTTTAATATTTTACTTTATCATTTATTTTTATAAATTTTTTTTATTCAGCACAATTTTTTAAAGATTCAAATCACCACTCCATTCTAAACAAAAACTTGGTATTTTTAATTTTCTGGGTGTCTTTTTTATTTATTCTACAATGTTAGTGTCTTTATATATATTTTCTTTATTATTAATTTTTAAATAAAAAAATGTGTCTGTTTAAACATATTGCATGTTATTTTTTATTTTATTTTTTGTATCCATTTAAAAAATTATTTTTTATATTTTGTAAAGAAATGTAACTATGCTCCTTCTAAAATAAAAACTCTAAATGTTGGTAAGCATTAGAAAACTTAAGAAATAAACTTATAATACTTATTGTCCATGTCTTGGAATTGACAGATTTTTATTTTCTTATTTTACAGATTTTTATGAAATTGTAATCTATTAATAAAATTATGTAACCACTTTTTGTGTATCTGGTCTCTGGCTTAAACTACATTATTTATTTATTTATTTATTTACTATTAATCGATTAGTTATTGAAATAAAAAGATAAAACGGAATTTTTAAAATCCTATTTAAAAAAATAATTACGAAATGAAATCCAGCTTTGGAAGTCAATTTTTAAAAGCTGTCCAATGAATGCTAGCATGTAAAACAGACGTTAAACTGAATATGATGATGATGATGATACCTCCAACTGGATGTCCTTGTAAACCCAGTTAAAATGCAGCTACATCTATTTGTCGGGAAGTAATTCAAACCCATTCACCCTGCAGGAAAATGTATGATTTAGAGTTTTTTGTTATTTTTATTCTATGAGTACATGTGCACTACATATTGTTGACGGTAAAATGAATAGCAGTGTTTCTTGTGAAATGCTGAAAAGATCGTCCGTTTGTCGAAGGTATTGATCTTGACCACTTGATAACGATGATGAAAGAGTACATGTAAATATGTATTGCTCACGTTGAGAATTGCGGAAGCATAGAACAAATTGCCTGCATCGGCTGTTAGCTGCAGAGACATTGCATCCTACACTGTTCATTTCCCTGACAATTGTACATCATCCGATGCACTTTTGATGAGTTGCAGTGCACCTAACCACTGTACACAATTATTTCATTATGAGATGAGATTAATCTTATTTTATGCGATAATTCTTGACACAATGTATACTTTAAACACCCACTAAATTATTATGTCTAACATACGTGGACATGCCTACAAGGTCAGAAAACGGCACAGCTCCCATGACTTTTGGAAACATTTTTTTCATGCTCAAAATTGCTGAAGCATGGAACAAACTGCCTCCATCAGTTGTTTAGAAGACATTTTATTATACATCTTCCTATTCCAGTAGCTTCTTTCTAAGAACTGCAGGCTTGTGGAACTCTTTTCCTGCTGACTGTTTTCCTCCTACCTATAGCCTTAGTCTTTTTAAGAGTAAAATCAATAGGCATCTCCTGTCTTTGCAATAATCATATTTCATTTTTTTTTTTTTTTTCGTTTTAGTTTCTTACATCAAGTGGCTTCGTGCCTTGTCTGGAGCGACTTCTGTAAAAAAAAAAAAAAATTAACTTAAACTTATCATTCATCCTAATTTACAACATTATGCTGATAGGAACATAAGTAGTGGCAATTATATTACTATGTATATCCTTACATAGATAATTAAAAAAAAATTATATATATACATACTAGACGTATCCGTGACCGTTGGGTCACAACCACTATCACTATTCTACTTTGATTTAATTCGAAAATTCATAAACCTTGACATATCTTTCATAACTAAAAATCAGTCTCTTTATTTCTCTATTATTATCATATAAAAGTATTATTCTTTATAGAAGTAAATATTTATTGTGTTGTGTACACGTGTGTAAATTAGATGGCGCTTAAAAAAATAGTCGCTCATTCTCTAAATGCTTAGACATTAAAATTATTAGAGAGCGGTTGAATAAACAGATTAGAACAATTAAAACATTTTTTTTAAATAACTCAATCCCAGAACTAAAGTATATTTTAGCATGTATTTTGTGCTATTAAAGTATATAGGAGAAAAAGCTTTATGGAAAGAAACGTTGATTAACTCGCATTTAGTATGATATATATATAGGAGTTGGACAAAATAATGGAAACACCTTGAAACCCTCTCATGTAATCCAGCCTTGTGAAGTTATCGGCGAACAGTTTTTGTTGAAACAGGATTATCCAGATGATTAAGCTCTTCTGTAATTTTGGTTGCCGTGGTTTTGTGCTCTTTCTTACAATCCTTACAAGGGCTCTACAATCTCTTTCAGACAGCTTCGTCTTTCTTCCAGAATTTTGTTTAGAGTAGGATGTTTTCCCTTCTTTTCCATAGGCTGTCATCATCTTCGAGACAGTTCCTCTCGATACGGCCACCATCTCAGCCACTTCCGTTACAGTAGCACCTGCTATACGAGCACCAACAATCTGATAGATCTGCCATTTAAATTGTTCTTACTAATATACACTATCTGAAATCAAAAAAATAAATGTAACCAATTAATTCAGGATAGCAATAACCATAAATCAAAAAAATAAAAGCAACATTTTGGTAATTTTTCCAATTTTTAATAGGTGTTTTAAAATTGATGCAAAATTCACAAGATGTTTCCATTGTTTTTTCCAACCCATGCATGCATGCATGCATGTATGTATATATATATATATGTGTGTGTGTGTATATTACAAGATTTTATTTGGAAAAATATAGAAATACTTTCCAATCAAAATTCTACTAGATTATGCTTAAAATAGAAATGGCGTAAAGTTATTAGTCATTAGGAATATGCATCTTGAAATTTTCATGTGTGAAAACTAAAAATCAACAAAATTTTACGATGAGCTCATCTTTTAGATTTGTTTAAAAAAGGTGGGAAAATCTGTGTGTGCGTACAAGTAAACAAGGGGAAATCTTATTACATTTGAAGACCTATATACAGTATAGATCTCTATTTATATAAAGTTAGGTATGTGTATATATTTGTAGGATTCACTTTTAAACTAATTAACCGATCATTATGAATTTTGGAGCACAGATACTAGGTTGGTAATGTGGGCAAATATAGCCCACATTACCAACCTAGTATCTGTTTAATTTCTTTTTATGAAAAGAGGGCAAAGATGGTGTTCAAATTCAGGTACTTCCAATTTTGTGAACTTTTAATAATAGGTATTAGATGTCAATTAATAAATATTACTTAAATTGGAGTGTGTTTTTTTTTTTTTTTTTTTTTTTTTTCAGAGAATTCATTTTACCCATCCAGGGACGGGTATTCTTTTAGTGTGTATGTATGTATATATATTAATATAACAGCCTGCGCGAGTTAACCAGCGTTTCAATGTTAATACCATGGAAACGATGGTTAACTCACGTAGGTTGTTCTAATGTTTATATAAGTTTATTTTTATAAAGCTTTACTTTGTATTGAGCACTTTTGAAAAATATTGATTCTAAATTCATTCTATCAATATATTTTAACTTAATTTATATAATATTATATTAATTCAATTCCAAAGTCTATGCAAAAAGCAATCCAAAGACATAATTTACATCAGTTCCATCAATTCTTTATTTCCGCACTTCAGTGGAGAATCGTCCTTTACATTTTCGTCTTACATACAAAACCATCAGTTTTTTCATATTAATCTATTCGTAGACCGACATGTGTTTCTTGGCGGATGGAACAGAAATTACAGTTAGAAAGTCTATCCGTCAGTCAGGGAATGATAGAAATATATGGTGGAGCTGTAAAAACAACTCGCACTCAATCAAGACACCATCGTGAATATATATATATATATATATATATATATATATATATATATCTAAGCAAGCGTTGTTGAACATCACGGAACTTTCGCGTTTGTATATTTTCCTCGTGAGGTTCTCAAACCGTCGAGCCATCTTTCTGGTTTCAGGTGGCAATCCGTATAGTACTTCGCCGATAGTTTTTAATTCGGCCATTTTCTCTAGCGCTTTCGACTTTCGTAGTCGTCTTCAGGATTAGGGTTTTGTTTGTTTTTTTAATTTAAATAAGAAGACTGGGGTTAGTGTTTTATAGTTATCGCTATATATATATATATATATTTCAAGATGGCGTCTTTATTGGAATTTTATTATCGGGATGGGGGTCATGCATGAGTGTTGTCTGCTTTCTGTCTTATGAACTTTATGCACGATTTGTTATTTTTATATATGCCTTTCATTATGGTTTCTGAAGACTAGCGTGTAATTGCGTTTAACTGTAGCATATTGCACGTTGTTAAACAATTGTAAGACCATCGTCAATTTTGTCATTGCAAAAAATAAAGACTGAATTTTGGTCATTGGAATTTAGATAATCATTATATAAATATATATGAATTTTACCTTACTTAAAATCTGCTTCTACGAATTCTTATGGTACCTTCAGCATTGATCTTTTGCCTATATTTTCTTTTTATATTATTTTTCTTTTTATATCTTTTCAAATTTTGACTTTTGGTAATTTCCCTGTTGCCAACTTATCTGTTTGCTCTCCTGATAATATATCATCTTCGAAAAACCATGGCTTAAGGAAGGAAAAATAAAATTTATTTTATTTAAAACCCCTTGTTTTAAACAACTGATGACTTAATAGATATTGTATTTTCCACAATTTTTATTCTCATCTTTTAATTGCTCGATCTCATATAGCAAGCATCAATTTTTCATGATAGGTTTTGCTTTAAAGCTTTACGTCATATCTTTATTCGCCTGTTGCTTATATATATATATATATATATATATATATATATATATTCGGTTTCAGTATTTACTTAAACAGTCCTCAATACATAAGTATTAGTATAAAAATGTACTTATGGCAAGTGAACTACAGACCCAATGAGATGTGAGATTAAAACATGATTGCAATTGTGTATTCATTCAATTTCCATTTTTGTATTTTGTGTTGTACTCTGTTCAACTATGTATAGGAATTATTGTATGTCTCAATTACTTTTATTCAGAAATTGATAATTTTGAAAAATAATTTTCATTTCTAAAGGTATTTCTTTTCAGCTCTATTTTTATTTTTTAAATTTTATTTTACGATTCAGTTTGCATTAGTATTTCTAGTTTTGTAAGTTTAAGTTGAGTCTCCATTGGAGATCACCAGACCATGACTTTGCGCACATGCCAACTAAAAAGAAAAAGATGTCTTTCACACATCAGTTGATGTTCCTGTTGATTGGAATAACACGTCGTTCTTGTTCAAACTGGCCTTGGCAGTGTCCCAATTAAAATAGTCTGCATTCACAATTAATCAATGTCTTTCTCTACCTATCGATATATGTTTTAACTTCAAGTATTACTGTCATTGTGAAATTCTTGTTCTTTACAAAAAAAAGAAAACGAATCCAGAAAGTATTATCAGTAATAATTCATTATTTGTAAGAAGTTTTTTGTTAAAAACACAATTGATTAGCTTTTGATTGGTAACGACCATCGGATGTTGCTAGGATTAGGTACACGTAAACTGTGAGTGTGTGTTACTTGTCCTATTGGAAAGTGCATCTCTACTACTAATCTATTAACAGAATCATAAATGGTAAAATTATAAAAACTTTTTGAGCATCTTTTTCTTTTGTGGCTTTTCGTCTTTTCTGTCTATGTTGTGTCTTTTTTCCTCTCCTGTCTATGTTGTGTCTTTTTTCCTCTCCTGTCTATGTTGTCTTTTTTTCTTTCCTGTCTATGTTGTGTCTTTTTTTCTTTCCTGTCTATGTTGTGTCTTTTTTTCTTTCCTGTCTATGTTGTGTCTTTTTTTCTTTCCTGTCTATGTTGTGTCTTTTTTTCTTTCCTGTCTATGTTGTGTCTTTTTTTCTTTCCTGTCTATGTTGTGTCTTTTTTTCTTTCCTGTCTATGTTGTGTCTTTTTTTCTTTCCTGTCTATGTTGTGTCTTTTTTTCTTTCCTGTCTATGTTGTGTCTTTTTTTCTTTCCTGTCTATGTTGTGTCTTTTTTTCTTTCCTGTCTATGTTGTGTCTTTTTTTCTTTCCTGTCTATGTTGTGTCTTTTTTTCTTTCCTGTCTATGTTGTGTCTTTTTTTCTTTCCTGTCTATGTTGTGTCTTATGTTTATTTTTATTTTTTTTAGACTTTCATACAAAAACTTCATATACAACTTTGCGTCATCAGTTTTACATGTTTTTTTTCTTTTCTTTTAATTTTGTTTGCTGGCTTGTAAATCTAAAGTCGGTCAAAGTTTCTGCAATTTAATATTTTCCCTAAAGTGTTTTTGTCTCATTTACATATGATTAAAAATTCATAAAAGCAAGTTAGCTAATTTATACCTTTTTCTTGGTCAACAGCATTTTTGTTCTCACATGAAGACGTGTGTGTGTGTGGGGGGGGGGGGAACAATATACAAGTAATCAAAGTAATCAAAGCTCATTGTAGCAAGTCATTTACATTTTAGACTTTTTTTCAAGTGACTTATTACGTATTTTTGTGATTTAGCATTTCTTGGATTATTTGATCAATTTGTATGCGTAATTATTTATTCTGTTTAGCCTTGGGGTATTGTTTTCTGAATATTTAGGAATTAGTTATATTGTAATTTTTTTAAGCAAAATTCGTATAACCATGTTGGTATCATTAATACAGTTACCAAAAGATTACCTAGGTTGTCTGTTTAAATTGGTTCAGTTTTGGTTAAAATAATTTCTTATACTATCTACTGCCCACCAACAAATATATATATATATATATATATATATATATATATATATATATATATATAACACATGAATAACATAGTTATCTTGAGTTTTAAAAGTTGGGCCTAAATAGCATTTAAGCTAACATGTTTTGTTTCTAATTAGCCCATTTTCATTTATTGTCGTACCATGTTATTACTAATGTAATAACTAGTGATGGGACAATTCCGATACAATTACCGATTCTGATTCTTTTAAAATCTCAAAATTTAGCTATAGAGTTGTTGTTGTTTAATTTTCGGATTACCGCCAAAAATCATGTGCATATATTTTCGTAAACGTAAGAAATACACTTGTGTGTGTGTGTAGGGGTGATCTATAGATTTTAGTTTTACTAGTAATTTAAAATCAATAAATATTAATCATTAGTACCAGTAATATAAAAAAAATAAAGTTTTAAATAAAAACAAACAAAAAAGCAATTGAAAGAATTGTTTTTGGAATTGGAAAATAGGCACAGATTTTTCAGATTCCGATACCCCAAAAAGTTCCAATTTTTCCGATTAATCATCCTAACACTAGAAACCACATACTTCGCTACAATTTATTTTAAAAATTACTTTGTCCGACCCAGACAACTGGTAATGTGTAACATGTTTAAATAAGCACCTAAAAATAAAAACCAGCTTACATCGGTAATAAAACTTTAATAATAGATTTCCAATAGGTTTTTAAAAAAATTTCAGATTCCTTTTAACAAAGATAACAATTACGTTTTCTTTTAACACGTCATTGCAAATCCGAACATTTGCCATGGAAAGAAATAATACACGGAAACTTAAATTTCGATCATTTGTAAATGGCGTTTTCAATCATAAGCAATAATGTAAGGGAGGATAACTCATATTTTAAATTGAAGAATATAATAGGAGTTGTCACCTTACAACTAAAATTTTATTTCTTTTTCTGTATGCTATAAGTAATAAAAGAACAGATAGATAATGCCTGTGAAGATGGTATCATGACAACAAAACAGATACTACACTACCGTCCCTGAATTAGTGTTGAAATATAGTACATTAGTCTGAAATAGTAAACTGCATTGAGCCTTAAAAGATAGTACAATTAATAGAAGTAATAGTAAATAGCACATCTCCATTAGTAATAGATATCAAACATATATTTCAGTTTATTTTATTATTAAATACATTATTTTTAACATATGACATATTATATATTTATATCCCAAATATATTCGGTAATATAATGTTCTATTTACTACATTCATGAGTATCCAACTGTTAAAGTGCATATACAGTATATTAGTACATTTTGTATATATAAATGCATTTTTGTTTCGTTTTTTGTTTTTCATATTCATGAGATCGGCAAAATATATTGGAGCTTTTTATATTCATTACTATATTTGCTCTTCGTTAATTAAGATATCTCTCTATATATCTCTCTATATATCTCTATATATATCTCTCTATATATCTCTCTATCTCTCTCTATCTCTCTCTATATATATCTCTCTATATATCTCTCTATCTATCTATCTCTCTATCTATCTATCTCTCTATCTATCTATCTCTCTATCTATCTATCTCTCTATCTATCTATCTCTCTATCTATCTATCTCTCTATCTATCTCTCTATCTATCTCTCTATCTATCTCTCTATCTATCTCTCTATCTCTCTATCTATCTCTCTATCTCTCTATCTATCTATCTATCTCTCTATCTATCTATCTCTCTATCTATCTATCTATCTCTCTCTCTATCTCTCTCTCTCTCTATCTCTCTCTCTATCTATCTCTCTCTCTATCTATCTCTCTCTCTATCTATCTATCTCTCTATCTCTCTATCTCTCTATCTCTCTCTCTATCTCTCTATCTCTCTATCTCTCTATCTATCTCTATCTATCTAAAAAAATAAAGTCCAGATTGTTTGTTCTTTTGTTTAGCTCATTCAGCCCTCACCATGTTTGCACTGTTTACTAATAGTAATTACTTGTAGCTTTTTAATCAATATAATGGATAGGGTGGGGGGTTCAGAAGGAAGGAAGGAAAAGTATTCTTCTCTACGAGTCTAATTGTTTGCTGCCATGGTTACCAAGGAAGCTCCACAATGGAGGGCCACCTTTTAATAAAACCTCTCTTGTCCGCTGATATGTTACTATTTCTGTTATGAATAGCAATGCTTTTTCAATGTACACTGTGATGTGGAGGAAATTGAAATGTTTAACATTCAGTTATTAACGGATCAATGGATTGATACGAACTTTGAACTCTTAAATCGGTTTACAACATTAATTATAGCATGAACTGCATCCGTTTTGGCAGTTTGTAAAAGTGGAAATTGAAAATACAAAACATTTTTTTACTATTTTATTTTGACTTTATTCTTTTAATTATACTTTTTTTATTCTAAAATTGAATCGTCAATTTAGAAATCTATACTACTAAAACTGAGGATTTTGTTTGTTGGCTTTCTTGTTACCGTGCACACTTGTACATGGATGTTTTAGATGATGGTGGGGGTAGAGCGAATAGTGTAAATAAACTGCCAATAAGAGAAGTGGTGAAACGAATGGAATGATGTAAATAATTAAACGATAGAAGAAAGATGAGAGAGCCTATATTATGAAATCACAATGTATTCTGACTTAGTGAAATCCTTTGACTTTGTAAAAGGACGATTATCAACCAATATTAAAGTTAAGAAATTATAAAGTAAGTATATATGTAAAAAAAAAAAATTAAAAAAAAAAAAACACCGAAAAACGACCCAACGGGTCACAGGTAGTTTATTTTAACATAAAGGTAAGGGAGAGGGGAATGTGGGGAGGTAGTCTATTATGACATCAGTGTATTCTTAATTTACAAAATCCTTTGACTTTTTAATCCTTGTAAAACATGATTATCAATAAATGTCAAAGTTAAGAAATTATGTATTTAATAATATATATAACAAATACTGATTGAACAGGTCACAGGTGGTCTAGTTTTAATTTTAAAAGTAAAGTTTTATTTACTTTTATTTGCTCGATTCTGTTATGGTAGCATTGGTTTCTTTTATTCTTTTTAGCACCAGGTACTCACGAGAGGGGTCACACAAATGTTATCAACAGCCATAGTGAAAGTGGTACTATCGATAGGACATGACTCGTCAAGTCGGCAGTCTGAGCTGGTATCCATAGTGTGAAAAGTGGATGAACACATTTATATAGTTTTTGTCTTTTAGTATATTCTAGCCTGCATCGGCGTTGTACGGGAGTCTTATAACTGTAAACATATGCAATGCTGTATTTTTGGTGGGGGGCATAGTTGCATACGGACGCAGACCTGCAATGAGAAAAATATTTAGCCGAGGGAAGAGAGACCACCCAAGAAATTGCTGACGTCTTTGAAATAGTAATGTCTTCTTGGATACAGGATTCCACGCTGCGATTATGACCCACTTGAGATTTTTCTCTTTGGCAGTCGTCGTCTTGATGTTCCTTCAATGAAATCTTCTTGATATGATTTCTTTACATAGCTGGAGTCTGGTAGCCGAGGAAACATTTCCAAACCACGTTAATCTCTTTTTTGAATAATTATAATAATAAATTGCACCCAATAGATGTTGCTGTAGATTTCATTATTTACCTGTTTTTTATAATGAGAGATAGACAAGATCCAGTGAGTAATATCACGGTGAGAGGGGATTGACAACAGTAAGCCTCTCTTTTTCCAACACACAGCATCTGATACGGACGTGCATCATGGGCACAGCGTCGGGGGGGGGGGGGATTTAGATACTACTAATAATAGGCAGTTTGGAACTTTTGTCTCACGTCTAATAAAACAAATCCATGGCCAGGTTTTTTAATGAAGATCAGAACTGAATTCTTGTTGCGTGAGGGATGTTTTACGACGACGCTGAGTTGACCATATTGGGTCAAAGATGGTAGACGCACACGTTTGGTACAGTTGCAGATGAGAAACAGTAATACAACACCTGTTATGTACATTTCATGCCTTGTGCAATCTTATAAAAGGAATAAAAGTTAATTTTTCTTCATTTACCAGCATTTTTTTATTCAAATGATTGTTCACCATTTTGATGGGAGTTTGGGTTAGGGTTAATTTTGATGGGAGTTTGGGTTAGGGGCCATCTATTGGATCCCTTTGTCTGATCAATGATTTTCAAAAGTGTCATTTTCATGTCTATATTTTTACACAAGTTCATCTGTTTTGTTCAATAATTTCTCTTCCTCATGACAAATTGTACATTGTACCCAAAAGTATATGTTACATGTCTGACACAAGGTTGCTCCCATACATGCCTTTTTCATGATCTTGTCAGACTGAGGAAACGTCACCTGTAATCAAGTTCTTTCATACCTCGAAAAAGGACAACTCAAAACAAAACTGATGAAGACATAGGAGGTTTATTCTTCTGGATCTTTTGTTCCAAATCACTAACCGGTCGGGTGAGGTGGGGAGATAAAAAGGTAGATATTACTCTTTAATCATATCTTATCAGAACTTTTTTCAAACATGTTTACATTTCTTGTGCTTCTAAGGAACTCCCACTCACTCTTTCTTTGAGCCATGTGATGTCACATCCTTTTCTAGGAATTCCCATAGTCGAGTCGAGCTAACCTTGATGTTCCTGTTATTTTCAACTAATCAAATTATATACTAGTGGGTTTACTCGCCCAATATTTAACATATCTACGTATTAATACGCATTATTTGGATTATTCGGACCACTGTTCTCATCTTGGATGCTATTCTCACAACGTTTCGACCCATGTAATTTCCGACTTTCTTCAGGTGTTGTGTTGAACTCTGAAATCTGTACGAAATTTCGATTAAAACCCTTTATTTAATCCACAAGAATAACTTGCTCTCCTTTCGTCAGCCATGACCGAGTAGAATCTTATAATTGTATTCTTAGTATTGCCTGTACTGAGGATCGATCCTTCAACTTAGAACTGATTATCACTTAGCACTTTTATCTGTTGCGCCACGGGTCCTTGCCAAAACATTGTGGGAATAATAACATAACAATAAGATGAGAATAGTAGTTCGAATAATCCAAATTATCAATCCTCATCTCAAAAATTCTAAAACAATATTAATTTGCGTGTGTATTGTTCATTCGTTTGTTTTCACATTGTTTTCATTAGTAGTTTCTATAGCAACAACAGAGTTCAGTAGTCGGCATATTCAGAGAGGAGGTGGAGGAAGGTTAAAACAGATGGGGAGGTAAGAGATTAATTCACATTTGTTGATATATGGGAAAGGGTGAAAAAGGGGATTTTGTATCAGTTAAGTCGAGTAGTACACATATTTTCAATGAAAGTGGGATAACATTAAATATTTGTTTTACCGATTAAATTAAGGTTATATTGGCTCTTGTCTCTAAGTGTGGGAAAGAGCATGTTATATCAGTCAGGAAAGTGTATTTTCCTCTAAGTAGATAAAATTAAGATCCATTCTCTGTAAATTAACCTAGGAATTTTCACAGGCCATGCTAACATATAATAATGACCGAAATAGTTCATTTGAACTTGCAGTTTTAAAAGAATTGAATGCAAACGAATCATACGTGTGTATGATGTTTAGCATAAATTCTATTGTATATCATTGTATCATTAAGGCTTGGTAAGGGTGAAGTACGGCTGTCGTAAAGTTTTTATTTAAGGTATCCAACCAACTTTGTTTCAGCTGTCCTCTCAGCATCCCTTTTCCAGGATGTATATGCAATAAAAATGCAAATTATATCCTTTCTTAAATAGCTCCCCCCTTTTTTTTTTTTTTTAATTCTGTGGAATTTGCACGGATGTCACCAGTTGTGTAATGATACACTAAGAAATTTCATGTTTGTACATCACCTTTCACACAAAGAAATGATCGCTCAATCAGCAAAGTAGTAATTTGTGATTAATCAGATGTCGCTAAAGCAAAAAAAAATCCAACTTTACCTATTTTAAAATGAATTGGGCTAAAACAATTTTAAATAAATACATTTCAAAAAGCGACATTCGTTTTATTGGTTTGAAAAATATTTAGCTGACAATTACTTTTACAGTATTGTTTTAAAAAGAATTAAACTGCTACAATTTTAAATAAAGATATCCATTTTATTTATTTTAATATTTAGCTGACAATGATAATTATTTTTATGAAAAAAAAGGATAATTTTTTTACTTAATAATATTGATACTAACAGATTTATTATTTCAAAAGTAATATTATTATTAACAGTAAATTGTACAGATTGATGTAGAAAGCACCATGGAGTTTCCACGGGTCCCCACTGGTTGGGTAATAATCTTGTAAGTCACAATTTGAGCCACAAACAATGCTAAGGGGAGAGCAGTTCATTGTTAATATTTTAATTTATAGAAAAGAGAATGTATTTTGCACCCGAATATTTGTTTCTATGTTTGATTGAAATTACTCTTGCATATTATCTTGTCTGACTTAGTGCCCATCATCATCATCATCATCATCATCAGTACAGTTTGAAACCTGCTCAACAAGTTGATCAGCTGAAGACAATACAGATATTTCATTTTTTCTTTTTTTTTACAAACATGTTTTAATGTCGATCACGTGTTCAGACAATGCACTGTAAACACTTTGGTGACCTTTATGGTCATTTGTTACGATCAATCTCCTTTTCCTTTCAAGATTTAAAAAAATTTAAGTCACTCCAGACAAGACATGAAGCCACGATGTAAGGAGCAAAAAAGAACAAAGATGATTAACACAAAGACAGGAGATGCCTATTGACCTTCGTCTTGGAAAGACTTCAGCGATAGATAGAAGGAAAACAGTCAGCAGGAAGAGAGTTCCACAAGCCTGAAGTTCTTGGAAAGAAGCTACTGGAATTGGAAGATATATTATAACAAGGTACCTGAACAGTGAATTGATGAAGATGACTAAACCAACTCAAACGAGCTGGAAAAAAGGAAGCAGGGAATAAATCAAACAGGATACAAATGTGGTGCTCTACAGTGGTCGCAGTAATGCACTTAGAATGCTTTGGCGATATTCCTTCTTCGGGTCATATGAAGATCTACTGACCACTGAAGAAGAGGAAACTGAAGTAATACGGCCATGTCACATGATCATCAGGTTTTGCAAAGACAATCCTGCTAGGAAAAGGAGAGAAAGAAGGGGGGGGCCAGAAAAAGAAAGATGGGAGGATAATATCCGAGAGTGGACAGGGCTGGCGCTGAGTAACAACGCTCAGAAAGGCAGAAAATCTTGAGGGCTGGAGAAAACTGGTTGCCAGGGCATCTTTGGCGATCTAACAGTCATCGAGACAATGGGACAGATGAGATGAGAAGAGTGGACTCTACCTTGTGAACTGTCTCCATCTTGGCCTTCCCTCCTTGTAACTAAAGCTGAATATTGGGCGAATCGATGGATATGAACAACATCGAATGTTCATATTCATTTATTCAATTTCGTAAATTGTCTGTTCTGATCAGGGTATTCAGTTGCATCATGGAATCCTTTTCATTACTATTTTCTTCCTCTAGGTTGCCTTGGGGACAGAAGCCGCAGCCGGATCTCTGTTGGCCACATCTGCTAGAGAACAACTGAATATTTAATATATTCTGTAACCAATCCGAATCAAGACAGACCTTTGTAAATATGAAGAGCTGAATATCTTTTCAGATATAGTTTTATAAGAATAATAAATAATTTAATTCTATCTGAACACTTTTCTGCAGTTTCTATAATTATAAAACTGCAGTAAAGTGTCAAGATAAATTTTGAAATTTGAATTATTAAAAATAAAGCCGTTCGAAGCCATACAATGCAAATTTTTTAAAATTTTAATCTTAAGTTTTTTGCCGATAGACTGTTTCATACCTTTTTTTTTTCTAAGTCCAATTTTTTGGTTGTAGTAGATCTGCGGTTATTGTTATCTTGTATGTAAAATTAGATTTCCCCCTATTTCATTGACCGGCATTGTTTTAACAAAAGGTAGATAAAACAGTTTTGTCAAATATTGATCCATATTCTTAAAAAAAAAATGATTTTCAATCAATTTCATCGATTTCAATTTCTAATGCTGATCGATATTTTATTTTTTATTAGATATGAATAGAGGAGGGCAGAGGATTACCTAGCCTCACAATCACATTTACTATGCCTGCCATCCATAACATCAAGAAATACTGGGAAGAAAGATAACGTTTTTTCATATACACTATTTTGTTATATATTAATCACCCTCTTTCTACCTACATTCGATTCTAGAAAAAGGAAGAAAGAAAAAAAACATAGGTCAATCGGTTAGTGTGCCACTCTTAGTGACAGAGGTTAACAGTTCGAACCTCACCAAGGGAATAATTATTTTTTACTCTAATTTTCTCTCAAAATAAACTTAGACTTTTTAAATTACACTATTAAGCAGATTGTCTACTTTTATTTATTTATTTTTTTCTGTAATCTATGTAATTTATGGAAATTGGAACTCTGAGCGATACCGTGTAGCCCTGCTGGTATATAATTAAGCATTTTAATCTGAAGAAGAATCGATACTATTTTTCTAAAACTTTGTGAGACTTAGCAGTATCATTATGGAGGACGCACTGTACAAAAGACCAAAGATCTCCTTATACAATATTCTTTGGAAATTCTGCATCACCCACCATATTCTCCCAACTTTGCACCAACAGATTGCAATCTCTTTAGAAGTTTACAAAATCATTTAAGTGAATTAAGATTTCTTGAAGTCGAAAATGAGTTGGTTTATTTTCACTTCAAAACCTTAGGAATATTATAAGCATGGCATTAAAATCTTATTAACAGATGGATAGAGGTCATACAAAAGAATGGGGACTACGTTGCAGATTGTTTTTTTTTTAAGCCTTAAAACACGGACAGGACTTTAGTTATGGCCTAACATTTAACAGTGTAGAGATATAAGAGTTTAATGTTAAATGAGCAGACAAACATTTTAACTGTTGTCAGAAAAAAACAGATAGCAGTCTATATTTAAAAGAATCCTACAACTTTTAAAGGTAGTAAATAGGTATATTATTAAACGAATGTTACGACCTTTTATAAGTTGTAATTTTTGGATTATTCGAACCACTATTGGTTGTTATCGTCACAACGTTTCAGCCGATGTAACCTCTAACGTTCTTCAGATGCATCTTTTTGAACTTGGAAATGCTTACGTCGAACTCGTGAACATATACAGAATTTCAAACTGAATCCTTTATTAAATCCACGAGGGTAGATTGTTCTCCTTTTTCATCTCTATTCATTTAGGTATGACTAGCATAGTTAACCGACGTTGGTTTTCAAAAGTGTGTGCAACGTCTTTCTTTTTAAACTTCTCTCTCTTTCCCCTCTCCTTCTCTGAAGCAAGGCTCAAAAAATAATATATCCGCTTTGTGGGTGTCTTGTTTAGTATCTAATTTTTTAGGCGGACACACACACACACACACACAGAGAGAACTGCTCTTTATATAATATATTAATAACATTTTTTCTATGTGAATTCTGGTGATGATTCTTCACTCCTTTTTAAACTATTGGAAGAACTTTTTAAGTAGGATTAAAGCCATGGAGTGAATGCGGTATTTTGGTGATAGTGTCTAGTTTAGAGTAGGCAAAAGTTTTTGTTGTCAAAAAATGACATTCGACCCTCCCCCTCCCCCTCATCTTCCAAAAACAAATGTGGCAAAGGCAAACAAAATTGTTTATTGTGATTTTTATTTGTCTAAATAAATTGGTCTTTTGGCTAGGAGCAAAGCATAGGCTCCTAAGTCAGTGAAGAAGAAATTCAAAGTGCCCGTTTTGGGGAGCTGAATTTTCCCCATATTAAAAACCGAGCTTGTGGTTAACTCTGTCTTCGTGGGAGAGAGTAGAAAGTGGACCTTGAGTTTACTTTCGGCAGCCTCGTAACTCTCGCTTCCCTTATTTTGTCCTTTAGTCTTCACATTTCATGAGCGATGTTTCTGACAAAGGGGGAAGAATTGCTGTTTTCTGGGTCGGAATCTATCCAACACTTATTGTTGGCTAGTTTTTGACCTTGAAGTAGTATTTTTCTTTTTTAGCTCCTTGCATCAAGTGGTTCCATGCCTTGTCTGGAGCGATTTCGATAAAAAAAAAAAACAATAGAGATCTGTAAGTAGGGCTTCAACATTAAAAGCTGTCGCTATGCTTTTACTAGCCATGTTGTTCTGTTTTTTTGTTTTTCTTTTAGTCTGGTCAGTAAGGGCACAAAGTACATCTGTTGTCAGTTGTTCCAACTTTGGACTATGATTTCATCCATCTTCCTTATTGACTTCGCCTTCCTTATTAAGTAATAAAACCCTTTGTCCGGCTCCATTTCTGGTGCACGATTTAGGCTGACCCTGGTGCCCTGTGTGTATAGCAAACAGATAATCTGTGGTGGTCCTGTAACCGAGGAGCGAGGAGACGGTGAGATGGGATGACGACGATGACAGGGGAACCCGCCATGACAGGTGGATGAATGGGTGAAAGGTGAATAAAAACAAAAAATAATTGCCGTGTAATACATCTTCTAATTATTTTAGAGTTATCGGGGGGGGGGGGGATATTCAACCCTGTCCGTTTTTATAAACTGTTTTTAACCCACTACCACCACCACTCTCTATTTCTGCACTGGATGTTGCAATACTAACACTATTTTGTTTGGCTCAAATTGCTCACGGTGGGGGTTTGGCCTAATGGATACCGTTGTAGACTATATAATCTGCTATACATAGTTCAAATCCTCCTGGATCTATTATGTTCATTTATAAAAATACAACTAGACGTACTCGTGACCCGTTGGGTCACAACCCTTACCACTATATCATATATTTGGATTTTAGCCAGGCATTTGATACGGTATCTCATTATCATTTACTAGTGAAAATGAAACATTTTGTATTACTGACAAAATGGTAAATATTGTGAGGGAGTTTTTGAAGGATAGAACTATGAAGGTAAAGGTTAGTAACAATTATTCTGAATCACAGTACATACCCTTCGGTGTTCCATAGGATTCAGTATTGGGGCCTTTGCTATTGTTGATATTCATAAATGACTTACCTAATAATATAAATTCAGAAATAGAACTGTTTGCTGATGATGTTAAACTACTTGTGAGACCTTTATCAAAGAAAATAACACAGATGGATCTAAATAAATTATCATTGGGAGGACATTTGCAAATTGGGATTTAACCTAGACAAATGTAAAGTACTACATGTAGGATCCAGGAATGTGGGGGTTGAATATGTACTAAACAACAGAGAAATCAAAGAAGTAGATAGAGAGTGCGATTTGGGAGTGGGGTTTGATAATACATTTAGGGCAAATAATCATATTTTGACCATTGTATCGAGGGCAAGTGGAATGATCAGGTGGATGGTTAGGAATATTATGTCGAGGGAGACAAATGTTGTGTTAAGAATATATAAAGCCCTAATAAGACCTCATATAGAATACTGCACCCAGGCCTGGGCTCCAGCACTAGACATGGAAATTAGAATGTAATATTGAAACTGGAAGGCGTACAAAGAAGGGTGACAAAACTAATAAGTAAAGTAAAGGAGTGTAGTTACAGGGAGAGATTGGACAAATTGGGATTGACTACTTTGCTGGAGAGAAGAATGAGAGGTGATATGATTGAGACTTTCAAGATAATTAATGGCATTTCTAACTATGGTGGGCATTTATTTTAGTATTTCTCCTAGATCTGGAAGGTTGTCAAGGCAGTTTTCAAAAACTAGATCTGTTAACCAGTTTTTTTGCTCACAGAGTAATGTTTTTGGAACAAGTTGCCAGATTGGATTAAGAACACTAATAACGTGGATCAGTTTAAGATGAGGTTAGATAAATTCAGAGGGAGAAATTTTGGGAGTTGTCAAATGAAATATTTGACAGAATTTGATCTGGATATCGATACTGTACTAAGAGTTTAATTATTTTTTTTAACAGTTGAATTGAGAAGATAGTTAAAGGGTAGATGCCCAAGAAGGCATAACAAACAAATAATAATAGTAATAATAATAGTAATAATAATAATAACTAGTTATTCTACTTTATAAACGACCTCCCTGAATCAATCACGTCTGAGATGGGTATATTTGCTGATGACACCACATTCTATTCTTGACATCTGGGCAAATCGAACAGACATAGCCAAGGCAATGACTGAATCCTTAGAAAATGACCTCCAGTCTATGGGAGAATAGGTTCAAAAATGGATGGTTACGAAGATAAAGCTTCTTTTCTTTAACAATTATAAGAAATCTTTCCAACCACTGATTACCATGGCTGATAGCACCCTTTCTGAGGGATCAATGTTCAAACTCCTCAGCCTAACTTTAGTAGTCAACATGAATTAGAATGAATACATAGATACTGCCAAGTCTGCTGCAAAGAAAATAGGCTCTGTCTACAAGGCTAAAAAACTTCTCACACCTGCCAGTATTCTATATCTTTACAATAAGTCACCCTTCACGAATGCATGGAGTATTGTCACATATTGGCTGGTGCAACCACCACTAGCCTGAAGACTTTTACAAGTACTCCCTCTTGGGCAGGTGTAAAAACGAGTCTAACCTTATAGGTCCGGTGCTGTCTACCAAACTTCAACCCTTGTCCCATCACCAAAATGTTGCATTCCTGTGCTTGTTTTAAAAGAACTTCCACAGAATGTGCTTCGATGAGCCCCCTCAATGTAAATACTCCATATTAGCAGCAATATCCTATTCCTTAATTTTAATTCCAGCTTTGAACTCTATCCTGAAGACTTGATAATGTCTTTTCACGTTTTAAAAAAACGTATAGGAATTAATTTCAGCCAGGATGATTCTTGAATTTTGGAACACAGCTGCTAGTCATAAAGAGTTGTAATGTGGGCTATATTTAGTTTAATTTAGTTTTATGCAAAGACGCCAGAGAGGAGATAGAAGGCCTTCATGAAAATTCAGATACGTGAAATTTTTGCAATAGGTATTAGACATCAATTAAATATTCCCCAAATTTCAGTTTCTTTGGAGTATTATAAAGGGGTTTTAGAGGCCATAATATGGACACAACCTCCCATTTGAAAATTCAAATATTTCAGATTTGCATTAAATTTGATCCATATTCATTAGACACCAATTAAGCAAAATTCCCTGAATTTCAATTTCTGAAGACCCTTTAAGCTTAAGCCTGAAATTTTAGACATGTTCTAGAATCAAAATGATGTAATGGATTTTGATCAAAATTAGAATAAGGATTCTAGACTTACGGTTTAGTATCATTATATCTTGATTTTAATCTTCCCTTCCACGTCAAAACTATAATAAAACACATTTTTAATGTATTCCTGGTCGATGCCGAGTTTCTGATCTTCACCCCCCCCCCTCAAAAATATAAGGAAACCTATATTTGTTTTAATGAATTCCTGTCCAATGCAGAGTTTTTTGTCTTCCCCAATCTGAACTCAACACTATAATGAAACATACCTGTTTATATTTATGCCAAGTTTCTTGTCTCCCCCTTATCTCCCTTAAAAATATAATGAAACCTATATATAATTAGATTACTCTCTAGTCCATTATGACCAAGAGGGGTGATACCAGTAAGGGTCCTATGGGCTAAATAGAATTTATAGTTTACATATTAATTTAAAATATATATTAATCGATAAATGTTTTAAGATAGTAAATAATTGAGGTATAAGAACAATTACCAAACTGACAAATAACCTACAAAAGATTGATGTGTTGTAGAAAATAATAGAATAATTACAAAACTAATTAAAAAAGACACATAATGCCATAGAACTAGTTACGATAATAACCTAATGCCATAGAACTAGTTACAATAATAACCTAATGCCATAGAACTAGTTACAATAATAACCTAATGCCATAGAACCAGTTACGATAATAACCTCAGGCCATAGAACCAGTTACGATAATACCCTAAGGCCATAGAACCAGTTACGATAATACCCTAAGGCCATAGAACCAGTTACGATAATACCCTAAGGCCATAGAACCAGTTACGATAATACCCTAAGGCCATAGAACCAGTTACGATACTAACCTAAGGCCATAGAACCAGTTACGATACTAACCTAAGGCCATAACGCTAGTTACGATACTAACCTAAGGCCATAACGCTAGTTACGATACTAACCTAAGGCCATAACACTAGTTACGATACTAACCTAAGGCCATAACGCTAGTTACGATACTAACCTAACGCCATAACACTAGTTACGATACTAACCTAAGGCCATAACACTAGTTACGATACTAACCTAAGGCCATAACACTAGTTACGATACTAACCTAAGGCCATAACACTAGTTACGATACTAACCTAAGGTCATAACGCTAGTTACGATACTAACCTAAGGCCATAACGCTAGTTACGATACTAACCTAAGGCCATAACACTAGTTACGATACTAACCTAAGGCCATAACACTAGTTACGATACTAACCTAAGGCCATAACGCTAGTTACGATACTAACCTAAGGTCATAACGCTAGTTACGATACTAACCTAAGGTCATAACGCTAGTTACGATACTAACCTAAGGTCATAACGCTAGTTACGATACTAACCTAAGGTCATAACGCTAGTTACGATACTAACCTAAGGTCATAACGCTAGTTACGATACTAACCTAAGGTCATAACGCTAGTTACGATACTAACCTAAGGTCATAACGCTAGTTACGATACTAACCTAAGGTCATAACGCTAGTTACGATACTAACCTAAGGTCATAACGCTAGTTACGATACTAACCTAAGGTCATAACGCTAGTTACGATACTAACCTAAGGTCATAACGCTAGTTACGATACTAACCTAAGGTCATAACGCTAGTTACGATACTAACCTAAGGTCATAACGCTAGTTACGATACTAACCTAAGGTCATAACGCTAGTTGCGATACTAACCATAAGGCCATACAACTAGTTACAATAATAACCTAAGGCCATACAACTAGTTACAATAATAACCTAAGGCCATACAACTAGTTACGATAATAACCTAAGGCCATACAACTAGTTACGATAATAACCTAAGGCCATACAACTAGTTACGATAATAACCTAAGGCCATACAACTAGTTACGATAATAACCTAAGGCCATACAACTAGTTACGATAATAACCTAAGGCCATACAACTAGTTACGATAATAACCTAAGGCCATACAACTAGTTACGATAATAACCTAAGGCCATACAACTAGTTACGATAATAACCTAAGGCCATACAACTAGTTACGATAATAACCTAAGGCCATACAACTAGTTACGATAATAACCTAAGGCCATACAACTAGTTACGATAATAACCTAAGGCCATACAACTAGTTACGATAATAACCTAAGGCCATACAACTAGTTACGATAATAACCTAAGGCCATACAACTAGTTACGATAATAACCTAAGGCCATACAACTAGTTACGATAATAACCTAAGGCCATACAACTAGTTACCAAAAAGTAATTAAACTCACAAATAAATATTTAAAGATATTAATTTGAAGCAAAAATCTTTTTCCGAAATAACTAGATTTGATATTTTGTAACCTAAAGTGTTATTTTTAAAAACCAAACAACCAAACCAAATCATTGTTCAGCCTTATATTGACTGTTCATAGGTGGGCAATTGCTTTAAAAAACCGCATGAGTTAGCAAGTGTAGTAACGGTTACTGTACAGTGAGTTTGGTGTTCTGTGTCTAACATCAAAGCTGTTATGTCACTTTCTCATAATATCATTGGGAAAGGTACGAATCTATTTCTTCTCCTCGATAGAGAGTAGACTAGACTCCCAATCTTTTGTAGGGCGACTTGTACACGAAAACTCTGAAAAAAAAAAGTTCTTCTCTACACTTACCCCAATGTTTCTTCTGATCGTTTTGAATCCTTTCTTGCCTCTCTCTATCTTATCCTCTATCAACAATAGGAGGTTAATTTTATGATTAAATGCCCTTTAAAAGATTGATATGCCACAAAACAAATTTTTTATTTAGCTAACACATTTGTCCATTCAACCATGTCTTCACACTCCTTTCATTTACTCATATTATTTCCTCCAAGTGATAAAATCTGTCTGCATTTGTGGGTGGACGAATAAAGAATTTCATTCTTTTTCATTTTCGTTCAATCTGTTTCATTTTTCTTCAATCTTTTTTACTCTTTTTCATTTTTCTTCACTATTTTCGTTTTCGAATTCATTTAAAATTTTATTGTTGAACAATTCATTTTTCCTATATTTTTTTTTTAAACAAATAATCAGTTATGTTTGTTCTTTCTCTCTTTAGGATATTTAAATTATTTATCTTGATAGCTGTTGCTGCACTCTCTAGTCCGGCTCCTCATTCTCCGTTCTTTTGTCTCACCACCTAACTCTCTAGTCTGGCCATCTCACTCTCTAGTCTGGCCATCTCACTCTCTAGTCTGGCCATCTCACTCTCTAGTCTGGCCATCTCACTCTCTAGTCTGGCCATCTCACTCTCCAGTCTGGCCATCTCGATCCCTGCTTTGGCTATCGACTTCAGCTCCCCGCACTCTCTACTCCGATTTTCACTCTTCCTCTAGCCTGCTCTGTCTCCTTCTCCCTCTTTGTCCTTTTTTCTTCCCATATGAACAGATTACTCCTTCCCCATCTCTCTCTTTTTTTCCTCCTCTGTGTGTCTAAGCAGAAAAGTTGTATCATTTATTAATTATTTTTATCAGTACATGTTTACAAGGTGGCATGTATGTGTGTATCAACAATGTTCTTACTATATAGATTCCTTTCTTCTCACCTTTTAACCCTCCATTTCTAAGAACTTGTTGATCTTGTCATGTCATTTGTATTTCTTTTTACAAATACCATCCCATCTTTTCATTTTCAATAAATAATGTCCTTATACGGCCATAAGAGAAAAATATTATCTCTGCCCACCAACCTGGTCTTACCTGTTCATAACGAACAATAACCACACCTTGCCGATATGATACTCATTTCTCAACTTCTTGTTTATATGAATGGGATTCATCATTATGTCACTCATACCCCCCCCCCCCCCCACCCTCGGGGCCACGATTAATTCCAATTTCCCAGTGGCAGGTCCCTAGCTGCACTTGAATGTGAGCAAGAAAAGCAATCCTTTATTTTAAAAAGGAAATAAGTAAAAAGAAATTGGTGACTCATTCCATGTCACCTGAAAAAGGCTAAAAAACCATGAGACACACTTTTCTGTTCAAATTTGCTTCACTCATTTCGATGAGATAAATTGAATGCTGATGCTATCTTATATCTCGATATCAAAAAGTTTTTTTGTTTTTTTTGGGGGGATGGGCATGAAGATATGTTTCTCTGTAAATTCTTCAGCTTTTCTTGTCTGGTGGAAATCTAGGTTTATATAAAGCTAGATATGTGTATGTTTATATATTTGTAGGTACAGAATTCATTCCTAAACTAATGAACTGATCATTATAAATTTCAGAACACTACTGCTAGGCATAAAGAGGTTCAAATATGGGTTATATTCAGTTTAATTTTGTTTTATGCAAAGGGGGTAAACAGGGTCTTTGAACATTCAGATATCTGATTTTTGTGAAATTTTAAGAATAGATATTAGACATTAATAAATATTCCCCAAATTTAAGTTTCTTTGGAGTATTTTAAAGTGTTTTAGAGGGTATATGGACAAAACCGCCTATTTGAAAATTCAAATATCTCAGATATGCACTAAATTTGATCTCTAGTCATTAGAAGCCAATTAAGCAAGATCCCCCAAATTTAAAATTTCTTAAAAACCCTTAAATTTAAACATTTTCTAGAATCAAAATGATGTAATTGATTTTGATCAAAATTAGAATATGGATTCTAGACATAAGGTACCTTGTAGATTTTAACCTGTCATTTACAGTTTGCTGTGCTGCAAAAAAGACTTCTTTTTTTTTTTGTTACAAACATGTCATTTAGTTGCGTAGTGTGTCACTTTCGAGGTGGAGCTTGTTTTTGATCAAAGCAAGGCGGGTTTACCAGTTGAGCCTTTTTGATGTTAAAAAACCCAACAGACTAGCGATGAAACCAGCACATCACTGAGGACTTCTCTAAAAGCATCTTCAAGATGTATTTTTAATCAATTCATATCTACATTCAACAATGGATCACTTCTTTCAAAGATATATACTAATGAGTTTCCACTTAACAAGGCCAAAAGCCACTCGAGGATAAGAGTTAATGGGATTTTCAGTTGGATGATGAACAATACTATGAGAGGAATTTGATTAAGAGGATGGCTTGACAAATATTTGATATTGGACTTAAAGACGACCATGTTGTAGTCAGCAGGGAAGCAGACCTGTGATATTGTGTTCCATGGATGAGAAGTTCTGTAAAAGAAACTCTGTTCATGGAAGTTTCGTTTGGTTTTAGGTATACAGAGGAGGAAAGGAAAGTTCTTTTTCGTGGTGGTAGCTACCATGAAAATAACGATAGAGAAAGACTAGTAACGTCTATGTGAAAAAGAAGCTATAGGGAAGAGAAGAGATCATCCCCCACAAGTTGATTTTGTACTGTCAAGGCAAAAAGAGTGCTCTGAATGGCACCTCTCCATCTTAGGACGTATTTGACTCTTATACAGGTAGAGAATTACATCAGGAGTGAGGTACTTTCTGGAGCGGTAGAATGATCCAACTATTTTTTCCAGCAACCTTAACAACAGATTTGATGTAAGTCTTCCATTGTAGGTCTGAAGGGAAAGTCAGTTCTAGGGGCTTATCAAAGCAATCTTGCAAAATGTGATAGCCCCATGTAAATAAATTTGCTGAAAAACATTTTTTAAATGCGGACGTTGAATCTCTATAATTGGCTATGTCCGTTGGTCGGTCACTTTTAACCATGCCCTTGGAACCTTGTGATGTAATTCATTTTTTTTTAATGACGTCATCATATGAGCATCAAGTGTCTGTATTTTGAAAACACAATCTGCTTATCCCTCTTTTCCCCATAGCTAACTAATCTGGGATAATCGCGTTGACCCACTGGTTTTCGTTCGATCACCAATGTTAAGTGATGCTGATCCGGGTCGGTACTAGATGGGTGACCATTTGGGAATACCAGCTGCTGGATTTGGGAAGACTGCAACACATCACTTTATCATCTCCCCTCACTTTGATATACACGTGACTGAGGACCGCTTCTGAATTTAATATTTCTTAGAAATTACCTCGTTCATAGGAAGCTGGCTCAATCTGCCTAGGGTGAGTGCCGCACTAGGTACACAGGTACATAGTTCACACAACACACTAAGTTCCATTACTTTTCACACGGACCTGGTGTGTATATATATTTATACACATATATATATACGCACATATATTTGATTTACTGACCTGCTTCTGTGTTTAGAGATGATGGATGTACTTGGAAAGGGTACCTGTGTGTTGTGTTTATTTATGGCATCGTAACAATTGCGCAAACCCTAAACAATTATTTCCCAATCATTGCTTTAGTCCAGTGGCAGAGAGAAACGACCAGAAGTAATGCTGGGATCAGCAAAGGGCTGATGTTATTTCCGAGTTTTCCTTCTCTTAGACGAGTTGCCCTATCAAGGCTTGAGAATCTAGTCTACCCTACTATTTCACCCATAGCTATAGAGATGTATTCATCCCTTTCGCTAACATATTAGAGAAAGTGACTACAGCTACTTTTACTTTCATACTTATGGCACCTGTTATTCCAAATAGTTACCCATCGAACTACTGATTAGTCTCAACATTGCTTAACTTTGTTAATATGACACCAACCAGTTTCGCGTAAGCTGTCACTGAAATGGTAATGTGATGACACCTTGAAAAAAATGCGATAACCTACAAAATAAAAATTAATGGTTGAAAAAATTAACCACAAACCACCTGTGTATCAGTATAATGTATATATACTAGCAGGACCCGTGTCCCGGCGTTTCCTGGGTGAAATATAAAATAATTTAATTAATAAAATATAAGTATAAGACTATTAATTCTGAAAAAAAAGAAAAAAGCAGAACACATTTCACTTTAATTAATTTAGGTGATTAAAGTAGGATTCGTTTTTGTTTTTTAAGAGATTTTTAAAAGTGGACAATTGCAAATTCGAACTGAAAACAAAACAATTCAATTTAAATTATAAATCTTCGCAAAGAAATTACAAAGAAACAATTTCTTTTTTTAAATAGGATTTTTTGTGAAAATTTGTTTCAGTCTTCCCTTATTTTATTTTGGTACTTCTACAGAATTTGAATCGAACCCAAACCGACTTTTGGCGTACTAAACCTAGAACTTATGGTAAAAAAAAACAAAAAAAACAGTTCGGTTCAAATTCTGTAGAAGTACCTTTTGTTCTATAAATATTATTCTATTAATAGTAAATAAAAAGAAAAATTCAATGTCTAATTCGTGAATCACGTAGAGGGAGAAACAGACACCCGACAAAATTCAAAATATACTCATAATTACGTTTTTCGTTTCAGTTTTTTATTTTATTGTTGATTTCTATAAATAGTCCATATTTGTTTACCTCCCCATGAGGGCAGTTAGACACAAGGTCTGTGTTTTATAAGTTTTTTCCGGGCAGAAAAAAAAGCAAATCTTCTCATGAAATTGATCAAGCGCTATTTGATAAAAAAAAAAAACTAAAAACAATATTTTAGTACAGTCGCACAGAGAATGATACATTTAATGTTATTACACATTTCATAATTATATAAAATAAATTAAGTTATAGATACTTCTACAGAATATGAACCAAACTTTTTTTTTAACCTAACCCTAACCATAAACTAAGTTTTAGGTTTAGTTTGGCAAAAGTCGGTTTAGTTTGGTTCGTATTGTGTAGAAGCACAGTTATATGTAAGTAAATATTAAAACTCGCAGTGCAAACGAGAAACACATCACACTAGCTCGCCATTCCAATTGGTATTACAGGTGCCGCCCAACAAAAAAAAACCCGTCTTAGATGCAATGGATGGTTATCATTCAATCCCTCTAGATGAGGAATCTCAGCCACTTACAACTTTCATCACGGAGTGGGGTCGTTTCATGTATCTCCGCATGCCTCAGGGATACTTAGCCTCCGGTGATGCCTATACGCGTAGATATGATGAGATCATTAAGAACATTCCTCACAAAGTGAAGGTCGTTAATGATACGCTACTTTTTGACAACAGTATAGAAAATGCCTTCTATCATACATTTGACTACCTATCACTTTGCGCAAAAAACGGAATTGTCCTTAACAAAAATAAATTCCAATTTTGCAAAGATGTGGTTCAGTTTGGAGGCCTTCAAATAACATCATCAGGAGTAGCCCCTTCCGAGAATTTACTTAATGCAATTGCCAACTTTCCTATCCCAAAGAATATAACTGATGCAAGGTCTTGGTTTGGATTAGTTAACCAAGTAGCATGGGCACATTCCCTAAGCACCATAATGTCTCCCTTTCGAGACCTTGTCAAACAAAATTCATGCTTCATTTGGAATCAGGATCTCGAGAATGCATTTTTCACATCCAGGCAAATCATTGTGAATTTGGTAAAAAAAAAGGGTGTAACGACCTTTGATATTAACAGAGCAACCTGCCTTGCTCCAGACTGGAGTAAAGAAGGTATGGGTTTCCTGCTATTACAAAAACACTGTATATGTTCCACTGAGAAAGCACCGGTATGTTGTCCTGAGGGCTGACACATCGTATTTGCAGGCAGCAGATTTTGCACAGATGCGGAGCGCCGATATGCACCCATTGAAGGCGAAGCAGCAGTAATCGCCTGGGCATTAGACAAATGCCGTATATTTATTATGGGCTGCCCTAACGTAATAGTAGTAACAGACCACCAGCCCTTACTAGGAGTATTTGGTGACAGGGACCTGAGCAAGATACATAACCCGCGCCTCTTTAAGCTTAAAGAGAAATCACTCAGGTGTTTTTTTACCATCCAACACTGCCCAGGAAAGTTGCATCAGGGTTCCGATGCCGTCTCTCGCAACCCAGTCCCTACAATGAGTGCCCTTACATCCCTATCTTCCACACACCCTTCCTCTGAAGACATCCATCTCTCGGATAAAATAGATGCTATGGTGGAGGTAGCAACCCAGCAGGCCATGAACGATTTTAAAGACAATGATACAATCCTGTCAGCTGATCACATACGTGCATCAGGCCGAAATGATCCATCTTACATGACTCTGATCAACACAATACAACTTCGTTTTCCATCCAAACGTTCACTTACTGAACCGGAAATCCGTAACTTCTGGGATGTACGCCATCGACTAAGTACTGACAGGAGCTTAGCACTAATAGATGCGAGAATCGTGGTACTCAAATCTCTCAGAGGAAAAGTACTACGTTATCTACACTCAGTCCACCAGGGCGTTGTTGGCATGAAAGCCCGTGCCAATGAATCGGTGTATTGGCCCGGTATGAATGCATTAATATGCAACTTTCGAGCCAATTGCCTCATCTGCACAAACATTGCCCCAAGTCAGCCACCTGAACCACTCGTATTAACCCAAGCTCCAGATTGGCCCTTCCAGTAGATAGTGATGGACCTTTTTTACATCGGACACATTGCATACCTTGTCTGTGCAGACAGACTCACTGGCTGGATTATTTTGTATCATCTTAAACCAGGTCATGCCATCACCTCAAAACTAATATCTATTTGTCGGAAACTATTCCACACATATGGCACCCCAGAAGAACTTAGTAACGATGGTGGCCCACCTTTTAATTCCAACATGTTTCAGCAGTTCCTCAAGACATGGTGTGTGAAGCACAGACAGTCCTCAGTGGCATATCCTCAATCTAATGGCTGAGCAGAGTTAGCTGTAAAAACAGCGAAGAGGATAATTCATGGAAATACAGGTCCCCAGGGCTCATTGAATAATGATAGTGTTGCCAGAGCCATCCTACAATATCGCAACACCCCTATCCAAGGCATTGGTCTATCCCCAGCACAACTCTTGCTCCACCGCCGACTTCGTGACTTCATACCATCCCAACCCGCACTATATAAACCACATGCAAAATGGATAGCTGCAGCTAGGAACCGTGAGATAATCTTATCTCAGCGCAATGCTCACCTCACCGAGTGGTACAATCGCACAGCGCATACTTTATGCCCACTCCAAGAAGGAGAAAGAGTATCAATACAACGTGCAAACAATCGTCGATGGGACACAACAGGTCGTGTTGTCGAAACTCTCCCTAACCGTCGGTATCGGATCAGGATTGATGGGTCAGGCAGAATCACTTTGCGAAACCGCAGATTCCTCAGAAAACTTGCAACACCTGTAATTCCAGTCCCTATTCCCAGTGCTTCGACTGAATCTCCCAATCCAACGCCTTGTGATTCCCATACACCTGGTACACCATTGTCGCATAACAGAGGAGATGTAATGACATCGCCGAGGCACCCAACATCACCCGGCACTGCTAAACCAATGCCAGTGAAATCTGCCCGGGCATTGTCCAGGTTACTCCCCCACAATCAACCAGGCCAGAAGGAACTCATTCTTCCCCAAAGACCATTGCGTTCGCGTACTGAGGGGAGGGGGGAGGGAGATATAGAATTAAACTAACACTTACCGGCATAAGGGCCTCAATTGGTATCCATCTCATGGAGGAGTGCTTGTTATAATGAATGAACATTTATAGACTAAAATGGCCACATATGAATCTCAGCCAATCAGAACACAGAGAATGGACTTTCCCTTCTGAGCATAATGGAACATTCTAGCCTTGTTATAAACAGGCATTTTGATGCTGCTCAACAGTTTGACTTATCTTGCTGCTCAACTGGCCGTACAGTTGAGCCCTAAGCATCGACTCTATAGTCTTGGAAAAGTATAAATTCTTAATAAGTTATGTCCGCGAAAGCTGCCAGCAGAACAAGCATGTTGAAAAGCTGTTCGTTAATTGCTGTATTCCACTCTATTCTGGAATGTGGGATTTATATATGGAATAGCATACAGAATGGTTGACACAATTTAGTGTGTAAATCCGAATAGTGAATTTTCTTTGTTTCATGTGAAGAATGAGAAGAAAAATGTTATAGAAGAAATAAAATAAGAAGACGTGAATAGTCGCAGGAAGGTCTTGCTGACTATGAATAACATCCAATCCGATATGCCTTTATTCCTCGAATGCAGTCAGAACGATTAGAAGAATGAAAGTGAAATCGAGGAAGCCTTCATTATTTATATTTAAAAGCTAGTGTAGTATGTATGTAGTAAGAGTGTTAAAATGAAATAAGTGATTTAAGCATATGTATATTAAGGAAATTCCACAGTGAATTTGAGGGACGTGGGAGAAGATAATTGTAGGAGAGTGAAAATCTCTGTCACCTTCTTTGTGGAATATGTAGTTGAGAGAAGCAGCTATTCTGGAATAAATTTAAGAAATTATGAAAGAAGAAATGTACATATTTTCTGAAAAACACATTTGGAAGTGCTCTAATTGGACAGTGGAAAAGATTAGCATATGAAGCTTTTGGTTCAAGATCTATAATAGCCAAAGTGGCAGGGGAAAAATCGACTTTACTTTATTATCGATATATACTAGCAAAAACTCCCACCACCAAAAAAATGAGATTCTACTTTTTTTAGTCGATTACGTGTGAACACCCTGAAAAACTTGGCAAAAAAAAAAACAATTATTTTAGAATAAGCAGTTTCATATATAAATTTAATGAAAATGGATCCCCCCCCCCCCACGTTTGGACCATTCTATCTTTTTATGGCAGTTAAACAAATTTTTTACGACTAACCCTAAGTCCGAATGGAAAATTTGTAAAACCACACTTAATCATCTAAAAAAAAAAATTTTTTTAAAAAGAGAAAGGAGTGGAGTTTTAACCTCTCATTAACGTGTACTACCACCGTCATCCATTACACCGGGATAAATTTTTCAGTAAGATACATCATTTTTGCTACACCAGTTGTAAAAACTACAGGGCAGATCGGAGGGGTCATTACAGTAATAATCATTCATTTTCTAACATTAACATTGAATGGTCTTAAAAGGTTGATAACTAATTGTTTAACTTAAAAGCAAACATAGAATATTTATTAGTTGTAATTTTTACATTAACTTCATAAAAATTAAAGGCACACCTAAAATACATGTAAGATGAGATCAACATATAAAACCATTACAGCTATTGTTAGTCATGCATGCTTATGTACATTATATTCAACATTATCATATAGAATGACTCGAGAATTTGAGACATTGATATTGACTATAAACTGTATGTTTCTTCATTGACGTTAAATGAATAATGGTTATAGTCTTACAACTTTAAAAAGTATTTTCTCATTTCATGGTTGAACATTAAGAAGAAAGTATAAGTTTATTTTATTGGAAATTGAACATTTTTGGTCAATCTATCACCTTCAGTCAAGAATTTAGTGAATGCCGATGTAAACTTTTTTCTGTTCAGGTTTATTTCTCGCTTGTAATTGATTTTGGTAGAAATGTGTACATTAAGTTCAAATGCATGTTTTTATTTAAAACGCGTCCTTTGTTCAAAACTTGTACATGTGTTTCTCTCGTTTAACGGATTTGAAGTTTATTGATTGGGGGAAACAATTGAAAATCATTTGTAATTATGCAGTATTTAAAAGAAAATTAAAAAAAACTTTTATTGACCCCAAACAAGGCATATTGGCACTGAGACGTAAGTAACTATGTAATTAGGGGTCATCCTAAGTTGGGAGCTGTGCAGCTTGATGTTTGTTCACATTACATTTAAATTTCTGCATATCGGTACAGTCAGGGAAATAGGAAGTAGGGAGAGAATTCCAAAGGCAAGCAGTCAGGAATAAAGCTATTAGAGTAGGTTTTTCGGTATCTGGGGACCTCTACAGTGAAGGGTGGGATTTTGCTGCTAGTCAGGTTAGTCAAAGTATTTCTGAATTAAGTCCATGAGTGAGTGTTTACAATTTGTGTATCCCTTTAGTTTTGTATTTCTGCGTTGTTGTGTGGAACTAAAGTCTAATAGATTGCATTTTTTGTTGTCTACGTTGTGGTTTGTTATGACCAGTGAATGAGGGGGTTATCCCTGATGGCTTTTTATGTTCGTTAAATCTTAGCTAGAACTGGGTACCTCTCCCCAATATATACCCCCTCTTATTGAAACTGGTGCAAAAAATGATAAACTATATTTATACTTGCTTCTAAATATCCAACTAAGGGCTGGATCAACAAAGTATTAAATCATAGATTTCAGTATTTTATTGCTTTTGATTTTGTAAACACTCTCCACGTCTATATATGCACGAAGCATACATGGATGTATTACCATTTATTTATATATATATATATATTAGTAATCCAGGTAAGAATCCAGTGAATCCTTACTGTGTTGATATAAGAGTACTCAATAATAAATAGATATAAATTTGTTTTATTTATACAAATATTATTTGGCTACACATTTGCAGACATGTTTCAATCTGGCCCAAAACCTTGCACTACTGCTGCAGAAAATAGAATGAAACTATTTCTTTCTGGAACCGAACATGTTATCAACTATATATATATATATATATATATATATATATATATAATGATAAATATGTTAAATTCTTATCCACATACACATGTTTCATCCTTTTCCAGGAATCATCAGTGTGGAGAATGAGTGTTTTACCGGTCACACAATTTAAACCTCAGACCAAAGTCACCTTTTAACTTTTTCAGTACTAGCAGGAAGACCTTGGGATTGAATGAGGATCACTACTATGTACTTTTTCACTCTGCTCATAACACCATATTACTTTCTTTGTTTTTTTACTGCCTCCCTCCTTCCGTTTCGCCACCTAATATAGTCAGAAACTGACATGTGGGAAAACTTGTTGAATTAGTGTCTTATACATATGGTTTAAATTTAACTAAAATCGTATATACATATATGAAGTTTTAAGGTTCTGTCCCCATAGATCATTTAGAGGTGGGGTCACATAGAGATTCGGGATCACTTCCATTGTCTTCCCTGGAGAATATTATACATATGATATAAATTTCATCAAAATAAGATATATTTGAAGTTTTAAGGAGGTTATACCCTCATAGCACCATTAGGGATGCACTTACACACTCGGGAACACTTCCATTGTCTTCCTTAATAAAATTTACTTTTATATTTTATGTAGATTCTCTAACCTTTCTTTCTATAGGGAACATACAAATATCACGCGCATTGTTTTAAAAATAGAAGTAGATATGCAAACACTTATAAAACTATTTTCCTAAAATGAATACTTTTGCTTGGTCAGGAATGAATGAACATTTCCCCAAAAATACATTGAAGTGTAAATTTTTATCAAAAGTTTGACCTACATTTCTATCCAGAAAATTGAATGTCCATAAAGACTTTCACCCTATTTCAGTTTCTTTTTTTTTTCTCTTTACAGATCTAATCAATTGAAGGAAGAAAATGATAGACGTCTTCGAAATGTAAGTTTTACTTTCTTAGTACTTATATTTTTCTCATATCTTTTAATTATTTTATTTCTTTACAAAATCTCTGAACAATATTAATTTTGAATCAGTGACTAAAATCTGAATATTAAAGTAAATAAAAGTAATAACAAAAATTAGGAAATCACACCTTTTTAGTTAAATCGTATCAAGCATCAGCAGTAACTAACTTGAAGTATTCATATTTTTTCCAAGTGATTTTAATAAAAAGTTGTAGGTAAGTTGCCAATCCATTTTTTAAACGCATAAACTATGTAAATAATGCATGATGAAAGGGGGGGGGGTAGATTTTTCAAACAAATTAATCAAGTATTTAAACTCACCACAAAATGCATTTACATTCAAAAGCTGAACTATTTACATCATTCATCGAAATTAGCTTCATCACTCGGGTTGGTTGCCACTGCCAAAACAATTCTCACACCCACACATATTAGCAGAGCACGTGCATGTATCTTGATGCCCAGGAAAATTAAGGAACCCAAGAAACTTCTGCTCCCATCCCTGAAACCCACATTACTAATTTTATTTTTTACTTTCTATAATATATTGTCAAGTTATAAATGAAAGCAAATAAACCGTTTTCCTTGCTGTTTATGGATGTCCGGCGACAACGCAGCCCCCACAATATTACTGTTAAACCCTGTTTAAAATCAAATAACTATTTCAGCATAATTTGACATTTTCTCTAAATTTTTAAAGTGTTTTTTATCAAACATCAAAATAACCTTTTTTATTATTAAAAAAGTTACTTTTCATGTCGTTATTGTTAATATTTTTAACTACATAAGTTTTTAAAAATGTATTGGCCGGAAGTGACAGTTAAAAATAAAGGAAGTGTATGTGGGTTAACTGTTATGAACCGTCAATTTAGAAATGGATCGCTAAAAAACATGTAAGAAAAAGAAATTGAGTCAACAAAAAAGTAGGTAATTCGTTGAAACAAAGAGTTTTAAACTTTAATTTAAGCATTACTTATTTAACAGCAAGGAGGAAAATACACACCCCCTCCAAGAAAAGTAAGGTTTTAATAAAATTTAATGGTACAGTTCTTAGCTGATGTCATAGTTCCAAAATTCTCAATTCTTTCTATGCAATAAGACTGAATCAAATTTATAGAGGCACAAATGCATAAAAATAGGTGTAATGTCTGTTAATGTTAGATAATGTGTTTGAGTTATGCCTTTAGAGTTTGAAATTAATTAATGTGAAAATTAGAACTAATAAATATTATTTTTTAGCCAAGAATCTTTTTTTTTTAATTTTTAAGTCAAATGTGTTAATGTTTGAAAATTTAGATTATTATTATAATGTGCATCCGTAGAGTTAACAAGTGGTGAAGCATCTTATGTATATTATATTTGAACTCTGTAATTAGGTGACTGACAAAGTATGTTAATGCGAGTAAAACTCTTCCAATTTTCTTTTAAAAGTGAAATATCGATCTTGACTAAATAGTTGATTGAAAAAAAATCTTGTATTTTCATGACACTGAACAATTTAGGGATAAAATAAATGACATTTTGTTTTAAATCTCGCCTTTGTTTATCAACCTATTCCTGTCTATGGAATAGGAAAAATTCGCACTTGTCCCCTTCCCACTCCCCAATTCAACATCGAATTTTAAAAAATTTTCTTGATAAAAGTTTAGGTTTATTTTTATTAATTTAAATAACATGCAGATGAACAGTGTTATGTTGGTTTCTTTATTTTTGTGTCCTTTTTCTAAAAGAAAAAACATTTTGCCAAACAATATTTCGTCAAAAATATTTTAAGTGTCATTAAATTATATTAAAAATATCTTTCTTTTAAATTGGGGTTCTTTAATATGATAGTGGCTCATAAGAAATTAAGGTTTTCTTTGGTTTATAAGCATAAATGAACCATAATACTTGATTTTTTTTTTTCTTGTTAAACTTTAATTCGGGCCAAAAATTACTTTCTGATCTACAATTTAAAGGCTTCAACATTACTTTCTAATTTCGAAGTCATTTTTTTAATCTAACATAAAGTTATCTTATCAGATTTTAAGTCAGACCCAAATAGCAATTCGTCTGACATATTGATACTGTATTCAGATGAGGTTGTTTTTTTTTTAAATTTTCTATGTTATTGGTACAAATATTTTATTTCACTTCAGTTTTTTCTGTAAATACTTATTCCAGCTAAGTAAACTTTTAGTGGAGACATTTTTACTTACTCACTGAACTGGAAGTTATTATCTGCAATTATATTGAGTTCTTTCCTTCAAGTTCTTCAAAGATATAATACATATATACATATATATATTTATATGTGTATTTATTATGTGACTTCAAGCATATCTGTATGTGTTATTCGCCTCCACATTGATTACACATTATTATGTTTTTTACTATTAATTGATTAGCCTCAAGTACTAAAATGAACTTTAAAAAAAAATTCCTATTTCACAAAATAATTTGATTGCAAAATTAAAGTCACCAAAATTTTCATTTCTTTTACTCGATCAGCTGGTAAATTGACTTGTTTTTACTTAATATTTGTCTTTATTTTGGGGATGAGGAATTTTAATTAAATATTTTTGGACCGGTTTCCTTATTTTGGTTGTGATCACATTTTATCCATTTTGCTCATTGTTCCTTTTTTAGGGGTGCTGTGACAAAATGGGGAACTGGCATGGAATTTTGAACCCAATTTTTTTTTTTTTTTTTTTTTTTTTTTTTTTTTTTTTTTGATGGCTCACCTTTTGTATTCCATTCTGCATTCCTTGTGACATTCTTTCAGTTAATTTTTAAATTCATCTTGCTGCCTTTTCTCAATATTAAACTCGGAACCTCAAGATAACCTGTACACTCAATCTGCATCCCCCAAATTGTAAATAAGTTTTTATTTGTATTTGTATTATTCAAACTACTATTCTCATCTTGGGTGTTGTTTTCACAACGTTTCAGCCGATGTAACCTCTGACCTTATTCAGGTGCATCTGTTCAAACTCCGGAAAAAACTATCTACTTAGTTGAGATAGTTGTATTATTAGGCGTCTTTACTTTGGTTAGAATTAGGAAAGACACCAAAAATTTGGTTTAATTATAAGTTGAGCAGATTTATTAGTACTAGGATTTAATTACTCCTTTACTTATATCTTTTTCTTTCTTTTTTTTTTATTTTTATTTTTTTTATGAATTTTAGTTGTGGACTGCTCACAGGCTATGACTGCATTTAAACCAATACTTTCTTTATTAAAAACACAAGTGTACACTCGCCATTAAAAATGTTTGCACTAATATTCATATAAAATAACTTTTCAATCGGTAAGGTTAAAATAAATTTTAAAAACGTCTTAAACTGGAAAGTTAAAAGAAAAAAGAAAAACCATCAATCAATATTGAAAGAAAGTGGAAGAAAGAAAACGTCTCATTATGAAAATAGTGAAAGATTTATTTCCGAATTTAAGACTGAGGAGGGGTCTGACTTGCTATTTGCTTTCTCGCTAACTTTTGTGTGATGAGACGGACATATTTATATCCAAATAAATTGGTCTTTATTATAGTGGAGAATAAATAATGTTAGCATTCTGTTAGTCAACACGAGTGACTTTGTCAAATGAGATGAGATACGAAAATATTTTTTTATTAATCCAAATTTTGAAATTGATATTTAATTATTTAAATAGATGTCACATAAAAAAAATACAAGACACGCAGACATATCGTCTTCAGATGACTGACTTACCAGTTTAACCGCTCTCAATTTGTTTTTTTGTTTTTTTATAACTTTTTTCTCTCTGATCAAGATAACTATCTCATGAAGGAGTGTATAGGATCTCCTTTCTCTTTTTTTTCTATTTTTCTTTTTTTCTTTTTAAACAAAATATATTCATTATTATAGAGTGTGCAGAATAGAAAGGTATAATAAAAAAAAATGTTAACGTCTACATTCTTTGGTTTTGATTGAATAATAGGTAAGTATAAATATATATTTTTTTTTCATTGTTAATTTGATTAAACCTGTTAAACCATTATCTTTACTTTTTCTCATTCGTGAATTTAGTTTTTGTTTTAAAAATATATTTGATTGTTTTCTTAGTTTTTAATAATTGTTAAAAAAAAATCTGTACCTACCCGGTGTTCCCTGGTACTTGCAATTTGTTTTGAGTTTTTTCTCTCGTTTTTTTAATTTTTTTTTTTTTTTTTTTTTAAGCCATATCTTTTTGTTCTATATACAAAGGGACGTCATTCTGTATTCATCAATACGGTGTTACCCCCCCCCCCCCCGTTTTAAGATGGCATTCGTATGAAAATAATTCAGACCGGGAAGAAATTAAATCGAATTACATTGTATTATTCTTAATAACATGCTGCAACGATCTAACAAAAGAACTGACAAGCCTGAATCAAATATTGATCTTGTAGAAAAAAAAGCTATCGATGACGAAAATCAAGAGACTGACTTAGCTTTATATATTAGATTATAAGATATACTTTATTTCAATACTTATAAAAGTGTTTCAGTTTTGTCTTTGCAAATTTATGAAGATATTTGTTAATACATACACGATGCTCTTTATCAGTTAACTCCGATATAGACCAATGTGATTATGGTAGATGATGCATTGTAACGAATAAGACCCATTGAGTCTAATCTGATTATAGGTATTTATTTAGTTTTCTTTCTCCTAGACTAGTTGCCCTTTCCAACGTATGGGAGTCTAGTCTGTTCTATTTTGCCCGTAGAATTTGTTTTACTTGTAATGAAAACAAAAAGCTTAATATTTGAAAATAGAGCATTAATAATATTATAATAGTTTCACCACGATGTTGAAAACTTGTTTCTATGTGTACACGCATTTGAAACGGTTGGAAACATCAGAGTGAACCTGTGTGTGTATATATATATATATATATATATATATATTTTCATGCCACTACTAAGCTCTACTCACGTATTGAGCTCTCTTGAAGTAAATACTGAAAACATATACACACAACATATCATATAACCTTATAATATTACACGTGTATATACATGAAATAGTAAAATATTATGTGTGTACGTGTATTGCATTTCTTATGTCTCTTGAGTTACTAACATAAGTAAAAAAAATTTTAGATAAAATTATTCTTGATAATTCACTAGTTATACATACAATATTTGATAATGTAGGGATTAATAATTAACTTTTTACTTGATTTAATAATTACTGATTGAGGAGCTGATTTAAGTATCAAGAACTGTTTTACCATTTTGCTTTGGAATTTTTTCTTGGTTAGAAATTGATGTTTTGCTGAAACAACAAAAATTATATATATTTGAATTTGACGCCCTTACGAGAAAGAAAAAAAAAAATGAAAAAGGAGTAAGAATGAAGAAAAAGAGGAAAGAAATAAGAAAAATCGTTTAATAATTGCAGTTGGTGATAATTATATCCATTTTGAAATATGACTTTTATCAATCGAATATGAACACTTTAAACAAAAGGGAAAACCAGATATGATGGACATAATACAACAAAAACTTTTCTATAAAAATAAAAAGCGGAGTTAAGTAAGGTTTCCCTTTGAATTTGAGTGAAAAAGAAATATGTATAAATTGAATGAATGGCGGATGCATTTTAATTTTTCAGCCTGACTGGAATATTATACACTGATGAAGCCTCTTCATGAATATTTGTGATATTTTGTATATCATAAAAATATATATTCTCGATATGGGCAGAAACAATTGTCTGTCAATAAAGTGTCTTTGAAGGAAATATGGAGTCTTTCTCTGAATAACTGAGGTTTATATGATGGTATACGCATATATTTATATATATATATATATATATACATATATATAATTATTTCATGTATACATGTATAATATAAGGTGATATAATATATTGTGTATAGGTTTTCAGTATTTACTTCAAAAGTGCTCAATATGTGAGTAGAGCTTAGTAGTAAAGCATGAAAATATATTTATGGCAATTAAGCTACACAGAGGTAACCGCGTTTCATCCCCATGGGGAATCGTCAGGCTAAGTGAACAGATCTTTTGTTACTGTTTGTTCATGTATAGCCATGTGGTGTTTAGTCTAGCAAACTAACCAATCAGATTCTTTGTTATGTCAATCCCACAGATTAATGTTTTCATTAGCCAATGGCTAATTCTTAATTAACACAAATGCTTCAATTAGTTTTTGAAAATTATGTAAATTATTTGAAGCTGAGTTATTCTTGTGAAAAATGCCAACAACCCTCCTAGAGGAAAATATAATGAAAGTCTGATAAAAAATTGAAACATAATATTTCCAAGGAAAAGTAAAATCATTATACAGCAAAAATAAAATGTTAGGTGTCTACTAGTCAGTGGATGCATTGCGAGGTATTGGGGATGGATGATTGGACAAGGATAAATATTGAAATCTATGCATTTTTCACAATAACTCAACTTCAAATAATTTATATAATTTAAAAAAGTAATTGAAGCGTAAGTTTTTATCTTTACAAAACTGACTTCATCTTCTGATGAGAAGAATATTTTTCTTTGAGAAATCTAGATTTAAAGGACACTTATGACTTTATCGTTTACTTTGTTTCATTTTAAGAAAATATGAGAAATCTGTTATCTAACAATATATTTGCTTATTTTTGCTCTGATTTAACTATAATAATATAATAATGCTCCATTCCCAATATTGAGCATAATTTTATTATATTAGGAACTTTTTCATGAACTCATTGAAAATATTATTTTATAATACTCTTAAATAATATATGTCCCTAAAAATAGAGTGGCCCATAATGTATGTACGGGAGTTAAGTCTCTCTCAAGCACTTAGGAAGTGCAATTGCCATTAGTTTTAACGCAGCAAATATCGCTAACAATACAATATACTAATTAAAATTATATATATATATGTATATATATATATGTATATATAATTTCAATTAGTATAGTATTCAGACAAAATTATTATTTTTTTTGTATAGTCCATCTAGTATTTCGGTCAAATTGGTGTATGAAAATTCTGTGGATTTCTCGTTTCATTTTTCTTTCTTTTTTCGGGAGTACTTTTGATTTGATTCATTAAATTATCATCAGGCGGGGTTAGTCTTTGTGTGTTTACAACCATGTCTTTACTGTTTAGTTTTTCTTATCAGCTAGTAATTTACGACTTTAAGGTGAGCAACTGTAGTGATGAGATATTGCATGTGAACGTGATAACGTGCTAAAGGCATGCAAAATTCAAAAGGATGATTGTTTAACGGCTAAGAATATATATATATATATATATATATATATTGATAAAATGAACTTAAAACATTTATTTTCGAAAGTGCTCAATACAAGGTAGAGCTTTAATATACATTATATAAACATTTAAAATGGCCTACATAAATGCACTTACGTTTCAGTACTACTTGTACCTCATAGGACCGTAAGATGGTAATGGGTAGTGGTTATAGTATTAGTTTATATTCTCTAACTGCGTATTGCCTATCTTAATAGAATGAGAAGTTTTGGAAAGAATAGCACTATAAACACACACATGAACACACACACACACACACATATGTGTGTGTTTATACTGCCATTCTTTCTCTGGTCTTACTAGTTATTACTAACATAAGTAAATCTATTGTGCCATTTATACACACCATTAAGGAATGTAGAGAGTTATCTATTCATTAATACAAAGGTACAGTTTGCAATGTTTCATGTTTATACCTGAATTCAGTAAATTGTCAAAGACAATTTTTTAAAGTTGACAATTTAAGGTTTGAATAACATCAATTTTAACAGAGCACTTGACAGACGTGCAACCTGCCCCAACCATTATTTTTCAGGTTTTGTTTCTGCTTTTGAAATAATTTCCAATCCTTAAGTAACCTACAAACAGCTTTTCAGTTTTTAAAAATATCGAAATAAACTTAAAATGAAGGAAATAAATTTTTCTTTTGATTGTGCATTCACAAATAAAATAACCTTTTATTTAATCTCTGGAGACTCACAAGCCGAGAGAATCTGTAAATAATTGGAATTTTGGATATTCTCATTCTATCAAGATAGGCAACATGTGGTTAGAGAATCCAAACGAATCCTATGCACACGTTGGTACCGAAAACTATTTTGTGTGTTACTTGAAAAGTATGCATGCGTCAGTAACAAAAGCCGATAAAGAACACTAATTAACAAAATATACATTTCTTGATAGTTTGTCTTAATCTATAACAAACCATAATCGACAATTGCAGTATAGATTATAGCTATAATTAATACATCAGTCCCAATTACAATTAAATGCACATTATTGATATTAGAGGTGATAAAGTTGTGCTAAGCACAAAAGCAACACTTACTGCAGCCCCATAGGATCTTTGTCTATAGAACATGGCAGATCTGTTCAGTCCAGTGACCATCAAACAAATAGTGGAAGGATTAGTGTCTCGATTTCTGACCTATGTGATCTTATGAGAGTATTGTATTGTCATGGATTTCGGGACTTCCTTTATAACGAAAGGAAGCCTGTGACTCTTTATACTAAGGGCACAACACCAGCCCCAAAACTCACTTCTCTACCAAAGGGAGATAACTTTGTCAGACCATGATCTTAATGTATAATGTCAACGTATCATATTTTCACTAATCATTCCTTTTTTAAAGGCGTATTTAAAGAAAATTAGCAGTACCTACCTGGTGCTGCCCGGGATTCTTTGTACTTTGATTTTTGTTTTGAAATTTAAAAAAAACAACTTATTTTTGGTTTTGTATTTTTACCAAAGTATTATTTATTTTTAAAACGGATTGTTAAACTTAATTATCACAGTATTGTTTGAATGTTAAACTTAATTATCACAGTATTGTTTGATTGTTAAACTTAATTATCACAGTATTGTTTGATTGTTAAATTAAGTGAACCGAATTTTCATAAAAGTATAACTAATTTTATTACGGTAATATTTTATTAATCTCTATTTATAAAATTATTTGGTGTAAATAGCATTGAAAACTTTCGATGAGATGCTAAGAATTCTAAATGCTTACAAGGGAAGCTACTCTTTGGAATTTTTTTTTATTATTTCCCGTTTATTATGAATGAAAATCTAATTGATTTGATGTATGAATTGAAAGTTGCCCTCCTTTATTCTTTAAGATGAATATGTGAGTAAGGAAAAAAATATCCACTCAAAAAGTATTCTTGGAAGGAATAAGCATTTTCAGGAAAAAACTGACAAAACATATTTCCAGGCGATGTGTTCAAAAGAGGAGCCTTTGATGGTATGATCACGTTCAAAGAATGGATGAATTCTTGGTTTAGTAGATGTAGAACAGTTAAGGTAGCAGGTTCAGTTCACAGGGGAAGGCCAAGACAAACATGGGAAGAAAATAATAAAAATGGATCTGGTCAGAGATAGGTTCTTTGAAAGTTAATTTCTTGAAGCTGTCCAATGCATGCCAGCATGTAAAACAGACGCTAAACCGAATATGATGATGATGCCAATAACATTGTTGAAGGATGAAACGAAAAAATGTTACTTCGAATTAAGTATCAATATGTCAGATGAATTACTATTTGGGTCTGACTTAGAAAATTCAACTAGATAACTTTATATGTTAGAAGGTATCCTACTAACTGGAGTACTTGTCCCAGAGCCCTTAGATCCTTTAAGTCAGACCCAAAAATAAATCAATAATTTCATGGTAGATTTGGTGACATTTTGGGTTACTTCTTAAATGGTATTAGGTTGTCTGAAAATTGATATTGTGAAAATTTCGATTTGTCAGAAAGGGACGAATGTAGCAAGATTAGAGGCTGGTGAATAAAAAATAATTTAAGAAAAACAATATTTTTCCACATCAGGTTAGTGTAGTGGAAAATTCCATTTGAAGTTAAGGGTTATGACTACGTTGCAGGATATGATCGGAGGAAGTACGTGGCAGAGAAGTGAGATCGATTCTGCCAGTTTGGGTGTACGACGTCAAAGTGACCAGATGTCATTTTTGAGGTCCACCACCTCATACGGGGGTGGGTTGGGAAATTGCAGCTCATCTGTTTGTAATGAGACAGATACCATAATTACAGTATAGATATATTAATAAGGAAGTTTGAGTTGTTACAAGTAGAAGAGTGATTCAAAGTTATTTTTATATCATAGTCACAACGTTTTGGCTGCTGTCCCCTAGTCTTCAGTGTTTGATGCCTTCTTTTCTAAATGTAATTTCCCATCTTGTTTTACTTTTAGGTTGCTGTGACCATTTATTGGCTTGGCCGTGTTGCTTCAGCATCAAATTTCGAAGGTCCGCAACTGGACTTTAATGCCTTCTCTGGCCTTTTTGAGCACCACCATGTAAACCTGATCCCCGAGAAGACGTCTGTATATTCCAGCTACTGGGAGAATAAAGGTCTGCAGTCGAACCATAGCCCGAAACCAGGCACCATTCATGAGGCAAACACTTCCAGAGACAACGAGGATCAGCACGCAGGTGACAGTTCTTACGAATCCATTGGATCGAAAGGATCCGATGATAGTCAAAGTATAAGCAGTGTTGATGGGATGCTTGACAAATCTGACATGTATCATCTTGGAGGAAGCATGACATCTCTAAATAAGACAAATAAGGTCTACTCTGGTAATTTGGAAAATGACATGTACCAAAGTTCCCCGAATATTTATCAAGGTAACTTCTTTTTATTATTAGAAAATATTCATTTTTTTTTTTTGTATCGTATAATTTAAGCAAGTGGAAGCAATTTTTATTTTTAAGATCTCTCCCTTAATCCGCCTGCTCTCCTTTAACTCCCCTCTTCCCCTGACCCCCCCCCCCCTCGCTATCCCTTAACTTTCTCTTCCCCCCTCCTCGCTATCCCTTAACCCTCTCTCCTCCCCCCTCGCTATCCCTTAACTTTCTCTCCTCCCCCTCTCGCTATCCATTAACTTTCTCTCCTCCCCCCTCGCTATCCCTTAACTTTCTCTCCTCCCCCCTCGCTCTCACTTAACTTCCCTCCCCTCGCTCTCACTTAACTTCCCCCCCCCCCTCACTCTCCCTTAACTTCCCCCCCTCGCTCTCCCTTAACTTCACCCCCTCGCTCTCCCTTAACTTCACCCCCTCGCTCTCCCTTAACTTCCCCCCTCCTCGCTCTCCCTTAACTTCCCCCCTCCTCGCTCTCCCTTAACTTCCCCCCTCCTCGCTCTCCCTTAACTTCCCCCCTCCTCGCTCTCCCTTAACTTCCCCCCTCCTCGCTCTCCCTTAACTTCCCCCCTCCTCGCTCTCCCTTAACTTCCCCCCTCCTCGCTCTCCCTTAACTTCCCCCCTCTCCCTTAACCTTCCCCCCCTCGCTCTCCCCTCCCCACCCTCCATCCCTTTCATTTCTCCCTTCATCTCTCTCTCTTTCTTGCACTACCCTCCTTCTCTGTCCCTTCATTTGCCCCATCTCCACTTTTTCTTTCTTTTACCTTTTTACATCATTCCATTTCTCTAACCTCTTATTATTTACCTTTTATTTAGCTCATTTACCATTCCTCCCACCATCTATAACGTTTATGTACAAATGAAATGTGCACAGTGACAAACAAGAAAGATGAAAACATTTTCAAAAGTTTTAGTAATATATACATAAGTTTAATTATTTTAAAAAATTGTCAACGTTTTCATATTTTGTTTAATTTTTTTTTATCTATTTAATTTTAGTTTTAAAAAAATACACTTAGATAGTACTGAAGAATTATGCCAGAAACCAAAGATAAGTGTATACGGTCATTTTTGAGAGAACGGACACATTCGTACACATGACGAAATAAAGAATAAACTCTTGTAATGATTGTGGATACATTACAAGAGTTTATTCTGTCTCTTTTATGTTCATCAAGCCTTTTCTTAATCGTAAAAAATAACAATTCATTAAATGCATTATTCTCTCATATTACATGATCGTTCCTTCAACTTTAAACAAGCTAGACTCGTTAAATTCATTTTCAATAAATCTCGTCGAAGACTTCTTGAATCAGCACTCATTATAAACTCTGACACAATTAAACAATGTAATGGTTTCTACAATTTATCTCTTTTAATCAGAAAACTAATACTAACAGAATAAGATTTAAATTTAAATCCAGACTAGCTATTTTACACCACATTCCCAACAAAAGTTTAGATCCAGACTAGCTATTTTACACACATTCCCAACAAAAGTTTAGATCCAGACTAGCTATTTTACACCAGATTCCCAACAAGTTTAGATCCAGACTAGCTATTTTACACCACATTCCCAACAAAAGTTTAGATCCAGACTAGCTATTTTACACCAGATTCCCAACAAAAGTTTAGATCCAGACTAGCTATTTTACACCACATTTCCAACAAAAGTTTAGATCCAGACTAGCTATTTTACACCACATTCCCAACAAAAGTTTAGATCCAGACTAGCTATTTTACACCAGATTCCCAACAAAAGTTTAGATCCAGACTAGCTATTTTACACCACATTTCCAACAAAAGTTTAGATCCAGACTAGCTATTTTACACCACATTCCCAACAAAAGTTTAGATCCAGACTAGCTATTTTACACCACATTCCCAACAAAAGTTTGTACATAATATTGATAAAAACAATTTTTTAAAAAATTTATTCCACTTCATAGTCGCACCACATATTTTGAATTTTAACGGCTATGTTTGTTTAAAAAAAAAGAATGAAAACATTATTTCCACATCAAAGATGCATTACATATTTTCAGATTTTAACTTCTACATTTTTTAATTTCTTTTTCAAATCATTTATCTTGAGAAAGTGTTTGAATGAAGACAAACATGGCTGAATAGATAAACAATTTTCGATTCTCATTTTTTTTCATTATTCACATGTGTTTATCTTTTCATTTTTGCCCAGGTTCTCATCGGTCGTCACTCTCGATGGACAGTGCAGATGGAATGTCTGTTGGGGGACACTCAAGACAGTCATCAGGCAGTACGGAGAGCTACCCTACAAGAACAAATGCACAGAGAACTTTATCATCTACTGTAGACCCTCTCCAGTATGTAAAACCTAAAGAAAATGCTCTAGCCAAAAAAGCTGAGCACCAATTGAAAATTGCCACGGAGAACAAAGAGGCCAAAGTGATTCCTTCACTCGAAAAAGAGGAAGATTGGCAAAATGTACGTTTAATTATTTTAATATTAGCAGGACGGCCCTGTGAAAATTCCACGGTTGCTAACCTAACATATTCTCTTCTATTCTTACCATAGAAACAATTGTCATAAGTCTAAAGATTAAACATTTTCACCTTTTTAATTTGTCTTTATATCGTAACAACTTAAATCATTTTAAAATTTACTCATTTAAAATTGTAACAATTATATGTATTGAAATAAAAAGAATGCAAATAGTTTGTTTTTTAAAACTGATTAAGTCGAGGGGATGGCTGAATTCTATTCATGAAGGTTTATTCGATTTTAAAACAATTCATTTTGAAATGGGTAACATTTTAATTTTTTACAAACAACAACATTAGTTTTTTTTTCTGTTACTTTTTGCTTTTTATCTACGGGGATCAGATAATCTCATTTTTTTCAAATGGGTGTGAAAGGTGATAACGTACGTACGTACACAAAATTGCCTTAGCGTATTATTACATATACTAGCGGGATCCCTGGAAATTCCACAGTTGTATTTTTCATCTGTTGTATGTTGCTGCCGTGCATTCTATGGACGTAGACCCTACAATATCATTGTACCACCTTTGTTCAAACTAAGACATACTTATCTAAGTACTATGGTTTATGTAGATTCATAATATATCTGTTTATGGTGGTCTATTTCCAAAACCCTTGTAGGGGGTTGTGACATATTTCCATTCTATGGACTTCCGACGCGAACGCATACCCCGCAATATCATTGTACCATCTTTATACAGAAGAGATGCTACATTTTGATTGTAGCCCACACGCCAAGAAAGTGTATTTTAGTTAGTTTCACGTTCGCCACAACATCAGATAAAAAAAATTTCATTACTTTTTTGCATTGCATCTTCGGCGGTTGGGCGATTCCATCTTTTACAAACGGAGTGGAGGTTGATAACATACATACAAACAGGAAAATACCATAGTGTATTATTATATAGATTATCAACTGTATTTTGTTAGAAATTCCAGCATAAAGATATGCCATATATGCATGGCCATCCCTACTACAGGCCGGGGAATCGTGCAACTGGGATCTTTTACTGGGGACCATGTGAATTTTCTTAAATATTCGATATAGAAGTTGCAAACTATATCATCAACTGGTACGGATCCTTTTTTTTCTTTTTAACCACAATATACAAGTAATGATCTTTTGACATAAGTACAAATTCTCTAAAAAAAATCCAACATTGAAATAAAAATTCTTCATTGAAATATGCATTTGCCTTTGTTTATTCAAAATTACCTGTCTCTTCATTTATATGAATTTGTCAATAATTGTCAAATTTATCAATTAGCTAATTGTGGTTCTTATTATTTGGTATGTAAAACACATAAAAACATCAAACTAATCTCACAGAGGAATTTTACCTTTGTTTGCAACTTCTATATCGAATATTTAAGAAAATTCACATGGCCCCCAGTAAAAGACCCCAGTTGCACGATTGCCTGGCCTGTAGTAGGGATGGCCATGCATATATGCCACACAGGTAGTGGCTATGGGAGATGATCTGTCTAATTATAATGCTTTTTTGGCAGATAACATCCAGAACTCTGAACAATTGAGATTTTGTTATATATTTACATTTTTTCAAGTTGAAATAGTCATTTTTTTTTTTTTTAAACTTGAGTCACCACTTATCAAGGTTAAAAGCTACTTGAGGATCAGGGTTAATGAGATGGTTAGATTGTCAGTTGACTGATGATGAATATTATGAGAGGATTGAAAATGATGAATGGAATGAACAAAATTTGATTATCTATGAGAACAATTTATGACAAGTATTTATTAACATTGGATTTAAAAGCAACTATGTTGTAGCCTGCAGGGAAGCAATCCTATGGTAACATGTTTCACAGATGGGAAGTGTTTCGGAAGAAACTCTGTTCATGGAAACTCCGTTTGATGTTAGGCACATGAAGGAAGAAAGTAAAGTTCCTTGCAGTGGTGACAGAACCTTTGTCGCTTTCAATCATTGCACCGGTTCAATGTGCACCGGTTCAAAGTGCACCGGTTCAATGTGCACCGGTTCAAACAGCTGCCAGTTTTTATTACAACGTGGCCGTTATGCACGTGCCGTGGCAATCTAAATGTAATAATCAGAACAACGATATACATTTTTGTTTCTGAAAGAAAATGTAGAAAAAAAATGCCCCAAAACAATTCCGAACCTCCACCAAATATAGAATCAGCAAAGACCATTTATAAATCATAAGTTTGAATGGCAAAGGCTCTGCTAATCCCAGCCAAAGTAAGGGAATTAAATCTGTGCTGGAGCAGCTTGTTTCCTGTTGAGCAAGCGTTACATGTGTGGCGACTGAACTGTCAGGGTAGAAATTTTAACAGTGCGAGAATTACAAACTTTTCAGTTCAAAACTAGCTGTGATGCTTTACATCGTGATGACAAGATGTTTTGAAATCTTTTCTTTTTCGTTGATGCTTTCAGCAACTGAAAAGTTGGAAAACCCGAAGGAGACAAAGCTATCATCAGGGTATCGACCTAGAGGAAGTTGAAGAAAAAGAACCGGTTAAACGTTCGACCAAAACATACAAAGAAATGATGGCTGCTAGGTAAGCTAATTCTTCTGTTCTTTTTTTCCTTTTTCTTTTTTTTCTTTCCCTTTTTTTCTTTTATTTTTTCCCTTTTAATTTTTTTTTTCTTTCTTTCACGCATGGCAGAGCTGCACAATTATTGGAGATGAACTCTGGCTTTCTCTTTTAATGCTGTGGGCCCATAGGAGATAACTTTGGAAATAGAGGCATAACTAGGTCTCAATTTGTTTCTGATAAATGAAAGTGTATGTTTATTTACCTCCTCCTACAGGAGGTTAGACACATGGTCAGGTGATGTTTTGAAATGCTAGCGCACTAGAAATGCATTCTGTCTTACAAGAAATACCTGAGCCACCCCATCAGCATTCCTCTGTAAGGGTGCCTCAGGCAAAGAGACGGTAAAGCCTGGGAGATTGGACATCCTAAGACTGAACAGAACCATACCTCAGACACAACTTAAAGCCACTGTTTGACTATAATTCATTGAAATCATGAAAGTTGAAATATTAAAATAAAATTTAGGGCTTGAGGCGCAATTTCCTTATTTAGACATTACGGACCCAAAATACGAAAATGTATCTAATTTCAGTTTGGAAGGTGGTTGAGAGCTCATTGAAATCATAAAAGTTGAAATATTTAAAAAATTGAGTTTGATTTTCTTTATTCGGGCGTTACAATCGTTAACATTGAACGACAGACATGGAGCCAGATAGTGAGAAAAATGTGACAAATAACAATCCTATTATCAGACCTGAATTAAATAGGGATTTATGAATAACATCCATACTTATACAACAGTACATTCAGATCATAAATAAGCTCAACAAATGAATGTGAACTGCCTGATTTTTCATATAATTTGAGGTGAATGCCTTAAGTGGCAAAGGTAAAAATAACGATTTTTATGAGGCTAAATGTACTTTGTTTCAATTTTTCTTTTTTTTTTCCACAGGGAAAACCGACGCAGTATCAAAATTCCATTTTACGCAGATGCAGATGCTGATGACGATTGGCAACTTAGTAATGTATGTATTTTTTAAATTTTTTTTAAAGAAACGGATTTTGTTATGAAAGGTGTGAGTGGTGAGACACAAATATGAAGAAATAAAATGGATGAAAACGATTTTATGTAGATCAACAATATAAATGATGTATTTAACAATTTTACAACTGAAGGAATTACTATGAATGAGATGGGTTTTATTGTCTGTCACTAAGCCGATTTCGGTAGCATCCTCCATTTTGAATTTCCCTTTTTTTATGTCTTCTGGTCTCTGCAGGCTAATCCTGGGCAGATCAATCATGCTTCAAAATGTCCCTTGGTAAAGGAAGTAAATTTTACAGTACAAGAGTTTTCTCTCTTGAAATAAAGAAATATTAAAAAGGAGAGTGCTTATACAGATGAGGGCACATATTAAAAACGCATTTCCAAACAAAAACTATTGTTTACACTTACATATCAGGCAAAAATAAGTATTCTCACCAAAAGTTACAACAAAATTGAGTAGAATTTTAATTAAAAAATCAAAATCAGTTTTATAGTATTTTGTCCACCGCCATTCATTTATTACTTGTTTATATGGCAAGCTCTGTTATGTCCCTCTAATTCCGCTCGTATCAATGGCAGTTCGGCAAAATACGATAAAACTTATTTTTATTTTTAATTAAAATTCTACTCAATTATTTTTTCTAATTTGTGGTGCAGATACCTATTTTTGCCTGATATATAAGTATATCAAAAGGTTTTCTGGTTAATTTATTTGAAACTGCGATTTTTACCTGTGAAACTGCGTTTTTCATATGTGCCCTGATCTGTATAAGCACCTTAAAAAATATTATAGGTGGCTTATTTATCCACCTAAAATATTTTCATCTTAAAATTTTGTTGTTGTCTTAAATTTATTTTTGCCATAACTCTAATGCGTGGTGTTTTACAGATAAAACACCTTTACACCTAGGTGTTGGGTGTTATTGTCAAGACAAATTATAAAAATCAAAAAACAAATCTATTAACTAACTTAATTTTTGTGACAATATATAAGTCTTGACAGTACAAGATGTGTGCAGAACAGGAGATTTTGTTGGTTTCGTCACATTGAGAGAATAGATGAGTTCTTGGTTTAGTAGATATAGAACGGTTGAGATAGCAGGGTCAGTTTCCAAGGAAACCATGGGAGGAAGTGAAAAGGAAAGATTTGAGAGAAAGAAGGATAAAGACCTGGCTAGAGATAGGCTTGTTCGGAGGTTAATTTCTAAAAGCCGTCCAACACATGCCAGCATGTAAAAAAGAGCTTAATTAGAATATGATGAAGATTTTGGTTACAAGTTGCTATATCAGACACAATAGCGTACAACATTTAAGATGGAATTTAGAAATAATATTATAAAACGAATGAAGGATATATTTTAAAACTATCGAATAAAATATAGAAGAGAATTTCATGTGTTTATTCAGCAGCAGCAGCGGCGGCATCGGTTTAACGGCTTTTAGAAAAAAACTGCTTATTAGAGTTATTTCCCTTTTAATTAAGACAACATTTTCCTCTTTTCTCTTTCTTTTCTCTTTTTTCTTTTTTTTTTCATTTTTTTTCATTTACTTTTATTTTTTTAACATAGTTCACTTCCAAACAAGGCAAGTTGCCACTGTAGACGTAAGGGGCAACTGAGAAGTAGGGTGAAAGTATTGGGGGTAATCCTAAATTGGGAGCTGGGCAGCGAGATGCTTGTTCACATTAGTTATAAATTTCTGCATGTCAGTACAACCGGGGAAACAAGGAGATGGGTGGGAGTTCCAAAGGCCAGCAGCTCGATGAAAAGAATCTATTGGTGTAGAAGGCTCTCCGGAATCTGGAGACCTCCACAGTGAATGGATGAGATTTAGCTGATTGTTGGGTTGGTCGAGTGTATTTATGTCAAGGGGGCACCAGAGCAGCAAGTTCATCAGAGCACAATCCATTGAAGTACTTGTAAAACAAGCACAAGGATGCAACATTGCGTCCATGGGGCAGGGGCTGGAGCTTGGTAGATAGTGAGGGACATATTAGATTAGCAACTCTTTTCTGGACCTTGTCTAAGAGGGAGAGACTAGTGGATGGTGCACCAGCCCATATCTGACAATACTCCATGCATGGGCGGATTGTGGCTTTGTAGAGATATAGGATACTGTCAGGTATGAGAAGTTTACTGGCATGGTAGAGAGAGCTGACTTTCTTTGCAGCAGCCTTGGCAATGTCTTCTATTCATGTTACCTGTGAATGTTAGGCTGAGGAGTTTGGACGTTGGACTCTCACGTAGGGTGTTATTTGCCATGGCAATTAATAGTTGAAGAGGTTTCTTGTAGTTGTTGAAGGAAAGGAGCTTTGTCTTAGCAGCATTAAATGATACCATCCATTTATAACCCCATTCCACTACAGACTGGAGGTCGCTTTCTAAAGATTCAGTCATTGCCTAAGATATGTGCACGTCAGTTTTACCCACATGATGAGAGTAGAGTATGGTGTCGTCAGCAAATATACTCCTCTCAGACACATTGTCATCAGGGAGGTCATTTACAAAAATTAGGAACAATAAAGTTCCAAGGATCAATCCCTGGGATGCACCTGCATTTATGTCATGTTAATTGGATGAACAGCCATCGAGGACAACCTGGATCATTCTTTTGGTAAGGAAGGATCTAATTATATTAAATATTCATCTGAAATTATTTTTAGAAGACCATTGTGCCTGACCTTGTCAAAGGCTTTGGATATATCAAGTGCTACTGCCTTAGCTGCACCTGCCTTGTCCAGGGCATGGTATATGCATTCGGAGATGACCGTTAGGATATCTGCAGTAGCCATTGCTAACGAGGTGCCTATCACTAGATTGATTAAGGATTCAAAGATTTTAGCGAATAGTGGGAATAGACTGATGGGGCTATAATTCTGAGGGTCAGTTCTATCTACAGAATTCTTGAAGACTGGTACCACAGAGGCAATTTTCCAGCTGTCAGGGAAGCAAGATTTGGCAAGGCATTTGTTGTAGAGTTTAGAGAGGACAGGGGCCAGTTCAGCAAAGCATTTCTTTATTATGATTACTGGTATAAGATCAGGCCTACATGCTTTGCAGGTGTCAAGGTTTTTTATAATGTTCTGGACATGAGATGGGGTGATGACCAAGTTTTCAAGTGTGGCTTCAGTCCACAATGGGAATTTAGGGAGGGAGTGGTTTTCTGAGTCCAAAGTGGAGTTTAAAGCAAAACGCTAGGAAAGTAGTTCAACCTTGTCAGTTGCCGTGCAAACAACATCATTGTGGTTGGATAGTGGGAGAATTTTTGATTGCCTATTATTCACCACACCATTGAAGATTTCCCAGAAATCATGAGTACCTAGTTTCTGTGACTGAATGCGGTTTTTGGTTATCTCTGTATACCTTCTCTTTGCTTCACCTATCACAGTCTTACAATTTTTTCTTGACGCTATAAAATTCTGTCTATTCTTAGTTAACTAATGACAGGTGAATTCTCGGAGTGCTTGCTGCATCTGAGCAATAGCAGCTGCACATTTCTAGATGAACCATTGTGGAGAGTGGGGGGAGGGTAAAAGTGTCACTTCATGAGGTGTCTGATGTGATCTCTGATGGAATCAAAATCAGCCTGGTTGTAGTATCTCGTCGTTTTGAGCAACGGCTCATCAGCTTTTAGATCAAGATTTTAGGTTTATATCAATCATTACTACAAGGTGTTCAGCGTTCCCAAGTAGGCTATGAGCATTCGTCACACAAGCCTCGGGCAGTGAGGTCAAGAACAATTTGAGAAGTGAGGCTTGCTGGTCCATACAATATATATTCTAAAGAAGCTTTGAGTCATTAAAAAAAAAAAATAAAAAATAAAAAATAAAAAAAAGTAAAATGCAGTTTAAATTCCCAGACAAACTAACTAAATCCAAGATATTGCAGACTTAACATTCGTTGGAAAATTAATAAATGAAAAAATATAAGTAAAATGAAAAAAAAAATAAAAATAAAAATAAAAAAAGGGGGGTTAATTATCTAAGAGTGAAACAAAAACAGGAAACCTTAAGTGTCTAATATTAACACGGGGATCATCAGCTGTTTACCATGTAACTGTTTCGGAGATTTAAAAACAGGACAGTTTTAATATTCATGGCTCTCCAATGGTACTGATTATACGACCATTTCCCCAATAATCAAGTGTCGAAATAATTTATATATATATATATATAGAATAAGTTTACGTGTTGCCTTCCAGAGATAACAGAAAATTGAAGATAGGTCTCCTTCTCGTAAGTAATATTTACTGTGGAGACATTTCACCGGCCAGTAAGATGGGTGAGAAGGCTTTGGTATAAGTTATAAGAAAGAGCACTTAGCTATGATGTCACAGAATAGAAGAAAAAAATAGAAAATACGTAAAAGAAAGAAATATATGAATCAAAAAATAATTTAAATAAAAATAAAAATCACAACATTAATAATTTAAAAACAAGAAACCAATAAACAAAAATATTTTAACTTGGCTAAGTTATAAATGCCGAGTTTGCATCTTTGTCCCTGTTGAAAAAACACTCCCGCTCGGGAGAGAGGAAATGTATGACCAATTCAATGGCGTCTTTTTATAGATATTGAGGGACAGGCAGGTTTTATAGTTGGGGGAATGGGTGGTGGTGGTGGGGGTTCTCTTTTTTTAAACTTCACTAGCTAGAGAATTCTTTTTTTTGTTTTTTTACTTTTCTTTCATGGTTGAATCACATAAGAGCGACTGAAATCAGACATGGAACTGACTAGAGACATGAAGAATCCACCAGTCTTGACATGTCACAGAATAGAAGAGAAAAAAATAGAAAATACGTAAAAAAGAAATATATGAAAGAAAAAATAATTTAAATAAAAATTAAAATCACAAGAGTTAGGGCATTAATAATTTAAAAACAAGAAACAGAAAAAAGACAAATATTTTCATTAGGATTAGAATGTCTTTCGTAGGTCTTTTCCCTTGCAAAAAATATGCAACTTTCTACTGATTGTGAAATTTCATGTAACATTGACAGATTCATTTTTCTGACAAATGGTTTGAATTTCTTTACTTTTTCAGACTCGGTCAACATCAATTAGTTCGGAATCAGAAAACTCTTCGGTAGGGCGTAAGGATAATGACGATGTGTTTGATGATAAAATTCAGGATATATACTCTTCCAACAATAGTGAGAATAAGCAAGAGGTTAATAATAATGTAAATTGTAATATTAATAACAACAACAACAATAATAATAATAATAATAAAAAAGAAGAAAATTATGATAATGCAAATCTGCAAAGAAAGCTCGGTGGTCAACAGCCCGATGTTAGCCGATCTGAGAAATTGATCATTAAAGAGACTGAACATCATGAGAGTGTTGAACCGAAATCCAACGATGATACGAATGATGGCCATCTAGATATCCAGCCGCAAGTTGCATCGCTAACACAATCACCAGTCAGACCAGAGAAAATAAATCCTCGAACAGAAAAAAGTAACAGGGTAAATATATTTTCTTTCTTTTCACAGTAATATTTAATTCAAAAGCAAATAAGGATATTAAAATATGCATAACAAAAAGCCTCGGTAAATTTGTAGATTAACACTCTCTGCTAAATTATTAAAAAAAAAAAGAGATTCTTTTTTTTTTTTTTAGGCGATTACATGTGAACACCCTGAAAAATTTAGCTAAAAGAAGAAGAAGAAAAAAGCAATTTAAATTTAGAGTCGGGGATAAGTTTTGTGTATAACTTTACCGTAAAATGATCCCCTGTTTCTGGACAATTCTAACTTTTTTAGGGCACTTAACCAAATTTTTTTTATGACTAACCCTTAGTCCAAGCGACAAGGTCATATAACTACATGTAATAACCTAAAATGTAGAACCCTCCCCGCCAAAAAAAAAAGCAATAAAACGCACAGAATTTATCTCATTATGAAAAGAAATGAGTGTTGTTTAATAGCCCTAAAACGCTAGAATGGCCTATAAATAGATATATACTCAAACTACATTAACCAGAGTACTGAGATGAGTATGTTTCAGTATGAACAATAGTGATATAATATCCTGGGGGTCTGCGTTTGTGCCACACCTCCATAGAATGGAAATATGTCACAAACTCCTACAAAGATTTTGGAGATAGACCCCCATAACCAGATATATACTTAAACTACATTAACCAGAGTACTGAGATGAGTATGTTTCAGTATGAACAATGGTGATATAATATCGTGGGAGTCTGTGTTCGCACTGGACGTCCATAGAATGGAAATATGTCACAAACTCCTACACGACAGCAATATACAAGAGATGATAGATACAACTGTGAAATGTTCTGCTCTTCTTATTCATAATCATGTGATTTCTTTCCATATTTCATCTGATTTATTCAAAATGTGAAATTATTAATCCTCATTTAGTTTTGTTTCAAGTGTAATTTGGATCCGGTTGGCAGTTGCTTAGAGAGTGGGATCGGCATAATTGTTAGAATGTTCGCTAATAGGCGGGGACACTGTGGTTCAATACATCAGTCTAGTTATACCAAAGACTCAAAATGTTACTTGATGCTTTCTTGTTAAATACTCAGCATTATAAAGTTAGGATCATGAGTAAGTCGAGCAATTCAGAGAAAAGAGTAGCGCCCTCCCCCGCATCTCTGTGTAGTCGCCAATGAAAAGGGAGCTTTGAGGTCACCCTTGATCCATTAAGCGAAATAATAAAGATAAACATTTATCCTTATTTTTCAAGTTATGACAATTTAAGTATTTTTTTTTAATTAATTGTTGATTTATTTTACTTTTTCTTTAATTAAAGTAGCTATTTATTCAAATGCCTACATTTGGCAATAAATTATTGTTTGTTTAATAATTTAATTTTGTTGATGAAATTTATAAGTTGACATTTTTACCCTTAACATAATTTCCAGTTTTTACTATTTCATATGAGAAGAATTTTAAGATTTTCCAATTAATATTGATATGTTTATATTCATAAATTACCTTATAATAATGAAGTAAAAACACATATTGCCAAAGTATTTTTTTTGTGATAATATTTTCCAAAGAAATAAGCTATCCAAAATTATTAATAGGAATAATTTTAAAATTAGTTTTTATTGTATAAAAAATATGTAAAAAAACACAACAAAAATCATTGATAAGAACAGGAATAAGTGATAATGCTACTACTACTACTATTGCTATTACTACTAATGATGATATCAATGTATGTAATTTTAGAGTAAAAAATAATCGTCCATTAATCAATAAATGATTTACAGCTAATTTAATAATCAAGAAAAAGTATATATAGAAGCTACAGAAAATCCATTTGAGTTAGGTATAATAATGTTATTCAAAAAATATAAAAATTATATTATCTTATGTCAGAAAAACTTTAAAATATCAAATTGGGAAATCTAAATATTTTCACATTTTTGTAATATAGTTTAGAGAAATATCAATTCATAAATTTCAAAACCCAAATTAAATTAATAAACAAAAAATAGAATTTATGACCAAATGTAGAGATAAATATTTATTTTTTCTTAAAAAAATTATAAAAGATTTTTTTTCAAAAATGTTATTATTCACTAACTTATTAATATACATTTTTATCTTTAATATTTCTCATTTTAATAAATCAGATTAAATGTGAAAATAAATCTCATTTATGAACAGTCACATCATGCACACAAGGCCTTTTAGAATAATAATAAATGATGGCATGCGGTGGCATCATGTCATCTACATTTGTAAACAACCATTAGATATTTCAAATTGTCTTTTTCTGCTCAATATGTATTGAAATGTATAAAGATTAAAGGTTTTATTAATATACTTCTGACAATCGGATGTCCTGTGAAACTGCAGTAAATTTTCAAATAAGCCACATTTATAAATGCAGATTTTGTTTCAGATTTCATTAACACAGAAATACATGTTTTAAAAAATTTTGATTTACTCATAAACGTTGAAGTTTATGGTTTAAAAAATATTGAATGTATCGTTTTATTTATTTTAATTTTTCTCCTTGTTTGGTCATTCTTTGCTTTCAATTGAATGAATTAATACTGATGATTTTGATATAGAAAACAGCTCCAATGAGGAGCACAACTCGGAATGTACAAACTATGGGTCTTTTTTCTCCACAAATTCCAAACCTTAATCGGTTTTGTTTCTTCTCAAGGTGGATACTTTCGATGCCCACGGAAAATGGGTGGAAATCGAGGGTGAGGTAAGAAGAGACGGACGTATGGGAAATGTAACTCTGGTGTTTGTTTTTGCTACTACTTCACTCACTCCAGCATTTTGTAGGTGCCTTTCAGCAGCCCAAGATATTTCTTTTTCTATTTCAATGAATCAGTTTGTTTTATACTAAAAAAAAGCTCTGATAACTTTTAAGAACTTTTTTCTAAATAATATAGAACTGAAAAATATCCAATGGCGTCTTCCTCACATCTGTTTTACTAGCTGAAGTACAGATTTACATCTGTTGGATATAATATATATATTTTTTAATTTAAAATGTCAGTAGCCTCATTCTTATATATAGTCTCGGAAGTTTCTCAACCATTAAAACTATATTTTTAAAAAAAATTTAAAAAAACTTATAGTCCTAAGTCTTTCAGTGGAAAATTACTCATGTAAGTCAATTTATTTTTTACAGTTATTATATTATATTTGTTTCTAACACTATTTTAAGGGATCATCAGTTATTTACCATGAAAAACTGTTTCGGGAATTTAAAAACAAGACAGTATTTAATTTCATGGCTTCCCAGCAGAGTTGATCAGACCCCACTTCCCTTAAAAGACAAAAATATAAACGTTCCTTATACTAAATCTACGTTTTGTTCCATATAAATGTTTTGCTAACTTATATTAGTTATTTAAAAAAAAAAATTTAAAAAAAAGATTTTCTTTACCTGTGCTGTTCGTCTGTCTAATAAAATTTACTTACAAAAATGTTGCTGCATTTTAAGTGTTTGGACGAATCCATACACTATTATTTAGGTGATTAATGTATTATTTTTAGTTTTATATTATAAATATAAAAAATATCAACACATCAAAAAATAAATAAATATGTATATATATACATATATATATATATGCACACATACATACATATATATATAAATGTACATATAATAATTTAATAAATGTTCTGAATTTGTTTTAAAAGAACATCTTTATTCATACAGTTGTTTCTGCCCATTTTCGAAACATTTTTTCTTGATAATAAATTCAAGATTTTTTCAAAGGACTTCATTGAATTTTTATTTTCCCATCAGATGAAACCACAAAACATGCAAACTGTTAACATCAAAATTGTTCTCTTCATTTTACTTAACTATCCTTTTTTTTTCCAAATGAAAAATATATATATTCAGAGAGTTATGAAATGATATATATACACAATTTTAAACTTAATAATTATTAGAGCTTAAAATTCTTTGTTTGTTTTTTCTGTGGGTTAGTATTAGATTGGAACTTTTAACATCAAAACTCTGTCTGTTTTGCTCTGCATGTGCATGATATTTTATGATCTCTATCCTCCCTTGTTTTATCCTTAAAACATGACTGTTTCCACCACCACTTTCTCCCTACATTCATTTAATCCTCTACTTTTCCTCTTCCATCCCCTCCTTCCCAAGCATAAATCTAATTTAGCATGCATAAATAGGTGGCCAATCACTTCAAAATATTCAAATAAGATACTGTTGATTCAGAATTGGTTCTAAACAAATAACATAAGTAGTAGATACCTGTATCATGGTTACATAACTAAAACTAATCTCACTTTTATCCATCATAATCATTTACTCTATAAAAATGATCAAAAATGTTTTTGTTACTTTGATAAAGTTATTTGAATAAAAAGAAACTAAAAATGACTCAAATGTTTTTATTTGATTCTATTTTCTATATTTTGTGGCTATCAACTTTTTCATTTATTTATTTTTCTTTACGTAGAAGGTTCAAATTAATTTTACCAAAACATCATATGGATTAAATAAAACCTATATATAATATATAAAATTATGTCGGCCGGATTTAAAAAGTTGGACCTAAACTGACAGATCAAACTTTCATTATGACTAGCCAATTTTCATTTGATATTATTGTTATTATTTTTCTACAATTTATTTTTTAAAAAAATGCTGAATCTTTTTTGCCAGTTTGCTTATATGGAGGCATTCTTAAATAAACATCTAAAAAGAAAAATCAGCTAAGATGATATGTGGTCACAATTCAGTGACAGGCTTGACGGAACTATAGAATAACAGAATAATCATACCTAAATTTAAAAGAAATGATTTATAGGTGTAAAAATATTTTCTTAAGAGGTTGATTGAGCAATCGGAGAAAAGTCCAACAAGAACCAGCAGTGGGAAATATGAGAGAATATATATATGTGGGTGTGTGTTATTTTTATACTATACAATATTCCACTTAATGGTACCCGGGTTTCATGAATCGACTGTCTACTAGTCCAAAGAATCAGTAGAATAATGTGACCTCCGACCATCTTCAGGTGCATCTTCTCAAATGTGTCTGGAACAGCATTTGACATAAAAATTCCCAGGTCCGGCTGGAAGGTTCCCAAGTTCGAAAAGATGCACCTGTAGAAGGTCGGAGGTTACATCGGCCAAAGCGTTGTGAATATAATAACCAAGATGGGAAGAGTAGTGTGAATCATACTGATAATTTAAACTAAAAATATGGTCCTAATTTTATGGCACGCTTATTAGTAGTATTAGTAAAATGTCAAGCAATGCATCTCTGCTGCTGGACGTGAGTGAAGGACCTTTTCTAGTTTGTTGGTTTTTGTAGTCCCTGTCGTGTTTTGCACCGCTGCCCGCAGCTCTTGTAATCGCCGTTCAATGTTGTGCATCTATTTGCATAGAAATGCCTTAGCTTTGTCCTTTGTATAGGTTTTCTTTGTTTCGGGATATTTGAGATGAGGATTGATAATTTGTATTATTTGGATCATTCATACCACATTTCTAATCTTGGATGTTATTCTGTTTCGGCCAATGTAACTTCTGACTATGCGGATAGATTGTTCTTGTTCTGTCAGCCATAATGAGTAGAAGTTTTAATTAATATTTTATTTTATTCTTAGTATTGCCTGTAATGAGGATTGAACCATAAATCTCCAGCAAACTCTCACTTCGAACTGATTATTACTTAACCATGAATCTACATGGACACGTGGGGCAATGGATAAAGTTGTTAATTAGTTCTAAGCGGCTGTCTTCTGGATGTTGATGGTTCAATCCTCACTACAGACGATACTAAGAACAAAATAAATATTAATTAAAACTTCTACCTGTTCATGGCTGACAGAACAAGAACAATCTACCCCGTGAATTAAAGAGTTCAGTTCAAAATTCTGTATAGATTCCAGAGTTTTCGAAGATTTACAAGTTCGAAAAGATGCACCTGAAGAAAGTCACAGGTAACATCAGCCGAAATGTTGTGAAAATAACAACCAAGCTGAGAATAGTGGTCCGAATAATACAGGTTTTATTTGAATTTCTTTTGTGTCTTTAACGCCATCATCTTTCAGTCTTTGTTTGTTTTTGTTTTTTTGTTTTTTTTTGTTTTTTTTCCTTAGCTTTTATTGCAATTTGTTTTGGTTTTTATTTTAATTTTATTTTCGTTTTTGACTTGGACAAGAAAAAATAAAACCAAAAGAAAATCCTGGCATTTTATTTGTTGCCTTTTTATTTTTACTTTCACTTCCCTTTCTTTTCCCAAGGTTAAATACTTTTGTTTTACACATATTTGAACAAATTGTTGTGCTTTATTTGAAAAAATTGTTGTGCTTTCATCTCAAATGACATATTTGATGTATCTCTAATGAACTTGCTTTTGTGATTGTGATACCATAATAATTAAATTTAATTTTCAAAATCCTATTTAATAAAAGAAAATAATTTGATAAAAATAAATGGCATAGTTAATGAAAGTAAAGACTTTCAGGAAAGGCAAGGTAGATATATATATATATATATATATATATATAATTAAATTTGTCGAAGTTGAATTGAAAAAAAAACATTTGTTTGGAGAAGAATGTGTGAAAAAAATAACAATTTTGAGAAATGCTATTAGCGGTCAAAACGAAGGTTCTCACAGTTGTGAGGATGTCTTGTGCTCTTACTCTCCTGGTAGGGCCTAGCATGGCACTCGTTGTGCATAAAAAAATGAGTGTGTGGGTGTAAGGTAATGTTGACATAATACCACCAATAAAAGTAACCCATAAAGAATCCTTTTGTGTTTTGAGTCTTCATTTGTGAGCCAACCTGGAGAACAAGATGATTCGGAAAATGCTAGAATTCACCAACTGAAGAAAGACAAGTGTTTCTTTTCAGTCTTATGTAATGTGACATCTTCAAAGATATTGGCTCTGTGGCACATAATTATACAAAGCAACATCACACCTAACTTTACAAAATTTCGTGTGTGACCCCTGCAGTATTGGTGAATATAATTTTGTTCTTGTGATAGGTGTTGACAACATCTCTCCTATCATGTATTTATATAGACTAGTTAGACTACCAGGAGTTTCCCAGGTGGATAGGGTAATACAACATAAGAGTTTTAACTAAAAGTGTTTCTAATATATCTGGCTAGAACAAAGTGATAATTCAAATGCATTGTTTGGGGTGAACTATGTAAAAAAAAGAAATGCTGAATGTTAGCGTGTATTGTTTCTGTCAACCAATCAAAACCTTTCTATTTGCATTCAGAAAAAGCGAGAACAAAAAGACAAACCCCGTAACATTTTAAATCTAGGTTTCAGAAGGTTGTATGATATGTGAATATATACAGCAAATAAAAATTGTTTAAACACTTTTTTATTTTTAAATAAAGGCTTTCTATTTAAACATTAATGTCCATTTTATAACATTTAATTGTAACAAATATATATATATGTGTGCAAATTTTGTAGGATTTCCTTGAACGAATAATAAGGATCAGCCAAAGATTGAAAAATGCAAAAGGATTTGGTTTTCTGATTAAAGGTGGATTTGATCAAAAGACTCCCATCACCGTAAATCGGATCCAGCTGGGTGAGTTGCTTTTTCTTTGATCATAATGTTTTTGTTTGGTGCAGATGTCATTTAAGAATGGGATAAAGACTGAAGGGCCAATCTATATAATACTACAACTCTGATCATCTTGCTCAGTTGCTCGTTTGCACTTTGAATGTTTTAGATGGTGGGAGGATGGGAATAGAGGGAGTAGTAACAGCAGCAATATAAGAGGAGAATAAGGAGATGATGTCAATAAATAACATATATAAAGAAAATGAAAAGAAGAAGAAAAAAACTACTCTCTATTTACTACCAATGCTTGGCTCCTCATTTCGCCCTGTTGAAATAAATGGCTTTCTCCTTGATAAGCTCCTAGGACTGATTTTCACTCTAAACCTGAAATGGAAGACTTGCATAAAATGCTAAAATTGCTGGAAAAATGGTTGGATCATAAGAGGTCAAATACGTCTTAAGATGGAGTCTTGCTGCTATATTTGGGGAGGTGCCGCATAGAGCATTTTTTCTTGCTTCGACAGAGTAGAAACTTGATTTCACAATCTAGTGAAGGATTATCTTTTCTCTTCCCTACAGCCTTTTTCTCACAGAAGAGGCATTGCTAGTCTTTCTCTACTCTATCGTTATTTTCATGGTAGGTGCTTGACTGAGATCCAATATCCAGTCCCCTTTCATGTAAAACATTCATACAAAAACTCGTCTAGTTACAACCACTGCAAAGAATTTTCCTTTGTGTAGCTAAAACCAAACCATGAAAAGTCTTCCAAAATACTTACCATCTGTGGAACATGATTCTGCGGGGTTGCTTCTCAGCTTACTATAATATGGTAGTTTTCACATCCAATGTTAACAAATACTTGTCAACTCGTCCTCTTAAGTAATCAAATTCTGCCCATTGCAACCATCATTTCAATCCTCTCATAGTATTGTTCATCATCCAACTGACAATCTCATTAACCATTTTCCTCGAGTGGCTTTTGACCTCGTTAAGTGGTGACTCATGAGTATTTTGAAAACAAGGTTTAATATCTTTTCAGATAAAACTTTATAAAAAAAAAATGTGGCTTAGCTGAACACTTTACTGCAGTTACATGGTTTATCCATTCTTAAATGTTTAAATGACTTGTGGGTGTCAGTGGATTTTGTGATACCTTTACAATTTTCAGTGCACATCCCTGGTGCGACCAGATCAGGCTGTCTGATGATACTGGCTTCCTGACCAAAAATGCACCAAACATTGATGTAATTGTTTTTTTTTTCCTTTCCATCTACAAAACTCAATCATGTTCTGCAAAGCCAAAAACAACAGTTTTCCTCTACAAAACAAGCAAACAATACATCATGAATTAATATTTGAAGATATAAAGAACTTGAAGCATAAAAACTTTTAACAAAATGACTGTATTCGGCATTAAATAATCCTAAAAGGGTTGATATGCCGTAAAACAACCATACCAAACCTTCAGTGCACATCATCGAAGCAGACAAGTGTTCTGACATTGTACTACGGTCAGACTTGAAGAAAAGAGTCCTCATAATACTTGTTTTACAAGTACTTCCACAAAATGTGCTTTGACGAACTTACTGGAACATAAATACCCCCTAAAATATTCGACTAGCAGCAAAATTCTATCCCTTTACTGTAGATGTCCCCAGATGCCGGAAAACTTTATACTCTAGTAGCTTTTCTCAAACCGCTTACCTCCCTCCATGCTCACTATTTCCCAGACTGTACCAACATGCAGAAATTTAAATTTAACAGACATCTTGCTACACAACTATCCACTTAGGATGCTGACTATAAATATGTCCCCTAATCACAGTAGGCCTTTACATCTCAGTGGCAATATGCCTTGTTTGGGGTGAATAAAAGTGTTTTTTTTTTAAGTTAACTGTACCTTGGGAGGAGAACTGGAAGAGGCATGAGTGAAAGAAAAGCTGGTACAAGTTGTGGTGTGCGAACTGCTTCAAAAATTGATTGACATGCATGTAATGCCTATTCAGGTTAGGGTTGGTTTTTAGGGCACTCGTTCATTTCCTGCCTCTTAAAAACAGGCATCACTGATCAGTTTGAAAAGCGCTTCATATCGTCTTCAAACCACAGCTCATCAATCATTAAGCTTGTTTTGATCAAAACATAAGCGAAGATAAAAACACACGCAACAAATTCCTCATGTTTACGTAACATTAAGTAGCGATTGTTGATGACACATAATGTCATCAATGGCCCAAAGTAAACACATTTCAAGAAAAAATGAACACACATTGTTTTTTATATCCTGTCCAGTGTCAAAAGCTGTTGGTTGAAGGATGATGATGACAGGGTATCGCATGTGCTATCACACGCTTGAACAATGTTCCCGGGCGATGTTATCTATTTGAATAAGAATGTAAATGTTTAATGTTGACCCGTAACTACCTGACAGTGACGACACAAAATATCCAATTATTGACTCATATGAAAGATAAGAATGTATTTTTTTTTTCATTTTCAACTATGCAGGTAGCGCTGCAGACGTTTGCGACTTGCGTTGCAAAGATATCCTCATCAGCATTAACAAAGTGGATGTTCGACAATTTACTCAGGAAAAAGCCCAACAGCAAATCGACAAAGCAATACAGCTTGGACAAATAGAGCTACGAGTCAGGCGATATGTCAGAGGAGGTGGTTAGTATCAAAATTTGTCTATTCCCATTCTGTGCATTAAAAAAATATTAATTTTGATTGGTGTACATTTTATTTATTAAATTGTTTTTAAATTTTAATCAAAAACATTTTTACTTTTTATATTTTTAAATTTTCATTTTAAAAAGAAATTACTTTTTAGATTTGGGGGGGGGGTATTTTAATGGGTTGGGCACAACCTCCCATTTGAAATTTCAAATATTTCAGATTTGCATTTAATTTGATCCATAGTTATTAGATACCAATTAAGAAAGATTCCCTGAATTACACTTTATTTTTAAGACCCCTTAAATCTCAAATTTTAAACATTTTTCTAGAATCAAAATTATTTAAAGGATTTTGATCAAAATTATAATAGGATTCTAGAGATAAGGTTTGGATATAATTATATCTTGGTTTTAATCTTTGTAAGGGGGACATAAAGGTGGTGCAAAACTGTTCTGCATGTGTTGGAGTGATTTTAGAAATTGACTTCCAAACTGGCCAGATCTTTATGTATCCCTCTTTCTCTCAAATCGATCCTTATTACTTCCAGTGGAATAAAACTGTCATAAAACTGTCATAAGGAAATGACTTCCAAAGAAAATGTTGTTTGGTGAATTAAATTTATTATTATTCCTGTTCCAAGGTGAAAAAGGTTTAAAACTTGGTCAGGGCACCACTTACACCCGGACTTCAATGGGACAATTAAAGCTCAATTTCACCGCATTGATATGAAAATAATAATCAACTTGTTTCCTCAGTCAAAAATAATGCGTCTCATAATCACTGAGCGTTTTCTGACTTCTCGCCTTTCTGCTTCTTTCTTTGTGGCCAATCTCAAGTCAGCAGATTTCAATTCTTTTTAACGAATGAAAATACAGATAATTCGTGGAGTCACCTTTTTTCTTTTTTTATTGAGGTGGATTTGCTTATTGCAGTGCAACAACCAGTCATTCTGTTTCTCTAGGTCGTGAGTTCAATTCTCACTAAAAACTTATGATTTTGACATTTCTTAAATTTTCAAACTACACTGCCCCTTTTATGGCAGGAATGAGACAAGTCGAAGACACTTCTACTTCTCGATCTGGGTTCAAGATCGTCACATCCGCGCACAGGACGTGATACAAATAAAAATAAACAGTTATAACACTCACTATTACTCTCTCTCTCCACTTTTACCCCCCTCCCTTTCTCTCTCTGCAAATCACATGCAATTTTTTTTTTTTAACCTCTTCTCCTTTGCTCTTTATTTGGTATAAGACATAGAGATAAAGAGAGATGGGGCGGGGGGGGGCATATAAATAGGAGGAGAGAAATTGGGGTGAGAGAGATCAAGAATGAGAGAACTTTGTGTGGACGTAATATGAAGAAATGTACTACTTTAACTTACAGAAATAGTTAGTGTTACCTAATGGTGTCATCTTAATGTCAATCCCAGGCTGGTATAGCAAGTAAAAACATTTCTAAATGTCTCTCTAACAGCTAACAGCGATGATGGTTTGGACCTTCTCTGTGATGACGAGCCGGAACCAGAACCTGAGCCAGAACGCATACCCCGAACTTGGCGTGGTAACAACCCTCCTGCTACTTCCAGCACTAGAGTTCTGGAACAGAAGTCCCTTCCTCCTACACTTACAAATGATGAACAGGTAAGCATTTTAAATATATTATCTGAAAGTAACCCTAACCGCTGACAAGTATTTTTAGCTCAGTTTTATTGTTACATGATGATGACCGTGGTTGAATGGAAAAGTTTCAGTGACCCTTTTAAGGATCGGTGGTTATCCCAACACGGAGGTCGTGAAACCACGTCATGAGTTTTGAGCAAAGTTTTTCTGTCTTGTTTTGTCTGGCGTTACTTCAAGCAGGAAAGATGTCTAGAGTGCTGTCCCCAATGTGGCCGAGTGTTACAGGATGAGCTATCCATCAATCTATCTGTCTCTCTCTCGTGCATACGAAAGTGACCTGTCTCTGATGTTTTTGTTTTTTCTCCTTTCTCTTTGCAAAACTCAATCATCTTCTGCAAAAAAAAAAAATGAAAACAATGTGTTGTGCTGCGTCAATCTAACTAAAACTTATTTTACTGATTTTATGTGTTTTGGGGTTATGTCTGTGATACTCTGTATGTTTATTAGTGATTGGACGATTCCAAAATTTTTCCCAATTCCGATACAATTACTGATTCTGTTTTAAATTCTTGATTCCGATACAATAACAGATTCCGATTCTTATTAAATTTCTAAATATTTAATTATAGATTTGTTGCTTTTTTTTTTTTTTTTTTTTTTTTTTTAATTACTGTAAAACTCCCATGTAATGTCCGCATATATTTTTGCAAACGTAAAAAATACACTTTATATTACAAGTAGATCTTTCTAAATATTTTTCCTTGGATGTTTTTCTTGTAATTGATTGAAAATAATAAGACAACTGAACATTTATTTCTCTTTTAAAACAAAGCTGATTTGTATTTGTTTGTCGTTAGTTAACAAAATGCTATTTGAATTTTTCCATAAACAATTGAAAATAGTCCACGATTGGTATGCAAAATAAGAAGACTGTGTAGGAACAGAATAGTTAACAAAGTCCCCTTCCCATGTTAAGAATGAGTTTCTAAATAATGTTACTATTTAGAAAACTATTCTAAATAGTAACATGAGAGCATGTTTTTACCCTAATTATAAAGATTTGGTCGGTTATTGCTACTGTCAACATAACAGATATGTAGTAGATTGATTTGTTTTTACTGTAAAAAGAAAAACAAGATACAGATAATAATAATAATAAATAATAATAATAATACTAATATTAATGGCATGACTACATATGTATGACTACATATCAACCAAACCATTTCATTATCACATCACTACAGTATAAATCTCTATGCATGAGTGGATGAAGTGTGTGAGGTGCACCGAAGAAAAATTCCTACCAGTAAAATACATAGTCCTGTTGTGCTCGCATACCCTTAATAACAATAAAAGTGTAAAAATTTGGGAATTTCCTTGCTTTTGTACATTTAGTGTATATGAATTTTCATCTTAACCCTATTAAAGGCATATGCTTTCAGTATACTGGCATTTTTCATGGAATGTCACTACTTTTGTAAAGGCTATACCTCAAGACAATGGTAAAACTAAGGTATATGGTAAACTGAAATTAAAATGCCATCAACTAGACCCTAGAACCTCTATCTCTGCCAAAAATCAGCTGAATCCATCGAATAGTTGAGATACAGGGTGGCACGTATGTATGTATGTACGTACGTACACACAGATAACATGATTGAACTTTCTGGATCTCTGGGTTGCCTTGACTAATGATGCTGAAATTCTACACACTTATAGAACCTATCAAATAAAAATTTTGTGCAAAGTTTTAACTAATTTGGTTTATTGGTTTTTGAGTTATGATTGATCAAAGAAATGAGATTTCTAGCATAGGCCATTCCTGAAGTCTATTAAGGGATAGAGCGCTCTCACGCCTCCCTTGATTTCTTTAAAATAGTCAACAAAAAATATCTACGGGTGGAATAGAATCCAGAAGAGTTATCAAAGGAAACACCAGTTCAAGACCCACCAATTGAGATCAGTCCTGATATGATTAAAAAGGCTCTAAGAAAGATGGAAAAGCACCTGGACCGTCTGATATTGTAGCTGAAATGTTGAAAGCAATCGGGAAAGATAGGCATCCAGATCAAGTCTGACTTGGCAAACCTCATCATAAGGGAAGAGTGTGTCTTACAACTGAAGTACTTCTTTTAGACGTCTTACTTGAAGAGGGACATAATTCACTTGCACAATCTCTTTGAGGCAAGGGAGAAAAGTCTTAGACAAAGAGTTACTTCCCTTTTACAAAAATGTTCTTCATAATTTATTTTCTAAATGAAATCTCTTTACATCTAACACCTACAGTAACTAACAAAAAGAGCATACGTGGACATATATTATAAAATATACGTGCAGTTGGGAGTGCATATTTTAAAGTTGTTAGTGTTATGGTTTTCTCTGAACAAGGGCTCCCTCTGGAATTTACACCGTCATGGATACCTTATCCTGCTACAAAGGATTTTTTTTTCAATTTCTGACACTGTCTAATGTTGTTCGTCATGCTTGTGTACATAACCAAGGTGTTTTCTTATAGGACATTGGTCTGATAAATCTCATGTAAGTATATGGAATAAGGCCATTGTAGTTGAACTAATATATGACACCCTGAATTGATCAGTAATATTTTCTTCTTAGATAAATCAAGTTCCAGGGAGCAGCCATAAAGCCATACCCATATTCCCTCCTATTTCTGATAAGATGCCAGACCCAGTCTCTGACCCACCCACTGAAGAGATCTCTCCTCCTCCCTCACCATCTCCTACTAATGTGCATGGAAATGAGATAATACTGGAAATGACTCCGCATTTTGAGAAAGTTCCTGGAAAATTCACCGGTAAGATAACCTTATTTATTTTCACCTAGCCTCCATTTGCCAGTGATCGGATCCATGGATTTATTAGTAAAACTTGATAGAATTTAGCAGATACGTCTTCCATTTGACAGAACTGTTTTTTAAAATTCTCTTCCCATTCACATTGTAGCAACTGACTTGGAAAAAGCTAATAGGAAGTTTTCACTTTGAAATAAAGTGGTATTTTGTGAGTGGTAAGGCAAAAATATAAAGAAATAAATTGGATGAAATCGATTCTGTATAGATCAGCAATAATAATTATTTATTATTAAATACAACTGAAAGGAAATTACTCTGAAATGATGATGTATTTAATTGGGTGTAACTGAGCGAATGTCCACGTTACCGGCTTCAAACGTCTTGGCACAAAACAGTTGGGGGAAGAAGGCCTCCTTAGTTCTGGTCGACAACCTTCCTAAAGCTGGAAACTTGAACAAAAATATCCGGTTTGCAAACATACAATTGCTTAAGGAGTAGATAAGCTCTGCCTACAGCCCAGCTTTGTACTCCTTCTTCTCCAGGTGCAGCAGTACTTTGACAGGACACTTCAAAGACACTCAGGTGCTTAGCCTCGTTTCCTGACTAAGATAATGAATATCATCCCATCCATCTCTATTTCTCTATCTGAGGAAACTTGGGGGCACTTGCTTGCTACTTAATTTCACATGACTAGTCTAGGACGCTCTTGTTCTGACAGATTATGGGTACAGGTTTCACAGCTTGTCTGGCTGCTCTATCAACAGTTGTATAATATCGGGATAACTGTAGTGTACTTATCCCCAGTGGGCTTTCCCGAGGACACAACCACATATATGAAGACTTTGCAAATAGTCTACTTGTGTGAGCTTCTGGCATCACAGAAACACCCACTTTGTATAACCCACTCTACCTTAAAACAAAAAAAATTACATTTCAAACAAAAAATAAGTTCACACCAGACGATCACCTAAAAACAACCAATTTGCCTCTCTTGAGGCTCGCACTCGCAAATATCCAAGGGCTGAGAAATAACGTGGATGATGTAGAATCATTTCTCTTAGTAAACTTCCCGGATATCCTAGCACCAAGTGAAACTAACCTACACTTCTTGATCTTCTCTAATCGCTTTCACGTGACTAGATACCTACCACTTTGCCGTAAGGACTCGGACAAACATATGCATGGACGTGGAGTCTATATTTGTAACACCCTCCCCTTGACTAGAGAACATAGTCTAGAATCAGATGATCAGGCCTGCATGTGCTTTAAATTTACCTTACAACACTGTGTTAGTTACTTATATTTCCTCTAGCATTCTCTGATAGTATAGATCCGAGCGCTCAAATATATTATTAATTTTAATGTCCATCTCGGTAATTGATTGGGTTTCTTCGAGCTCGAGTTTTAACATGAAATTAAAACCTGACGGAAGGACAAATGATACTCTTATTTAAATCTGGAGGTTAATCACCTGAGCATTTTTAACTTGACTACCATGGCCTTTTGGTTAGGACAAAAGTGTAGTACCTGTTCTGATACTACACTTTTTTTTTCTGTCCTCGGTTAGTATAGGAGAAATCCTTCTAGACTGAGGAAAAAAAAATTTTTGTCCCAATCTAAAGTGCTCCTTTTTGGTGAGCTGGATTTTCCCCACATTAAAAACCGATCATCTAGTGTCTAACTCTGCCCTTGTGGGGAGGCAAGTAAATAAGGACTGAAATGATATTTCATTGATTAACATTTTTTATTTATTATTTTTGTTATTTATTTTTCAAGTATTTGGAAAATTTTATACAAAATTTATTCTGTTTTGGATTTTTTGAGATATGGATTAATAATTTGGATTATTCAGACTACTATTCTCGTTGTGGATGTTATTTTCCTAATGTTTCAGCCGATGTAACCTCGAACAATCTACACCCATGGATTAAATAAAGGGTTCAGTTCGAAATTCAATATAGGTTCCTGAGTTCATTCAATATAAAGGTTCCCGAGTTCAAAAAGATGCACCTAAACAAGGTCAGAGGTTACATTGGCCAAAACATTTTGAGAACAACCAAGATGAAAATAGTAGTCTAAATAATCCAAGTACTTATTATCACAAACACTTGTATCAAAGTAAAAGGAGTCTCAAAACTAATAGGTTCCACACTGTCTCCCAAGTTCTGGCCCCTGTCACCTCACCACAATGTTGAATCCCTGTGCTTGTTTGAAAAGTACTTCCACAGAATTTTCTCCCACAAACTTACTGCACTTGTACCCTTTCAAGAAAAATACCTCCAACCAACCCAACTAGCAGCAAAATCCCACCCCTACACTGTAAGAGTTGCCAGATGCTGGAAAATCTTCTACTCTAATAGCTTCTTCCCTTGGACCACTTGCCTTTGGAATTCCCTCCCTGCTTCCTGTTTTCCCGACTGTACCAACATGTAGAAATTTAAATGTAATATGAACAAAGATCTTGCTGCACAACTCCGTACTTAAAATGCCTCCTATAAATCTGGCCCCTAATCAGAGTAGCTCCTTATGTCTCACTGGCAAACTGCCCCCTTGTTTGGGGTGAATAAATATTTTCTTTTTTAAATCATATATACAAGCCTTCGGTGTGGGTATTTAAAAATGTTTAGCGCTCTCCACCTGAGGTCGGGTTAGGGTTTTCTTTTTCCCATCTGGGCCTCACATCCCTGGAACAAACAAAAAAAATGTACTTACAAATTAACAAGTAAACCAGAGTATAAATAATACCTCCGCTGTTAATAAATTACATCATCATATTTAGTTTAACGTCTATTTTACATGCTGACATGTGTTGGACTGCTTTTAGAAATTGACTCCCAAGCTAACCTATCTCTGACCAGGTCTTTATTTATCCCTCTTTCTCTCAAATTCATCCTTATCACTTCTTCCCATGTTTTTCTTGGCCTTCCCCTGAAACTGACTCTTCTACCTCAACTGTTCTACATCTACTAACACAATTACTCTCATTCATTCTTTAAATGTGACCAACAAAATCTCCAATCCGCAGAAATATCCCGATACTGTCCAGATTTAATTATCCTCTAAGGTCATAGATCTGAGCCTGTCTTTAAGACTTACATCACACATCCATCATCTACTTCTCATATCATTTCTCAATACGACACATATCCTTAACCGTCACTAAATAAAAAATCTGTGTTTGGGATTTTTTGTTCAGATTCACCTGACAATGATGTAATAAAAACTCCAAATCTTACAAGACATGAGCAGTCCTCCAATTCCATCCAGTTTCCTAGTGGTAACACTGATCCCACACTCGTGATGCACCAGCGGACATCCAGTTCTGACTCAGCCTCATCAACTTCCGCTGTGCAACCACCTGCTTTGTTGCTGCGTTGGCAGTCGAGGAACCGAGCAGAAGAAAATAAAACCTCAATGGAAGGGGCAAAGGTGGAACTAGAAGATTCACCTCCGAGGGAAATTTCTTCGCAACCAAATGAAAAATTGTACAGTCTCGATACGTCCAAGATACAGCAAGATAAGCGTTTTATTGTTCGGAATATTCGTGCTTCCTTGGAGCAAGATCCCAGCTCAGCTTTTCTTCCAGCTGGGGACGATCAGGTAAGATTTTCTTTTTTTTTTTTTTTTTTTTTTTTACACAGTTCGGTAACAGTCTGGTAAACTTTCTTAAACGATTGAGAGATAAAGAAGAGTGAAAAGGACTGAGTTGGATATAGTGGGAGCACTAAACTCTTTTGAAGTTCGACAGTCTCTTAACTATTTGCATCAGGAGTTATGTCCTCTTCAATGATTGGTAGATTGGAGAAAATGAGTTTGTTATCCTAGGTGGCACTGTTGCTAATCTTTTCATTGCAATGGTCATCAACTAATTTGCATATGAATGATGGTGCTTTATTTTTGGCCAATCACAATCAATCTGTGATGAGGGTTGATAAGATTTTTTCAGATCAGTAGCCGTTAGTTTGCTCCGGTCTTGCGGGCATTGAAGAGTAGAAGAAATGGAATGGAAGATAGCACTTGTATTCTCAAATTAGAATCATATTTACAGATTAAATTTTAAAAAATAATAATGAAGAATAGTTAGTCCTTTTCAAAGTCAATGTGCAAATATCAGATATTTTAATCAGATGTCCTGCTCAAGGTGTTTCCTCGAATAGTGACTATTGAGAGACGCAGGTAAAGCAAAGCCAAGTCAATTCACGATGGTCCCGGTGTGGCACGTCATTAATAGACCAAAGCTGTTATTAAAATTAAGTATTTGTTATTCAATTCATAAAGAAACAACTTATTGAATTAGTTTTAATCTTTATTAAAATTAAGTATTTGTGATTTAATTCATAAATAACAACTCATTGAATTAGTTTTAATCTTTATTAAAATTAAGTATTTGTGATTTAATTCATAAAGAAACAACTCATTTAATTAGTTTTAATCTTTATTAAAATTAAGTATTTGTGATTTAATTCATAAAGAAACAACTTATTGAATTAGTTTTAATCTTTATTAAAATTAAGTATTTGTGATTTAATTCATAAAGAAACAACTCATTAAATTAGTTTTAATCTTTATTAAAATTAAGTATTTGTGATTTAATTCATAAAGAAACAACTCATTTAATTAGTTTTAATCTTTATTAAAATTAAGTATTTGTGATTTAATTCATAAAGAAACAACTCATTTAATTAGTTTTAATCTTTATTAAAATTAAGTATTTGTTATTCAATTCATAAAGAAACAACTTATTGAATTAGTTTTAATCTTTATTAAAATTAAGTATTTGTGATTTAATTCATAAATAACAACTCATTGAATTAGTTTTAATCTTTATTAAAATTAAGTATTTGTGATTTAATTCATAAAGAAACAACTCATTTAATTAGTTTTAATCTTTATTAAAATTAAGTATTTGTTATTCAATTCATAAAGAAACAACTTATTGAATTAGTTTTAATCTTTATTAAAATTAAGTATTTGTGATTTAATTCATAAATAACAACTCATTGAATTAGTTTTAATCTTTATTAAAATTAAGTATTTGTGATTTAATTCATAAAGAAACAACTCATTGAATTAGTTTTAATTCTTTATTGATGAAAAAGCATGTAATCTGGATGAAAGAATGTGAAAAAGAAACAAAAATTTGAAATGAAAAAGAACATCATCTTAGTCTTTCATCATTAGTCTGCTAAAATGTGACATCTAATTTAAAAAAAAAAAATTTTTTACTTGTAGGAGACGAAAACGGGCAGTGTTAGTAGTAAAGAAGTCGAACCAACACCTCAAAAGCGGACTGAAGTATCCACAAGCCACATTGACGTGAAGTCATCTCCGTTGGTCATACAAATTCCGACACAAAATAATACAGGCTCTCTTCTGCAGATCGACGTGAACAATCAACAAATGATGCAACCAGAAAATGGGTAAATACCTACACATTTCATGTAACCCCTACATATAATGCTGTTAATGATAGGCCGGGACAATTTAACATGCCCTTTTTTCTTTTGAACTTTGACCTAAAAGGACCTAACATACTTATTAATTTTCTCCTCTAACCAAAAAGTGACCAAGCATATTTTTGGGTTTTTTTTATATTGCTTTTAATTTTATTTTTGTTATGTTTTAATTTTATTCTTAATGCGAGAGTGAACAAACTTTTTTTTAAATATATTTTTAATATGCTTTTTATGTTTTTTATTTGGTTTTATTTTCATTTTTTATTTTTATTTATCATACTTAAAAATAAATATTTTTAGTTTTAATCATTTTGTTTCGGAATTTTGAGATGAGGATTTATTTGTATTATTCTGACTACTATTCTCATCTTGGTTGCTATATTCACAATGTTTCAACTGATGTAATCTTTGATGGAAGAACAATCTACTGCCGTGGGTTAAATAAACCATTCAATTTGAAATTCCATCCAGGCTTCAGAATTTTACATAAAGATTTCAAAATTTAACTAGAAGCTTCCCAAGTTTGAAAAAGGGTTGTAGGTTACAACAGCCGAAACGTTGTAAATATAACAACTAAGATGAGAATAGTAGTCCAAATAATCCAAATTATCAATCCTTATCTCAAAAATTCGGAAACAAAATGAAGAAAATGAGAAATGTAAGCATATTGTCAGAAACTTGCCCATAAACGAAACCCAATAGTTGTAATATAAATTTTGACTTCACATCATTTAAATTCCTTGAAACAAAAATTTAATTACAATGTTTTTATTTGAGCGTAAATTAAAACTGTTTTTTATTTATCTTATTTTAATTTTTCATCTTTTAGTGACACTCATCTTCCAGAATGGGCCTTTCATGTTGACCTGAACAAAAAAAAACCTGTTGTAAAAGAACTGAAAAGCCAAATTATCTTCAATGCTGGTAAATTTATTTTTTAAGCAATTTATTCAGTTATTATTATTATTATTATTATTATTATTAGAGATTGCCTCATTTTTTGCTTCTTTTCAAATAATGCTGGCGTGACAAAAGATTTGGAATCTCTGCCAAAATAACAAATTCCATTCCATGGAACCTTCTCTGGAAGAATGGGAACTGGAACCCAGGGAACGTAGAAAATGGGCAACAATTGCATATTGCTCATACTAGACTGATCCGCTTGTTCGTTCTGGGGCAGGAACAGCCACATGAATGATCAGCTTGTCAGATCAAATATGCAGTCACTCATTTTGATAGAATTTGTGGTGACTTTGCCTTCCTCAAACAAAAGTATTACCACAACATCGATCTGGTGCTACCAGATCAGGCTGTCTGAAGATACCGGCTTCCTGACAAAAAATGCACCAAACATTGATGTTATTCGGTTTTTTTTTTCCTTTCCTTGTGCAAAACTTAATCTTGTTCTGCAAAGCCAAAAACAAAAACATTTTTTCTCTTTGTTGATAAATATTTAAAGATATCAAAAACTTGAAGCATAAAAACTTTTACAAAATGATTGAATTCGGCATTAAATAACCCAGAGCGTTGATATGCCATAAAACAAAACAACCTAACCAAACCATCAAAGATATGAAGGAACTATTTGAGAAGGTGATTACAGGCGACATTATAGCTTCCCTTATATAACTATAAAATATAGTAAACTAAAAATATCAACCACAAAACAAATTCCAAAACTCACACTTACAAAATATATGCCTAACACTAAACTTTTAAGACGCTAAACGGGATGTCATTGAACCAAATCGATCTACAAACTATTTCTCCACAAGCCACTCTTCTACATACCTTTCTCTAAACACACACCAAAAAAAGAAACAAACTTTAAGGGTAAATGTTTGCTTAATGACCAGTGTTTTTTTTTTGTGTTTAAGGTTCATGTGTTCTTTCTAATGAAAAGATATAGAGGGGGGGGGGGGGGGGGCTCCTATATTTTGCAGCAGAACTCTCACCCACCTGAAAAAAAAAAGTAAAATCCTTTAAAAGAATTAACCTCAATACTAACCATAACTCCAGTTTGGCAATACAAAAAATTGGTATTGTAGATGAGCACCTGCAGCTAAATCACTATATTGTCTTTGATTTCAATGTTGTCTTTGATTTCAATGTTGTCTTTGATTTCAATGTTGTCTACATCTTTAAAATGGACTCCTAAAACCTGACACAGTTCCTCAAAACACTTTTGACTATTATGTGAAATTACTTTTCGATTCTGTAGAGAGCAGCTTTAATGTGACAACTGAAGATGACCTTGAAATGGAAGCAACCAAGATTGAAGAACTGCGAATTGCAGGGGAAAACAATATTGCAGAGGAGCGACGCCTGATTGAAGAAGAAAAGCACAAGCGTCTTGAGGAGGAACGACTCCGACGGGAAGTGGAGGAAAAGAAACGTCTAGAAAAGAAAAAAGAACAAATTCGGATCGAAGAGGTTAGTTGGCTAAATTCTTCTAAGGATTTTGATCTGTTTTCTAATTGGCCGAGTTTAATCCTTGACAATCATACCAAAGACGTAAAGACCTGGTAGTTGATACACCTTTGCTAAACACTCAGTATTATAAGGTGAATAACTATTTTGTCCCCCGCCCCCAGCCCCATATCACAGTAGCCCCTTATGTTTCAGTGGCAATGATATGCCTTATTTGGGGCAAACAAAAGTGAAGAAAAAGAACTTATAAAAATCAATGCCAACAATAGGATCAAGCTAGTTGCAAAACTCGTACGATGCTGATATTCCATATGAATTCACATTGTTTCCCACATCTGCACATCTTGAAGTAAACTTATTACACATTATTTAAATATTTTGAATGAAATGACACCATTTTACCCTTTATTGTAAACCAATTAGCATTTATTTAATCAATTATTATTAAAAACTGTGTTCTGCGGCCACTGTAGTCAAATGACATCCCGTAGCTGCAATCAGTCCTCCATGCTAGACCCAGGCCACCTGGCCTTGTCATGCACAAGTTGTCGTAAGCAATTAAGTTGTTTCGCTGTACGTAGTGGTCCTAGTCTCGCCTGCTTGAGGTCAGCACGTAGTTGCCCAGCAGATTTGTGCAGTGCCGTCCTAGTCGCGGTTGGTAGGCTTGCGAGCCAGTAACAGCAAAGTCTAGTGCCCTCTGTGTGGGATTGTCAGGGTCCATTCGTAGGACATGGCCTAACATAGACCATCTTTGTTCAGCGACCTTTGTGGAGAGGAGTTTTTCGTTGCACAGTTCGTATAGTGCCTTGTTGCTGATAAGTTTTTTCGGCCAGCAGTGACCTGTGATGGAACGGACATGTCTGCGGTGGCACGCATCTAGCTTGTCAAGCATGGCTTTTGTTATTGCCCAGCTGTTGCTATTGTGGAGCATGATGGACACGCAGTACGCGTTATAGAGACGAAGTCTAGTCTTCAACGGGATCTTGGTTCGTCCGCTCCAGAGTTTATGTAATAAATGAAACGCTACATTGCCATGTATACAGCGGGCTGTGACGTCTGTAGTGCTGCACAGCAGGGAGCCCAGGGTTTTGTTCTTGTGCCAGCTCTCATTGCCGCGTGGGTCCAACTCTGTGGCTTCTGCAAGGTATACATGGCTAAACTCTGTTTTCATCTCCTTCATGAAGAGATTGTCCTTTTTCAGTTTCTCTGCCGCTATTGGCTGGAGCTGATCCAGAGGCTTCTTTTCTACATCCAGGAAATCAACGTCGTCTGCATATTCCATTTCTAATGGCAGACCCAGGCTGGAGACTGGTGGGTTGGGCCTGTTAGAGCTTTCTCGGACGGATGAGTGCTGCAGCGAGGAAGCAGGTGAAGAGCACCGGTGAGAGGCTGTCGCCCTGGGGGGAGCCTATGGTGGTCTCAAATGAGTCCGACAGCTCGTTTTTCACTCGGACTCTTAGCTTTGTCCCTGCTAACAGAGATCTTACAAGTCTTAGTTTGTCATCATTGCAGCCTGCTTGCAGTGGGACATTTAGGATGCGTTGTCGCTTGATGGTATCGAAGGCTCGCGACATTTCAATGCCCATCTTGTAGAAGTCCCATTTCTTTGTCATCACTACTGAGGTCAGCTTACGTTGTGCCCATACAATGTCTGCACAGCTTCTGCCTCTTTTGATCAATAAACCAATCAAAATCGATATGAGATTGTCATATTGGTATACTTTCAGTTTATGAAACTATTTATTCTGCAATTCAGCCTATACTAGCATATAGGATACTCCAGTTCATGTTATGCCATAAAACAGACCAATAAAAGCTATTTGATAATCTTTTCTTTTTTTTTTTCTTTTTTTTTCCAGGAGAAGCTGGCCAAAAAGAAGAGGGAACTGGAACTAGCCGAACAAGAAATCGAAGAAAACCGAAGACGTCTTCAGCATGAGCAGCAAATGATTGAACAACAGAAACTTCAGGATGAGGAACGGCTAAGACTGAAAGAGGAAAAATTATGCAAAGAAGAAGAGTTGAGGGCGCAAAAGCAGCAGGAGCAGATAAGGCTTTTGGAGGAAGAGAAGGTGCACCTAAAACACCTGCAAAAACAAGCAGCAGCTCCAGTGCCGGCCCCGCCGAGATATCAGCCGAAAGTCAACATGGAGATATCAAAAACCCAATCATTGCCACAGTACAAACAAAGTCAGATGCTACAACCCACCATAAGCTCTAGTAAGTAGGTGATGTGACACGATTCATACTTTATCAAAGCATCAAAGAAGAAAAATGCATGGGTCCCTCACTAAAAAACAATGGAGATTTCCATTCAACTACATACAAAATTACTAGGGAATGGAAACGCCTTTATGTGACTTAAACATTTATTTTTCATATTCTTAAATTAAAAATATAAGAGTATAAAATGACTCGAACTCTTATGAAATTGCATTCACCAGAATGCATTTTGGATTATTCGTAAACAAGTCAGCCATTTTAATCTTTGCTTAATAGTTGACAAAAATCATAATTTTCTTTGTGACCCTTGAAAATTTTAAACAAATTTGGAAGCATTTAACTTTCAAAATTCTATTTAAAAAAACAATTTTGCATTAAATTTGATCCATAGTAGTTAGATAGCAATTAAACAAGATTCCCTGAATTTCTATTTCTTCAAGATCCCTTATGTCTTAAATTTTAGGCATATTCAAGAATCAAAATCATGTAATGGATTTTAATCAAAATTAGAATAAGGATTCTAGACATAAGGTTTAGCATTATATGCTGGTTTTAATCTTCGTAAAGGGTACATAAAAATGGTGCAAAACTGTTCTGTTCTGGGAATTCATTTTTACCCATCCTGGGACGGGTATTCTAATTCCCAATAAAATTTGAATCCATACTCACTGCTAAAATGGCATTTTATCTCTTTCTCTGTTGCTATGTCATGTTTGTAGCAAAAAATATGCTAGTAAACTGGTAAGTAACAAGTATTGAAAATGATATTGCAAGTCATGTTAGGTTATACTATGGTGGGATGATATCACATTTGTGGACTTGTGCTTATTTCGAGATTACATGAGGTCTTAAACATATATACCATCCATAGTATGTTTTGTTACTGATCATTTTTTTTAATTTGAAACTTCATAAAAATTGAAATAATGTCCCAATTTTTATGCGAACCATCAAAGATTTTTACACCTACCACCAGTTGGTGACCATTGTTATAGAAGATGTGATTATCATTATAGTATTCAGTTTCACACCAGTTTTATATGCTGAACTTTTTTTTTAGAAATTGACCTCCAAACTAACTTTTCTCTGGCCAAGTCTTTATT
>OY744518.1:167699657-167769657 GCA_963556195.1 Sepiola atlantica
TTATCCTGTTGTCCACATCCTTCTTACATGTGGGAGAAGATGTTAAGATGTTCTATAGGTATGAAAACTGATCCACTTCCTCTGGGGAGGAATCACTGTAGTTTCTTTGGTGATTCACGATTTTCATATGTAATTGGACAGACATAAGTCATCTCTTGAAGGTACGCTTTTAAATGTAATTTTCCTTTCTTTTTTCCTCGCCCAACACAGGATTTGGTGCTGCAATGGTTATTGAATCCCTCAACCTCTATTACCATGTCAAGTGCTTCCATTGTTGTGTGTGTAATATCCAGCTTGGTAATGGCTACCAGGGTGCAGACGTCCGTGTCCGGGGCAACAAGCTGCACTGTCACGACTGCTACAGCAACGATGAAGGTATAACATCCTCGCCACCATGATTTAAAAAGCAAAATAGAAAAAAAGTTGTTCTTTTTATCTCCGTCTCACAATGAGGCTGTTCAGGTGTCTTCTATTTTTTTTTTTTTTGTTGCCGCTGCTTTCCATTGTCATATATTACACACATTTATATATATTAAAAGGTTATTGTAGTTTGCTTGAAGCATTGTGCATACCATGTAAGACGTTAAATATTTGAAAGCAATAACAATGCGATATTCGGTTGAAGATACTGTTTGATAGAAACTTATACGAGTCAAAGGTAGATCAAGAATTCAACAATTATCAGATAAATATTTGATAATTTATTGTATCAAATCGAAGATGTTAGTGTCATAGTTTATATCTATTTTTTTAAATATTTCTAGATATCACCTCCATTCTCCTTTTTATCTACCTTTGCTTTGTATTAGTTTCTATGAAATGGTGTCTTCAACTGATTATTGCATTGTTATTGCTTCTAAATATTAACTTATATATATATATATATATATATATATATATACACACACATTCCGTTGACAACGACAAATGAGGATCACCGCAAATGTCGTTTTCTATATTTTCGCATAAGCAAGGTTTCTGATCAAAGCACAAGGAAACCACATTCCAAGCTGAACTGAAGCACTTTTACATTGTTGGCAAATGGTTGAATGGTTTTAATTCAGTTTGTACGCTAATTCTTCGGTAATTTGCGAGTTTTCAGGAATTAAATCTGGATATCTTATTGATGCTTGCATTTGTTCAGGACCACTAATTTTCTAATAAAATCATGATTTATGTATTTATTATCTAGCGTATTGTTTTCATTTAAAATTTATTAATTTAAAAACAATGCTTAACATTAAAAGATACGTTTTTAATGAAATACTTATTCTTATTGTAGCGGACATTCTCTCTGTTTAAATTTATTGTTTTTGTTTTCAGCTCTTAACATTTAAAAAAATTGGATGTTTTCATTTTTTTCCTGTTATTATGATATGCGTTGTTTTTATTTAAAAATTAATATTTTCTCCAGTTAAAAAATGAAAGCAAACAAAAATTGAACAAGTATACAATTAGAATACGGTTAAATATTGCATAAACAATATGTGCCTGTTAATGTTAAGTATTGTTTTAAATGAATAATTGTTAAAAACAATATGTAAAATACGAATACATAAATCATGATTCGATTGAAGGTGTTACAAGTTCTGACTTGGTTCTTTAGGAGGGACCAGCAAGCTGAAGCCTTCTCTCTCTCTTAGAAAAACTGAGATAGGAAGAATATATATTATTTTATGTGAATGATACGATTTAAATAATTGTTATCATTTTAGCTATAAAAATAATCGTTTGAAAGTAAATTAAAAAAAAAAATAATTTAGGAAACACACATAATGTTAATATAGAAATTATATATGTATAATGCAAAATCTTAATGTTGGATCTTTTATATATTTTATTTATGTATTTATTTATGTATTATATATAATCAAATGAGGCTATTGACCCCTAACTCTGAAAGTAATGTTATTTTTGTATTTTCATTTATTTTATTATTTGTGATATATTTTGTCGTTCTCAAAAATACACATAACCCTAGTTACAAAGAACAAATGTAATAAAATATTATGAAAGCAAGCTTTATGAATGTTTTCCAATAAAGGTTAACAATTATGCGAAAAGCATATATATATATATATATATATATATTCTTGATTCTGTTTGGGTACAAAGAAATCCAATGATATTTATGTTAGAGAAGTTTACATCGACATGATATAATTCTTGGTTCGGTTGAGTAGAAAGAAATCCAATAGAGTGCTTGGCTATTTAATAATAACAGAGTAATAGTTATTTATAATGTTACAGAAATTCCGATCTGAACTTCTGTAACATTATATATATATATATATATATATATATAGCATATTCCATCAATTCAAGGTTGTGGGAATACTCTAGATTTTAATTTAATTTATTAAAATTATTTTATTCAAAATTTATTAAATAAATTGTTTTAAACTAAAACTAATGACTGTATCGATAAGATATGCAAATTAATACTTGTAAACTCGATAATTACGAATTTTTCAATATTAATGGTTCTATTTTAATCAGGTTTTGACAAAATGCAGACCTTCAACGGGCTGACCTAAACGTTGCAAACATTATTCTGCAATATATTTTATTTAAATCAAGGGTTCTCCCTGTCTTTGCAGGGCAATATTTCAACAGTTGCATATTTTCAAGTTTCAGTGTTCATGTATAATTGTCGGTATTTCAAACAGAACTACCGTCTTGAACTTTCTCTCTCACAAAGCACTTTCAGCTAACGCTCTAGCCATTCTAAATAATTCGATATTCATCAGCAAGAAATAACGAAGTTAAGATTGAAATAAACTATAGTTCATGATTTCTTGCTCATAAATACTGAATTCTTTTAATGGCTAGAGTGTCAGCCAAAATCACTTCAAGAAAGAGAGAAACCCGATGTCCAATTTTTACATGGCATACACCTCTCAAAGCCTTGCCTGTGCAAACATGTAAAAGACTTGTAAGACGTTATATGTGGCAATCCTTGTCCATCGTTTTTAATGAAGTGTGTGTGTGTGTATAAAAGACAATGGAAAAACAATCAAACCCAAGAAAAATAAAATGTGTTTTATCGTTTTTACATTGTCTCCATGACATTTCATTTTATGAGATATTGTGTATTATATATATATATATATATATATGGGAAGAGAAGGATGAAGGTAATCCGACGTGATGGTAAAATGAAAAAGGAAAACCAAAAACTGGATGTTTTTTATGTGTACATCAACGTTTCGTCTTTATTTATAAGACTTCATCAGGATGATATAGGGAAAAGATATCATGCAAGCACAGATACATGTAGGGTAGACATGTTGGGAAGAAAAATAAAAATAAAAATAAAATAAAATGAAAAATAATGGCAGCGTCTTGCTGGACGTCCGTACTTGTTAGAGAATGAAAATGAGTGATGAAAGTGAGTGGGAGAGAAAGGGGAAGGGTGGAGGGAGCAAGGACTACTGTGGCTGGCGATGAGAGAAAGAGGTGGGGGATGAGCAGGGGTAAAATGGATGGCAGAGAGAGATTGGAGGAAGAGGGGGAGGGGGTGTTTGACCAGATGGCTGTGGTCGAGATTGAAGGGGAAGAGTGAGTTGGAATGTTTGTGTGTGGGGGGTGTATGCTTGCCTTTCCCTTATGATTCCAATTATTTTAATAATGTTTATTTGCAGTCATTTCTGATATTAAATGTGTTTTAATGCAAGATTATACAGCTTATACTGACATCCATAATAAATCCAGGTTTAAAATTTTTTTTTTTTAGATGAGGAATTGTAATTCACATTATTACGAGTTGGACTGTTCTTATTCTCACATTCCACCGCCATACTCTCAGCCCTTTTCCAATATCTATCATATTAAGTAACCATCTAGGAATTTAGAATCCAACCCTTTATTTAATTTATCAAAGTAGATTATTCTCTTTCCCTTTCCTATGTTATGGGATATTTTGTATTTCTTAAGTGTCTATGAACTGAACTTAAAGGCTTGTTGAATAAAGGCATATGTCTAGGCGACTAGGATTGTGAATGTGTTTGAGTACATAAATCCAAAGTTCAGTTTATCACAGCAGAAAAAGAAATTTCCTATCGCTGTAGGTTAAGTGAAGGCTCAGCTTAGAAGCTTGTTGAGTTCTCAGCCGTCTGGCCTAATGTCGCTATTTCATTTGGTCAAATGTGCCTACTTCCCTTTGGGCCATCTTTTTTTATATCAATGCACAACATAAAATGCTTGAGTTTTTTTTTAATTTCTTTTTTTTTATTCTATTTTTTTTTATTCATGAATGCTGAGATGATTGATCTTGTCCTTTTCATACATTTATCTAACCCATAAGCAGGTGGAGTAGATTAGAGAGAGAGCGCAAGCTCTTGTTTCCATTCTTCAAGGTTCACAAATTAAAGAGTGGATGTCTTTGAGCATCTTCAAAGTCTGCAATGCTTCAAAATATTCAGCTGACTTTCGTTCAGATCAGCCAATCATGACAATTCTCTCTAAACCTACAAAATCTCCATTTTATATAACCGTAATGCTTAACACCCTCATTGACTAGCAACAATCAACCCAGTACCACTCCTATGCAAGTTAGCATCACAACTGCTATGCATATTTTGATAGTACCATCTATGCGGTGAAAGTCTCCTCTCCAGACATATAGTTACTCAAGAGGACATAACTCGGTACTTATGCAGTTTACGAACTGGAGTCTCATTGGAACATTCCACCAGGTTATCTAAACCGCTGAAAGGTGCCGAATAAAAACTTTTTAGTGTTGAAAATGTTGGCCAATGTTAAAACACTAGAAACAAGCATCGTATGTTAATTTAAAAAAAAATAAATTCAATGACAAATTGGAAAATAAAAGTTAACATAACCTGCTGGAATAAACTGCATAAGTACCCATAACTCTTGCTGGGAGTGGTGCTACTAGTTAGATATAGTTAAGTTTTGAGATCCCTTAAGAATGGTTGAGGATACGGTATCCAAAAGGTTGTAACAATCACAGAATAAATTTGAGAACTCCAGTCTCGATGTAAATAATGTAAGTTATATTCATATATGGCATAATCACGTTGACACATCGGTTTCAGTTAGATCACCAAACTTAAGCTTGGTCAGTACTACAATGGGTGAATATTTGGGAATACCAGGTGCTGTGTGTGGGAGAGCTTTCTGCTTATCTCGGCATTGTTTCCACTCGTCCTGGACTTCTCCTTGTCACTGGAATCATGCAGTGTTAAATCAGGAGAGGTGTCGTTAGAGATTGTACAACTCTTGCTTCACAATTGACTCCCCATGCAGGCACCCTCATCAGGGGGAATACGTTCTCTCAAGACTGAATGGAGGCCTACTACTTTTCATTCATATTGTTTTGATTTTTTAGTATTTCTAATAAAATATAAAAGCATTTCAAAAATCAATAAATAAAATTAAAAAAAAATAATTCTAAAATAGTTTTCATGTAATTCAGAAGAAACTAAAATGCATTTCTTACATCATTTTTCAGTATTTTTAATTTTGAAATTGCCTTTAGATGTAGATAAGAGGTAAACAATATATAATATATTTATATATATATATAATATAAAAATATATTGACGTGTTTGAAAAATTGAAGGCATCATTTCGGGATTGTGTTCTATACGTGTAAAGGGGCCTCTTTGTGTGTGGCTTGCTTTTTAATTGTGCTCCATTACTCAGATTTCCTTTGTGGTTCATTTCTTTCTCTGTCTGGTCTCTGGTTCATGCTGATCATATTTATTTACCTGGATTTGGTATTTTTTTTCTGTTACTTGAAATCAGATTCGCAGGATGCCGATCAGGTTCCCCATATTGGCTACTAAGGGAGCCCCTGATGATCATGATGCTCAGATCATTCTTTTGAGCCTCATGGCTTTTAGATTTATTTGGTATCATTTTTTTCATGGTTTTGTTGGTGTATGTGGCAACACCTCACCCAGACTTATTTTACCTGTAATCCTGTCATAGGGATAATGTTTATCTATACCATATGTATTTATGCCTGTTTACCAATTTAAGTTAGTTTCAAATCATATTCCAGATAAAGAGTATACTCAAAGGTTTTAAGGTTGTTTACAGCTGTTTCAAGTCGATATTTATTTTTAGTCATACAATACAAAATAAGAATTGTTCAAATAGTGACTCTTCAGAATGGTATTCCATATGTAACCTGAAAAAGCAACAACAAAGTCTGAAAAAAGCTCTATCTCAATAAATATGGAGCTGTCAGTGTTTGCAAATTTATGATTGATCTTTGTAGCCAACTCAACGACTTTTCTAATTGATTTAAATTTAAGTGTGTATGTATATATATATATATATATATATATATATATATAAATATGAGCAAAAGTTTTTTTCATTTATCACTCCTATATTACTATCAAAATTGGTTATTGCTATTTAAATCAATAATACAAAATAGATTTTTACATTCTGTCTATAGTAAAAATGAACTATTAAGAAAACCATTTGGCTGCCTAATTTGCATAACTATTTTTTAAATAGTTAATAATTAATGTTTGGTATTATTAATTTTGAATTGCATTGGCTTATTTTTACTATCTATATGCAATAGTTTTGTAGATATTAATAGCAATTAATTAAAGTTATTTAATAAATAAATCGGATAAATGACTAAAAACACCTAAAGTTTAAACTCAGCTCTCGATACGAGCGAGGCATAAGCGAGAAGAGAAAGAGAGGGGTGGAAGAGTGTGGCTGTCTTGCTCGCTTTCTCTCTCCACCTTTCTCTCTCGCCCTGTTTTTGCAGTCTTTACATTTTTTGTGAAAAATAAATAACTGTTTTAATTAACTAATTAAATGCCTTATTTTAAAGTAATTGAACTAATTTAATAATTGTTTAATGTTTACACACAACTTTTCACTATTGACAAATGGAAAAAAAGTTTAGTAGCACTGATCTGTCAAAATTACGGGGAAAAAAAAACCATCCTCCACTAAATCACCCCACCTCCCATCCAAATTAGATTCTACCTTTTTTAGACAATTACGTGTGAAAACCTTGAAAAATTTGACCTAAGGAAAAAAACTATTATTTTAGAATGTAAAGTAGGGGAATATTTTAGTATATAAATTCAATGTAAAATAATCACTCATTTCCGGGCCAGTTTTAGGGCAGTTAGCTGAATTCTCTTTTGCTATAGGAGCTAAATCTGCTGCGGTTCTTTTTTGGAGGGGGGGGGGCTACTTTTCTAGGTGTTTTTGTGACCTTGAAACTCGAACTTAAAGGTAGTGCTAAACGCATTTGGTTAACTTCCTTAAAGAGATAGAATGGCTCGGAAATTGGAACATTTTACGTTTAATATATGTGAAACTGATCCCCCACTCTAAATTCTGAACTATTTGTTTTTCCTTCTTTCCGTGTTCACACGTAATTGCCCAAAAAGCAGAATCTCATTTTTTAATGGAGGGTGTTAATCTACAAATTTATCCGTATTTTATTTTTTGAAATCTTACACTTTTTAACTATACGTTTTGTTTTTTTTTTAATTTTAAGCAATTGATTTTAGCTGTGTTTATCTTTCTCGTGAAAAATAAATAACTTCTTTCAAATTATCTAACTAATTAAATACCTTATTTTTAAGGTATAAATAAAAATAAAAGTTTAGGTATTATTGTAGATTAACATCTTCACACCACTCCCCACCCCCTGATAAAATGAGATTCTAAATTTTTAGGCGATTACATGTGAATACCTTGAAAAACCTTGTGGAAAGAGAAAACAGAATTATTTTAGAATTTAAAGTGATGGATCAGTTTCGCATATAAATTTAACGTAAAATGATCCTCCATTTCCATTGATTTTGCTATTGGGAATGTGTTCTGTGCGTTGGGGGGAGGGGGAGTCCACTTTTATAGCCTATTCCATATGGTTTTACGACCTTGCCAGTTGAACTAAGGGTTAGTGTTAATAAATATATTAGTTAACACCCTGTTAGGGCAACCTAACAAAACAGAATTGAGGTATTTTCCTTGAATCAAAAGGAAGAGTTATCGCCCTTAGATAAAGAAGTCGTCTGCCATGACAGTTGAAAAGTAAACAGAATGGTTCTCCCGATCAAACAAGCATCTCGTGTTCAGCAGTTTTCTACATTTCATTTAATCAGTGTTTTTAAATGAATTTGTTAAAGGTTCTACTTCGTCCTTCCTTCATTTTTGAGTTGTTATTAAACCGATAATAACATGTAAACATCCAGACGTAACACAACCTTAATAAATTTGAATGACTCTAAAAAGTTGAATCTCATTTTTTTTTTTAAGAGGGGTTGTAATTTAGCTGAGGTTATTAATCTACAAATTTACCAAAGTTTAAAATTTTGGAATTCTCTGAGTAAAAACATTTTTGTAATTACAAGCCCCCTCCCAATTAATTGCTGTGTGTGTGTGATTTTATTCATAAAATTTAACCGTGGATAATTATATATATATATATATATATATATGTATATATAGAGGGGGGGGTGACAGATACTGTAAGGGAAATGACGCTCCTTCTAGTATGTAGGTTAATGCATCACCGGAACATAGCTGAACAGATTCAGATGTCTATGGTGATCTACTGAGAATCAGTAATTATGCTATATATAAGTTAATACACCTTCATTAAATAGGTAAGATATTTTAGAATATTAAAAAATATGGTTGGATTTTTCGATATTGGATGAAATAATAAAAGTATTTGATACCCAGTAAATATACACATTATCTCTTTATTGTTAAATGAATGTTTATACATCAGGGTGCCATTGTTTGACCATTCTATATATATATATATAAATATATCTTTATTTCTTTCTCCCTTTCTGCTGTTTATTACACATGACTTTTTTTTTTCCAGTTGCGTTCTCTGTATAAATCGGCGTTCAAAAGTCAACTGTTGATTTTGCTCTCTTTCTTCTTCTTCTTCTTCTTCTTCTTTAACATTTCTTTCCTTCTTTCTCCCTCTCTAATGTTTATTACACGTGACTATTTTTTGCCAATTGCATTCTTTGTATAAATTTAAAAACTTTTCCACCGATCGAAGATGGTCGTATTTTAAATGACCGAAATATTTAGGTATAACTATATAACATGAGTTTTTTAGTTTATTTTTGCTGGTTGTTGATTTGCTTATCTTTTATTCCATTTTTATTTTTACATATCGTCTGAAACATTGTTTCTCTTTTTCCTCATAGATATATATAAATTTATTTGGTATTCCATGTATGCTTCTAAAAATGTATTTTGAAAAAGATTGGTGGTGTTTGAAACATTTTACTCTGATTATCTCTGATGAAAAATGCAGGGCATTTGAAATATTGAATAATACTAAAAAAATTATTGAAACAACAATGCAATTTGGTTGAAAACACTGATACAAGACAAGGTAAACAGATCAAATGACAATATTGAAGAATTCAATAATTTTAAATTAAATATTTATTGAATTCTTCAATATTGTCATTTGATCTGTTTACCTTGTCTTGTATCAAACAGTTTTTTCAACTAAATTGCATTGTCACCGCCTTCACAAATCAACCTCTTACACACTATGCACAATGCTTCAAGCAAACTACAACATCCATCCTTATATATATATATATATATATATATATATATGCGTTTAATATTGGAATTTATTTCTGACACTGTTATGTATTATGCTGCTTTTTTGTTGATGCTAATGTTTGGGCAGATAATTTAACTAAACAAACGATTTATTTAATCTTCGGGGGTGGTGATAACAAAGAATAGCACAAAAATGAAAACAGTCTCGTACAGGATTAGGCAGTCCCTCTTCTGAGGAGGCACAGGTTCGAATTCTGTAGGTGTCTCATTTTTCACTTTGTGGTTTTCTTTGGCCGCATACTAAATAAATCGTTTTAGTGATATTACCCATGCAGAAGTCTTATCAAACAAAATGCAGCATAATACATAACATATATATTGTTTTGGGGATTCAACTGGTTTTCACCGGTTCTGGTAAACTATTTACTAATCTAGAAGGAGCTAAAAAAATAAGCAATTTTTATCTGACATGTTTTGCCAAAGAAAACGGTTTCAATTAGTGATAAAATTAAATTAAACTAAATTGTACAATTTTGATTTTGTTCAATTTTTTTTTTCATTCCAATTCTTTGGGGAAACATGTTAATAGAATCAATTGCTTATAATAAATATAGCTTCTTTCATGTTCTCATTTTTTTAAAACCTGTTTTGTCAAATACTACTTATCTAATAATCAAATCATATATATTGAAAAAAGTAATAACATTAAAAGAAAAAAGGAATTGCTTATAGCAAAAATAAAACAAACCTGTGATAAAACAAAAAAAAAACTTTCTTAACAAAAAAATAATTACTTTGTCGCCAGCATTTTACATGTGCATTTATTTGAAGGACAAAAATGAAAAGAAAATGATTAATAATTTTTACGAATCTACACAAAAATATGATCTACTTTTAAAGGAAGTTAAAATGAAAAGAATAACTTCTTGTTTTTTAAAAACCTACAAAAATGAAATGAATCGTAAATTCTTCCAGTAGAATTGTATTTCAACAATAAACCTTTCATTCTTTAAGTTGTATTCTTAGTTTTTTTTATATTTTGCTTATTTATTTGTTTTAAATTAGTCTAGGATTTTTAAAGTTTGCTTTTTGCTTTTTCTTTGCTTTTTATTTAGTCTGAAGTACTTTTTTTTCTTTTTGGGTTGTCTTCCCTTTTTCCAATATATTTGTTATCTCTTGAAGTTTTTTTATTGCATTGTACACTTTACTTACATGACTTTATGCTTAAAATTCACGTGCGAATTTATTAAAACAAGTTGTTCTGAGAAAAACTAAAATTCCAAAGATTTAATCTTGTCTTTAAAAAAATGTTTAACTAGGTATTCGAAACCAAAACGTTATTTTCATTATATCTAAAAACTTTTAACATGGGCACATAAATCTTTGCAAAACATAAACAATGATACCAAGTTTATTTTGATAGCACAATTAGCCACAGAATTATGACTATTCAAAATTTGTTGCAAATTAGAAAATTTGCTGTCTCACGTGCCATTGGTCCAGAAGCCAATTTTCAGTGTTTAATTAAGACTGCAGGCGTTGAACAAGTGAAAAATCCTTACAAATGTAATGTCATCTGATGGTAAATGAAAATTAATCATAATTGACTGTTCATATCAGATTCATTAAACAGTTAACACATATTTTTGTAATATGATCCATAGTCCAGTAGAGATCAAGCAATATTTTTGTAATATGATCCATAGTCCAGTAGAGATCAAGCAATATTTTTGCAATATGATCCATAGTCCAGTAGAGATCAAGCAATATTTTTGCAATATGATCCATAGTCCAGTAGAGATCAAGCAATATTTTTGTAATATGATCCATAGTCCAGTAGAGATCAAGCAATATTTTTGTAATATGATCCATAGTCCAGTAGAGATCAAGCAATATTTTTGTAATATGATCCATAGTCCAGTAGAGATCAAGCAATATTTTTCTGTTAATAGTAAATCAATAAAAAAAAACTTGGATTTGGATTATGTAAAACCAGACGAAAACACAATAGGGCAAACATTTAATTCACTAAAGTTTTCAACTTGGATTTTTTTGTGAAAGACAACTTAAAACCTATATTAAGTTCACCATATGTACTAGTGGCCCTGTTTCTTTAAGATGGGACTCTTAATAGACTTTGACATAATATCATGCATATTAAGTTGAAAAATGTAAATATTCAAAAATAAATCGTCTGTCACTAAAAATAGTGACCTAACTTGAAGTAACCTGGAAAAAGAATATTATTAATGGCACAAGAGAAATAATTGTACATTTATAAAGAGAAAAGATTACGTTTTGTTTACATTCAACTTTTATCAAAATAACCCCAAAATAAAAATGAGTTACAAAAAGTTGAAATTGAAGAGAATGTTACCATATTTACCCAAACACTAAACTAGCTGATTTGTGGTACCGAGTTTAACTGAAGTGAGAAAGCATTTTGTATAAGATGGATTGGAGAAAGATTATTTTTTCACAAGTAGGAAACCAGGAATATTACATGTGAACCATCCTGAATTATTGTTTAAACAATTAGTTTCAAATAAGAACTAAACTACAGCAGAATCAACCACTGACAATTGTCTTTTTAAAGGCATGAAACCCAGTGTAATGTTGGGGCATCTGGAGGGGGTGTAACTTCAATGATTGTATCAGCTCTGTTATATATATTTTTGTTTGTAATATTCAGCACTTTACAAAATAACGTTTAAATAAGTCAAATCAAACTTATTGGCTGTTGTGAAGTTGTTTGTGAGTGGTAAGACACATCTGAAGAAAAAAATGGATGAAAACGATTCTATGGAGATCAACAATATAAATGATTTATTTAACTATTTTACAACTGAAAGAATTACTATGTAATGAGGAGGATGTGTCTGTTGCTAAGCTGATTTTTGTAGCATTCTTCATTTTTGAATTTCCCTGTTTTCTGTTCAATGAGAGGCAAATAATCCTTGCAGATCAATCATACTTTAAAACGTAAAGGAGATAACTTCAGGGTACAAAAGAGTTTTCTTTCTTTGAACATAAAAATATTTAAAAGTATTATAGGTGGCTTATGTATCCAACTAACATTGGCGAACAATAGAAAAGTGCAACAATCTATGTAACGAGGTAGAAGATGCAGTCTAAATGTTTAAGTCCACTTTAAACCTGGATACGGTAGTTATTGTCACAACCTCCTCTGGCAGGCTGTTCCACGAAATAGAAACAGTGACAGAGAATGCTGCCTTTTTTATATTGAAATGAAAACGACGGTAGCACATCTTTTGCGGGCCACCACAGAGACTGAAACTTAGCTCTGGGGTAAAAAAAACTCCATGAAAGGTAGATTTAAATTCTAATTTATGATGTTATACGCTAGAATCAAGTCTCTTCGCATCCTCTGCTGCTCAAGTGAGAACAGATGTAATCTTTGGAGCCGTTTTTTGTAGGTAAGCATAAAAAGTCCCATCACCATCCTGGTTGCCAACCATTAAACATGCTCCAGGTGTATATTATTATTTTTTTTTTTTTTGAAAAGGTAGATATGTTGCTTGGATAGTATACTCAAGAATCGGCTGTACTAGGATTATGTATAAGGAATGGAGAGTGTCTATTTTTGAAAACATAATTTTTCTACTTCCATCTTGAAATTTTTAAAATAATATATATATATATATATATATATATATATATATATATATATATATATACTAGCAAAAACAACCTGCCCTCCAGTCAGCAATTAATCAAGCTTTAGCCTTGTTTACAGAAAAACAAAACATAAAGAAATTTTTATTTCACATTTTTATCATTTGGAGAAAAATAATAAAAAGTTGAGTGTCATGGTGTTATTTGATATATTCCAATGTTCCAGTTGAGGGATTTGATTTTGTGTAAGCATTTTAATTTCCAATTAAAAAAACTGGTTATATAATAAAATAAACATTGATTGGTAAAATAAAACAATTATATATTACTGAGTAATTTTAAATGGTTGCTTTGTGCTTTTGACCTTTGTTATTAGAGACAGAAAAATGAAATAAAAACTTAAGATTTTTAAAAAAATATGAATTTATCCACAAATTTAGTCTTAAGAATTTACGTATCTATTTAATTATTAAAAGAAAAACTTTGTTAGTCGTTGCGTTCAATGCAGTTTTTTTTTTTTTTTTTTTTTTTTTTTTTTTTTAAGAAATCAAAGTAAACTTAACCGGAAGTTGTCATTTGAATTTAAAAATAATCAAACGAAAGTCATGATTTGGAATTTTAAACTTTTTTCATTAAATCGGTTTAATTAATATTGACTCATATTAATATCAAGAAAATAGGAGAATCTAATTACAAATAAATCGTACAGAATATCAAATTATTAGAAACTGTTTATAAAATAAATCTGCAGTGAAGTGTAGCCTTGACCGTTTTGTAAGTTTTTCCGATCAGTATATATAGCATATTTGAAAACATTTTGGTATCATTGAATTAAATAAGTCTAAGGTGTTTTGGTATAAATATAGTTTGAATAAATGGAGAAAACTTTAGCATTTGTTCATTTAGATATATTATAATATATTTTTTAAATCAAAATTAAACTTTAAAAAACTTATTCCTTAATAGCTATTTTCATCCAAAAACTGTTCTAAGAAATAACATAAGAATAAGGAAAATAAATAAATAAATTTCTATAGGTCAAGTAACGCAGAAATGTTCTGGTGAAAAAAAAAGAAATTAAGTGCAGATTGAGTAAATGTTGTCATCTATTTTTATAAGACTTTTTTTTTAAACCTGGTATCATTAAACATAAGTAAGCGTTATTAAATTCTTTCCATTTTTATTATTTTTTTTTTTAATCACATTTCAACTTATGAAACAAAATTTTCATTTTATATATATATATATATATATATTAGCAAAAACTACCTGCCCTCCAGACAGTAATTAATCTAGCTGTAGCATTATCTACAGACAAACAAGAAACAATGTTCTTTCACATTTTGGTAATATGAAAAAAAAAACAACAAAAAAGGTTATTGCCATGGTGTTATTTGATATATTCCAATGTTGAGTTTTGATTTTGTTTAAGTATAAAAATGAATTGTCCATAATAAAAGGAATAAATGGAAAATTAGGGATCATTGTCAATAATAACCAACAGATAAAAAGGGATGAAAAACAAATAGTCAACAAATAACTGTTACCAAAGGCAATAAAGTTACTTTTCTACCTACCGGCCTATTTTTTTGTGTTTTAAAATATTTTAAAACGTTTTGATTGCATTTTAATAATTCGTCCAAATCCGATCGCGTTACAATTCCATTTGCAAGATGGCGTAAGAGGATGTCCCCGAAGTTTGTTTTTCAAGTAAAGAAATATCTGCCTTAAAATTTACTTTTCTATATAATTGAAAGAAGAATACATGAAAAAAAATCCTTAGACTTCGTAGACGGTCTGCAAACGAATGTCAGTTTTCAGTCGAATGTAATTTATTTGACCGAACCTTTTAATTGAAATTTAAAAAATAAACACTTTAAAATACTTTCAAACACCTAAAAAACTATTAGCTAGAAAAGTAACTTGTATGCTATTGGTAAAAGTCATTTGTTGACGATTTGTTTTTTGCGCATCCTTTCTTTCTATTGGTTCATGCGAATCGCCAAAAGTGGAAAGTCAATTGGTTAAATAAAAGAATTATATATATTCCTGAGAAATTTAAAATGGTTACTTTATTTTTCGCTTTCATTATTAAAGACAGAAAAATAAACTTAATGACGATTTAAAAAAAAACAGAACATGAATCTATTTAAAAAAATTTTTTTTTTGTAATTCATACAGCTTTTGTAAATTAAAAAGTGACCCCAGGGAGAAGATGATATCATGATGAACGAACCCTCTTCTCCCCCCCAAACAGTAGGAGTTAATGTCTGGGAGCATGATATTATGACAACAGAATAGATTACACTACCCCCCCCCACACACATACTAAAAGAAGGTAATCTTGGAAGGATAGTATCGTGAGGAACAAAAGTATACTATACTGCCCCCCCCCCCAAAGGAGGAGGTGATGCCTGGGAGGAATGTACTTGTTGAATAAAAAATATACTACAAAGAATTAAATACGCATAAACCGTTTTAAGGTACTCCAGAAAAACACTCTTGAGTCAGCGTGCCGCTATTCCGAATTCACAACAGCAAGCAGCAATCAATAGACTCTCTTCGGTCATAATTTTTTTTAAATCAAAATCTTTTTCATGTGTGAAACAAAATTTTCATTATATATATATATATATGTATACACACACACACACACACTAGGAAAAAATGTTCCCATCAGGTCACCCATTTAGCTTGGGTTAGATTGTTTGAATCAAGAAAAAGTGAGTTTGCAAAGCCGGTTAAATATTTTTTAAACTCTAAAATTGGTCTTTTTCTGTTCACTATATATCTTTCTCACCAACTACAGATTAAATAGTATTACTGCTTGTTATGATATTCCCTTTTGTCTATAATAGACTATTCCAATCTTTTGTCTATAATGAACTATTCCAATCTTTGTATTATTTCCTTTCTTTATTACCTTTGACTGTTAATCAACCGAAAAAGAGGGGAAGGAGAAAGAATGCTGGAAGCAAATGTAATAGACGACATATAAAATAAGCGGGGGGGGGGGGGAGTCACACATCATACAATAAGAGTGAGTGAAAGTGATAGACACTTGATGTGTTATTTGCCAATTGCAACTAAATGGAACAATTAAAATGGAAGGTTTTTTCTTTCAAACATAACTCAATCTCAAAACTAAAGAATATTTTAGCATGTATTTTGTGTGATCCAGATAATAGTAAAAATCCTTCGGGGGGGGGGGGGACAAACGTTGATTAACATCGCTTTAATATAATAATAGTATATATACATATGAAATAAGGATTAGACCAAAAATACAGTCAGATCAATTTGTAAAGTAGGATTTTATATTTCGTCTTTATTATGAAGACTGCATCAGAAATGAGTGAAGAAATGTTATTTGTTTTTGTAATTTACAAATATGGCATTAGAATTAATAGAAAAAAGGGAAAATTTTAGGCATGTGAAAAGTAACACATTCTGGCAGTTGTGTAACATTCGGGCAGGGCAAGGATTAGAAATCCGGACGTTGGCAGATGGATTTACGGTCAAAATAAAAAGACAAAAGAAAAGAGTTGTTTTGGCTTGAAATGGCAGCACAGAAACATTCCTTGATCATGGCATCAATTGAGTTGGAAAACATTCAACAAAAGAATGGATATTCTTTAAAAAAAGGAAAGTGGGTTGAATTAATTCAACCCACTTTCCTTTGTTAGTGACTAATTCGGTTAGAAACTGATGTCAGATGATGTAAACAAATATTATGTAACAGGTTTATGATGGTGCCTGAGGAATCTGGAAGATAGGCAGATTAGTCAGGGGTGAATAGACATAAAGTTCTGAGGTCTGTTTGTTCATTTGTGAATGAATTGAGCGAGAAAATGAAAGCATTCTTTTTATAACAAAACATGTTGTCTTGTTTTTTATACCAAGGGAAACAACTCTTGGCCTAACGAAAAGACAAATTGTATTATCTTCTTTGCACCCAAAACTTTGGATTAATCAAAGGAAAAAGATTGATTCAGTGATTACTTTACACTTGGACAGGTTTAAGAAATAATTTGATTTATTTTTTTGTGACATTAATATAAAGAAAAAGATTAATTCAAAATATTGTATTAGAAAATATTAGAAAAAATGATTAGCAGGAAATAAAGAGTTAAAACTATGGAGGTATGGAAGTAAAAGCAATCGGATTTTCAAAAATAGATGTGGGTAGAGGATTTTTAAGCAGTAGTTAGATTTATTTTCTTAGGGTTCTACTTTAGTTAGTCATATTCTGTTAGTGATTTGGTGTTTTTTAAATTATAGCAGGTTAAATTAGTAAGCAAATCTTTTTATCATGAATGGATTTTATTAGTGTTAAGTGAAATTAAATGGGTGATTGAAATCTAGCATGTGGGAGAAAAGAGTGTTTTGGTAATTATTCAGTTTTATTGCTTTTGTATGGGCATACATTCTATATAGGTTTTGTTTTGTCAATTTAGATTTTGTGGCATTCTTGGTATGGAATCTATACCCACATGTCCCAACATTACACCAGGACACGGGATGAGTTTTAAATTTAAGAAATGTATAAGCTGTTATTAATTTATAATGTTGAGGAATTCACAAAGTAATGTTTAAAAAAAATACCATTTTATTAGTTTTTAAAACGTAATTTCTCTATTCTCATTGTGAACTTTACGTAGAATATATAATAATTTTAACGTGGAATATATAATAATATAATAGAATATATAATAATTTTAACGTAGAATATATAATAATTTTAACGTAGAATATATAATAATATAATAGAATATATAATAATTTTAACGTAGAATATATAATAATATAATAGAATATATAATAATTTTAACGTGGAATATATAATAATATAATAGAATATATAATAATTTTAACGTGGAATATATAATAATATAATAGAATATATAATAATTTTAACGTGGAATATATAATAATATAATAGAATATATAATAATTTTAACGTGGAATATATAATAATATAATAGAATATTTAATAATTTTAACGTGGAATATATAATAATATAATAGAATATTTAATAATTTTAACGTGGAATATATAATAATATAATAGAATATTTAATAATTTTAACGTGGAATATATAATAATATAATAGAATATTTAATAATTTTAACGTGGAATATATAATAATATAATAGAATATTTAATAATTTTAACGTGGAATATATAATAATATAATAGAATATTTAATAATTTTAACGTGGAATATATAATAATATAATAGAATATTTAATAATTTTAACGTGGAATATATAATAATATGATAGAATATATAATAATTTTAACGTGGAATATATAATAATATAATAGAATATATAATAATTTTAACGTGAAATATATAATAATATAATAGAATATATAATAATTTTAACGTGGAATATATAATAATATAATAGAATATATAATAATTGTAACGTGGAATATATAATAATATAATAGAATATATAATAATTTTAACGTGGAATATATAATAATATAATAGAATATATAATAATTGTAACATGGAATATATAATAATATAATAGAATATATAATAATTGTAACATGGAATATATAATAATATAATAGAATATATAATAATTGTAACGTGGAATATATAATAATATAATAGAATATATAATAATTGTAACGTGGAATATATAATAATATAATAGAATATATAATAATTTTAACGTGGAATATATAATAATATAATAGAATATATGATAATTTTAACGTGGAATATATAATAATATAATAGAATATATGATAATTTTAACGTGGAATATATAATAATATAATAGAATATATGATAATTTTAACGTGGAATATATAATAATATAATAGAATATATGATAATTTTAACGTGGAATATATAATAATATAATAGAATATATAATAATTTTAACGTGGAATATATAATAATATAATAGAATATATAATAATTTTAACGTGGAATATATAATAATATAATAGAATATATAATAATTTTAACGTAGAATATGTAATAACGTGTGTAAATCTGTAAAATGAGTTGATTAAAAGTTGAAATGAGAGTAAAATTGATAAAAATTAAAGTTGCCCAAAGAGGCATTATAAATTCTACACTCAAAAAATAGGCAGATTGTTATTGTATCTGCCTTTGAACACCAGCTTCTATTTCCAACTGAAATAACGTTAACGGATCAGCGTCCAGAAATTGTCATTTGGTCCCTTAAGTTGAAAAAAAGGTTTTATCATTGAGTTAATGGTAATGTTTTGGGAAATATTCGACTAGGCACATTTGTGTAAGTTGGAAAAATACAAAGATCTACAAGAACAATGTGTCAGAAATGGCTGGATAACTAATGTATTTCCTATCGAGGTCAGATGCTGAGGTGTTATTGCCAACTCAGCCTCCACATCTAATCTAGGACTTTCTCCATTAGACGAGGGAATACATAAAAAAGATTCTGCTTAGAGTGAGGATAATCCCATAAAGTCTAGTAATATTGTGAGATACTGCTTAGATGCTCTAGTGGTAATGATGCTTCAGCCTCAAAACCATGCCTGAACCCAGAGTCATCATCTGATGAGGGTTTTGTTGAAAGCAATTTTGCTGTATAAACATTTTAGAGAAAAACAAAATCTCTGTTTAGTGCTTGCTGACAAATTTCCAATCGAATCTTCTATTCAATCTATAAGGAAAGATCACTTTATTTATTTGTCTTTATTCTATTCGAGTTGATGAGAAAGTGGGGGAGGTATCTCACAAGGAGAGCATGGGGCAATTGCTCCTATCGGATAAAGAGTCCTACTTTGTTTAAGTTTTTTTCTATTTTCTGCTTTTTTCACTTCAGCCACACAGGTCTTCAGTCAATCATTATATCGAATTGAACCTTTTATCAAAACACATTGCAATCAATCGATTTCCAACAAAATACTTATATGTAGGTATGTTAATAATACTTTAGCTCAATGAGGAAAACTACCTGTATTTACCTGCCATTGCCGGGATTGTGACATAGAACTTTTTTAAATATATATAAATGTCACTACCTTCTATGCCCTCGAAAAGAACAAAAAATCTTCAACCCATTTCACTTAGAATAGTTTAGGTGACTGAAATAGGAATTAACCTGTAATATTTTAAACACATGGATTCATAAGATCTGACTTACCTTGTATTGGAAGCCAATAATAAATTTCTGTTCCTTAAAAATCATCAAAGTTCGTTTGTTTGGAATGAGCCATTTGTATAAATAAACAAAATTTAATTTTAAGAAATGATTTTCCATCAATGAAGTTAAAAATTGTCTACAGTAATTTAAATGCATTTTCACTTTTAGGCTTAGAACAAACGTAGTAATTGGTCAAAACTATGAAAAATTATGTCGATTAGCCAATGAAAATGCATCTGACAGAAAAGCCAAAGCAAGAAGTGGTGCATACAAAAATGTCTCCTATGATATAAAATTGTTAATGAGTGACAGTGGGAGAACTAACTTTGATAGAATAACTCCTCCCTCCTCTCAAATGTCACTAAGCAAAATGGAAATATTGATAGGATATGTAATCAATGAAATCGACTGGAAGTATAATTTTTATTTTTAAGAACATGGCTCAATATTTGCCATAAATAACTGGCAAAAGAGACTAAGAATATACAAGATATGAGAAAAGCTTTTAAACATTTACATATGATTTTCACTTTGGTTTGTTCTACTTGATATATAAGATAACAAATATTTTTCATCCTATTTTCCTTCCTGGTCGAAATTTCCTTGCCTCCCATGAGGGCAACATTAGACACAAAGTCGGTTCTTAATGTGGGAAAAGCCAGTCCCCAATAAAGGTGCAATATAGATTAGGAGAAAAATTTAAATTGCCTCAATCTAGAAGGGTTTCTTCCTCACTGACCAAGGACGGAATAAACTGAAGTGTAATATCAGAACATATACTACAATGCCAAGTAAGTTCCTAGTCGGTTCACTTGATTCAAGTATGAGTCTTGATTACAAAGATCGGATATTTTTACGGATCAAAATTCAAGTAAAAACTGCGAGATGATGCATTTCTTTAACCCACGTTTGTGATTCAAAATGTTTAGAATTTTGCCCTTAAAAAATTGTTATAAATTTTTATGGTCAAGTGTTTGAAGTTTCCATCTCCCTCTAAATCCTGCCATCTCATCCTTTCTTGAGTGCTTTTCATCTCTCTTCATCTCTTTCTCTCTCTTTCCATCTCTCTCTTTATCTTTTAATTCCTATTGTCTGTGTTTATTTTTAGCTACATACTTTTACTATCTGCCTATTCTCTTCTGATCAGAGTTCTGGAAAGAAAGTGCAGATGAAATATACTTTCTCTTATCATTTCCAGCCCTGAAAAATTCTCTACACCTAGATTTGATCGCAGTTGACTCCAAAGCAGTAATGACAACGTTACAATGAAGACGTTGCCATCCAAGAGAAATATCACCCGCCTCTCCAGACGATTCAATTCTTGTAAAATTAAAAGGAAATCAAAACAAACGAAAAACCTATTTTTTCCTGCTTGATATATATTTTCTACAATTGTTGAAATATATTTAGCTTTCTGCATTTAGCACCAAAAAATGTGTTGCAAAAACTGCTGAAGTGCATGTGTCGTTGCTGTCTTCAAACAGTCAAATGTTCTGTAGTTTTTGTTTCCAATTGCATATTTTTCTTTAATTTTGTGCATTTTGAGCCAGATGCATGTCGAATGATTGACCTTCGAATTTGGTATGCGTTTTCTACATCACTGTGCTTGCACATATCTATGTATATAAATTCTACAACTAAAAACAGAATATAAATTTGTGTTTATCTATATGACACAAAGTCACAAAAATCATTTGATTTTATACTAACAGTTTCATGCATGAAGTGGATTTTTGCAATTGTCAGACATTTGGATTTCTAAGTTGATTAGACGATTGATGCATGCATGTGTGTGTGATAATATAAAGAAAAACAATTTTTTTATATAGCTCAGATCAATTTTAATGATTTTGCCTGAACTTTTGGAGAGATTATTCAGTAGGTGAATATGCTTTGAATTCTCCCATAAACGTGTATAATTTTACTTTGCCCTGAAATTTACATTAAATCACAATGTGATACAACTCGATATGCCATTTTATTATATATATGTATATATATGTCATAGATTTTATTTGTCAAATTACATGACACATACATAACAGGTAAAGATAATAAATAATATAGACAATATTTATTTGTCATTTATCAATTTTCTCTTTTTTAGGAATTAAAATTTTTTAAGGTATCAAGCACTTTTGATAAAACACAAAACGAATGTTGATAACTCATGTGTACACACGTGTGTGTATATGGATTTAAAATGGCATTTAAACGAAGTTTCAGTCTGGTTTACACTCGTATCAAAGAATCCTTTATTATTAAAAGACTGGCACAAGGCAGAACATGAAATGAAAATAGTTTTTTTACCCAGTCTGTTTTTAAACACTTTTTTCTGAAGAGAAGCAACTATCTAAAAGTAAGCAGTAGAACACAAAAAAAAAAAAATCATAGATAGTTGCAAGAGAGGTTTTTCTAAACGAGTTTTAGACAAATTATATATATATATATATATAGATAATAAATATAATTGGCATCCCTAGACAGGGTGCAGGCGATATTTGTTTGCATGATTACTCTCTATAAAAAAAAACTTAAAATTTTTTTTTGAGATTTATTCATGAAACTTGAATCATTAGACTTGTTCTGCCGAGTTCACTTTAGCCTGTACTTTATGTAGCAGCTGGGTCTGTTAGTTAGAGTCTCATTCCAGTGTGCTTCATACAAAGAAATCGAGGGGGTTACAGTCAGGCAAGCTGGAAGGCTAGATGTCATGTGATGCGTGGTCGACAAAGTTCCCTAACAGGCAGACCTGGGTCTTCCGACTGATATGGTAGGGCACTGAGTCTTGCTAAACATTCTGCCACCTATCTGCAACTACCTCGTCAATCCAAGGTTTCACTACCTCACTCAGAATGCAGATGTTCAGCCATCGATGTTCAGTCTGAGGCCCCGATGGAAGAAGTAGGGTGGTATGATGTCACCATCACTGCTGACGACACCGAAGACGATGGTTGTCACTGGAAATTATTATTGTTATTATATATATATATACAGGGTGTGAACGATATTACCCTATGAAAAAATAACAGTAGTTTAATTTTTTTAGATTTATTTGTCAAACTTTCTCTTCATGGTTTATTCTGTCGATTTCACTCAATGAGATTTTAAAGAGAACTCATGTCGCTTCCACAAATATATATATATATATATATATATATATATATGTAGATCCAGATTGAGATGATGATTCTCATTAAGTCCTTAGCAGGGTACATTCAAGTAGAGAGCTCAATGTAAAGTATGAAGCATTATTGATAAAAATATATGGAAAAACTATAAAGAAAAAAGGAGTTTTTTGATAATGGTCTATTTCAAACTTATTAAATGGCTTCTTCAGATATATTTTATAGAAAAAAAATAATGATAAAAAAGATAGGTAAACCTTCTTGCCGAAGCAGATGTTTCATTCTTTTTTAATGAAGTTCTGAGAGGAACAGAAAGCCAGTCTCATTTACCAAATTCATTGATTATTTTCTGAACCTCCGTTGAGCCTGTTCTTTGATCCAGTTGCCTGATGATTGTAAAAGTCAACTTTTAGCATGAAATTTTTCAAATTACTGCTGTTGCTGTCTAAATCTTTAGACCACTGGAGACTGCGGTGTAAATTTTATATACACACACACACTCATGCGCGCACGCACACACACACACACACTAATAACCCAGTTTGCTTTTAAGGCTTCTTGTTAAAATGTGTGTGTGTGCCGGTAATAGTTTTTCATCATTTCTATGTATATATATTTAATTCTTTTTCTTTCTCTTCACCAAAACATGCATAAGAATGTACGCATAATCTCACACTATCTTACCTCACAATTTCTTGCTTCTGCATGCTTCTTTATAATGGGAGAAAACAATCGGCTGGTATTCCAGATGGCTCGCTTCTTAGTTGGATTCTGTTAAAAATAACTCTACTTCCTGAATTAGTCTTTTTTATATATCTTTCCGGAGCTGAATAGAAAACAAAGCTCTATACCAAGATCAAACCACTTTTCACATGTAAAATTTCATAAGGAATCCAATGTTAGTATTAATTTTGTATTAGTATTTTACAATAATCTTGTGGGGGTTTGCGCTTGCATCGGACATCCACAACAGTAACGACAAAATTTTACTTTACTTTATGTATAACTTAATTTATTTTCTAAAGTACTGGTAGGGAAAGGTATGAACTCGCACTTCTCTTTCAGCCTTGGATAAAATAGCAATTCGCCTTCAATTAATTGTATACAATAGGTGTTATGTTTCGGTATTACATAACACAAAAAGGGTTGATATGCCACAAAACAACCAAACCTAACCATCAATGTTATTGCTTTTTAGGTTTTTGATATAAACCACCAAAATAAACGAAAAACAAATGAAATTATATTAGCGAAAATATTATTCAAAGAATATAATTATCACTATTATTATTATTATTATTATTATAACGGCTTCCTATTATCAATATGACTTCTAAACAATCATCTAAAATAATAACACAAAAACACTGTATAAAACAAGTAACAAGACCACAAAACTTTAGCTCAAAATACAGCAAACCATAAGAAATATACTTATTAACTATTCCTAGACAAAAATATTTTTCTATCTTAAAAAAGAAAAAATCCTCAAATCTTAAATAATACTTGAAAGTATTATATAAGATTTGAGGATTTTTTCTGATCCCCCAAAAATGTATGGATAAAAAAATAAAATAAAATTCAAATAAAAAAATTTGAAAATAATTTTGCCAATCTCAACTAAACCTAACCTTTCTATGCACCCGCCATTTCTATTCAAACACAGAAATCTTTTAAAACTGCAAATAGCCAATATATAACAAAAAACTCTGCTCAAGGGATCAGTAACTCACGACAGTTGATTGGGGGCTAAATATCCTAAGATGCACCACACATGTTTAAAGTTTTCCTTTGGAGATCTGTAAAGTTCAGGTTGCTTAGGGTATTATATACTATACAACATATAAGAGTAGCCATCTAAAATTTAGCTTGTTATGTTATGCAAATATGTTTACCGTATAATTATGGATCATTCTTAATATTTTCCCTAACACCTTTTTTTTTTTTTTTTTTTTTTTTTTTTTTTTTTTGCATGTCTTTAAACAGTTATGTTATGTATTATTGCTTTTTTTCTCTTCAAATTATTTTGATTGTAAAATTTAAGAAAGAAAATCATTTTTCTTTTTTTTTTTCTTTTAAAAAGTTTAATGATTATAAATAAATTAGATTTTTTTAAAGATTCCTCTTGGTTTTTTTAAAGATTACTTTTTTAAAAAGATATTCCCATTTTGTAACAAGGATTTATCTTTTATAAAGTTTAATTTTTTTTAAGAATGTGTATGTATGTATATATATATATATATATTTAAGAAAAAAAACATCCTTTTTTAAAAAGTATTTTCCTAGATTTTCTGTAGCCTGTACCTGTCCCAAAATCAATGTTTAACACAGACAAGTAATTATATCATAAGACATTTAAAAATAAATAAAAACTCAGAAGAAATAACTTTTTGATAAAAAGTTCAATATATATATATATATATATATAAAAAGATTAGATGAAATATAGAACAGTTGATCAATATTATTAAAAACTAGCTCTACCTACCCGGAGTTGTCTAGGAGTAATTGAACAAAAAATTGGCGTATTTATGAAGGGACGGAAATTAATTTTGGTGACTTTAATTTGATAATTAAAATATTTTGTGAAATAAGAATTTTTTTAAAGTTTGTTTTAGTACTTAACGCAAATCAATTAATAGTAAATGTGGACGCAAGAAACACAATATATTTTTGAAGAACTAAGTATAATTGCATGTAATAACTTCCCTTTATTTTGATTCGCTGAGTAAAGGAAAATGTCTCCACTCTAACAATTTTCTTAGCCAGGATAAGTATTTTCAGAAAAAATTATGAGTGAAATATTTGTCTTAATAACATAGTGAAAGAAAAAAAAATGAAAAATAGGCTTGTCTGAATTGAGTATCGATATGCTAGGCTTATTTGGGTCTCACTTTGAAAATTCAACAAAATAACTTTATATGTTGGATAAAAACAAAATATTTCAATTGGTACATAATCTTTAACGGCTAATATAGTCTAACTTTCAGTCAATGAGACCTTCTTTAGGGCACGGTGTGTTAAGGATTCTGAACCAAACTTATGAATAATGAAAAAAAAAGATTCTTTTAAAAAATAACATTTTTCTTTTTACTCTTCATAAATGTGGTTCCCACCATTTAATTCACTATAGACATGAAGGCACTAAACCGTATAAGGTTCAAAGGGTTAGATTCCCTCCACAGAAGTGTCCTCTGTGGAGGTGGGTAAGGGTCATGAGTTTCTGAATAAATTTGTATGACCTTTTACAGTAACAAGAGTGAAGATATCTCTAAATATGGGCTACAGAATAAGAACTGGACCAAAGTGTAGTAACTGTGCTGATATATGGTCCAGTCGCTTTTGATTCCTCTCAAAATAGTGAGTATGCTGAAGGGATGGAAGACTATTTGAAATGGTCCTGATCTTTGAAAGGTGCTGGATTCCTCACATTAACCTGACATTCCTTGTCACAGCTTACCTGAGTTGGGTGTAAATAGTGACTGGTTTATATAATAGGTACAGTACATGTACTAAAAAAAGAAAAACAAAGACTAAGGTTTAATGTTAGCTATAATACCAAGATGAGGACACAACTCTCGGAACCATACTCCATTAATTACCACAGGAAACTTGGAAACTAGCTCGTTGAGACAATGATTAAGAAAATAACAAAGAGAAAATTCTGTCGTTTTTAACCAAACGTGTATCCATAGATATACGAGGCCTGTCTAAAATGTATCCGACCTTAAGCCAGAAAAAATATTTCAAATACGTGACGGGGTTGGGACCCTAATCCCCTTCAAAGTAGGGCCCTTGTGCTTGCACACACTTAGCCCACCGATCCATCCACTCCCGGAAAAACCTCTGGAAGTCTTCTTTTGGAATAGTGTTCATCTCCGCCATTGCGTTCCGCATTATCTCTTTTTTTGCACCCTCTCAACAACACAGTTTGGGGCCTGTCAGAAGGCTGGTAACTCTCCGCTGATATGCGCCCATTTTTGAATCAGTTGAACCACTACTTAATTTGTGTTACACATCGCATCTTCTCCAAACACCTGCTGAATCTAACGCTACGGCGGAGATGAACACCATTCCAAAAGAAGACTTCCGGCAGTGGATGGATCGGTGGGCTAAGTGGTTGAAGGGGATTAGGGTCCCAACCCCGTCACATATTTGAAATATTTTTACTTGTCTAAGGTCAGATACTTTTTAGATAGGCCTCGTGTGTGTGTATATATATATATATATATATATATATATATATATATGAAATCATAGTTTTGATAGTTAATGATCGAAACATATCCATGGGAGTGTTGCTGTTGCACATGTTATATATATATATATATATAAACATGTGCAACAGCAACACTCCCATGGATATGTTTCGATCATTAACTATCAAAACTATGATTTCATATATATATATATATATATATATATAATGTAAGATAAACTGTTATTATTCAGTAATAAAGTAATAATATATCTGATTCAACAGTGCAAATGTTAAAATTGTTATTCATAGAGCAAATATATTTATAAGTAATTTGGCTTACACTAACTGGTTCCTTCAAAGCCAAGTCTTGGCTGTGAGGAAACCAACAGGTCATATGTTGGCATTATCAGTATAAGCTAAATACCTTATATGTATATATTGCTAGTTGTACCTACTTGGTATTCCCCAAAAATCATTAATGTTAATTTAGTTTGAATTTTTTCATTAAAAACAAATGTAAATTACGAAAAAAAAAAAAAAAGAAACCTCAAAACGTAAGGAAGATAATTCATTTTATGTCTCTTAGCTTTTTAGGTAATTATTTAAAATTATCTCCATTGTAATAATCTTACTTTCTAGAATTATTTTTGGAAAGAAACTGAAGTGAATTAACCTTATTTAGTGTAAAGGGCAAAATGCAAGAATAAAACGAAGAAATCGCTAATCAGAATCAAATATCGATTTGTCAGATCTATTACTATTTAAGTCTAACAGGGAAAATCTGACACGGTAAATTTATATTTTTCATTGAATTATATCTTCACATATATTAAAATATTTCTATTATTTGTTGCAAAAGTGCTCAATGAAAAGTAGAACTTTATAAACATAGAATTTTGAATGGCTACGCAAATTGTATAGTAACATATGACTCAATAAGTCCCGGTCCTTACATAGATGCCACCATGATTTTTTAATAAAGTACTAACCTTCAAATGGCACGTGTCAAAATTTGAGCCCAATTGGATTTGTTTACAGATTAGTTATTTAAGTGAAGCTACTGCTGCGAATTTAAAAAATGTTTCAAAAATCTGAATTTTGAATATTGATAAAGCATTGCTTTCTGATGGGAAAAATACTGTTCAAGCAAAGCAATGGCTTGATAAGTGTTATTCGAAATCTAGTCTGTCAGAAACAACGGTTAAAATGTGTAGGCTGACTTTAAACATGGTCGTACAGACACAAATGATGCTGAATGCTCAGGTCGCCCAAATTTGGCAATTGTCCCAGAGAACATAAAAAAAGTCCACAAACTGGTTTTGGCCGATGGTAAATTCAAGTTGCATGAAATAACAGGAATTGAAGATATTAGGAGTCTGTTCACAATTTAGCATGAACATTTATCAATCAGAAAGCTGTGTTCATAGTTTATCAAAAAACAGAGCATTTTTTCAACACAGCAAAAAGGAATTTTTGCATTGATATGTGGTAATGGATGAAACATGCATCCACCACTTCACTCTGGAGTCAAATCGACAGTCAGCTGAATGCAGAGCAGCACGTGAAAGCTGTCCAAAGCGACCGAATATGCAAACATCAGCAAGCAAGGTTTTGGCCTCCGTATTTTTTTCATTGGTTGCTTTGAGAAAGGAAGACCCATCAATAGCGAATATCATATAGCATTATTGGTGCATTTGAAAGAAGAAATTACCAAAACGTGGCCACAAATGAAGAAAAAAATGTGCCCTTTCACCAAGACAATGCACCGTGTTACAAGTCGATCGCAACGATGACAAAACTACATGAATTGCACTTTGAATTGCTTCCACACCATTCTCAAGATCTGACCCCTAGAATGCTCCAGAGAAAGAAATTTGGCTCTAATGAAGAAGCGATATCGGAAATTGAATCATATTTTGAGGCCAAAGACAAATCGTTCTGCAAAAAGAATATCAAATTGTTAGAGAAGCGTTAAAATGTGTGTATCACTCTAGAAGGAGACTATGTTGATGAATAAAGTAGAATTTTGCATAAAAGTTGCTGTGTTATGCTTTCAAAGTACAGATTTTTTTTCTTTTCAATGAAATTCCCAATTGTCGTTTTCTCATTTTATTTTGATTCATCCGATCGCTTTTGGCTGTCATTAGCCATTTTTAAGGAATAATCTATATACTGTTTTAAAGTTATGTTGTTTTGGGAATTTGCCTGTACACAAATAGGAATATGTGATTGTCTATTCCTTTTTTTTGTCAACCAGAATACACATTACTAAGGCAGTAGTTTTTACAATGTTAATCTCGCGTAAGTCTAAAGGATTTCTTTTTCACCAGATACATGTTTTATAAATTTAAAGAAATTAGCATGACAAAAAGCACATAAATAATTTTTTTTAAACTAAGTGACCTTTTTTACTAGACGTGAAGCAAAATTCGGCATTAGTTCAAAGCAAATTATTTTTGCTTAAAAACATAATTTCTAATATTTCTTGCCAATAAAGACAACATTTAAATACATCCATCATGGTATTTGCATATTTGCATATTTTTTCATAAAATTTCAAATATTTTTCTTTGTACTAGTTATGAAACAGAAGAAGCTAGGTAAAGATGGAAATTGACATACCAGGCTACTGTACCAACACTGCTCAAGAAATGTATATAAACTAGTAGTAATGATAATATCACTATTTGTAATTATATTTTTCAACCCCAATAGTTACAATTATTGATTGTAATATCTTTGTGAATTTAGTTTCCAAATATATGGCCACATTTGCATGCTATATTGTTGATAATCGTCGATTCTAATTTTATTGAGAGCTTTGTCAATTGTGAATTTTCTTTGATCAATTGGAAAGGAAGAATCAGTACTTATAAGAAGTCCGGATAAAGATATCCTTGTCAATCTTATTCAACTGAAATATATATATATATATATATATATATATATATATGAGGATTATAGAAATAATAATCCAACGTAATGGAAAATGAAAAAAAGAAAATTGTTCATATATTCATCAACGTTTCGTTTTTATTTCAAAACTTTCTCAAAATGACTGATTTGACTTCTATGTTTTTCTTCAAATCAGTCATCTTGAGAGTCTTGAAATAAAGACGAAACGTTAATGAATATATAAACAATTTTCGGTTTTTCCTTTTTTCGTTTTCCATTAATGCAGACTTTTTTGTGAGTTATAGCTTAGTTTCTACAACCTCAATATTTAATTCAGTTTCACGTTAATCAATTGGAGCAGATGAAGCTATCTTCTTGAAATAATGTATTTCAAATAAATTTTATTGCAAACTATGAAGTTAGAATGAGCAAATATAAATTAAAGCCATTGGTCTAACGATACATTAGACATGAAATTGTAATCCAATATACAAACTGTAAACTGGTCAAATTAAAAATCACTTTTTTATTTATTTAAAAAAAAAAAAATTTTCATTTATTTTTTTTTCATATTTTCATTTTTTTTTTTTATTCCTTTGAATTTTTCTTTCGATTGTTTTTTCCCCTCTGCATTGTAATAACCTTTTTGACCATGTTTATTATTTTCCTATGTTACTCTGAAAATTTGAACAAAGTATTTTACAATTACTTTTCAGCTGGTCTCAAATTCAGCAAAGTGTGATGTTCAGTCAAGTTCCTGTCTTCGTACTGATCGTCCTAGCTACAGTAGCGTAAGACTTAACTGCCCTCTTTCCTTCAACTCAAACCCTTCTCTTCTCTTTCTCTCTTTGGTTGAACAAAATTATTCAGAGATTATTTTGTTTTCTGTCACACATATGCACACACTCTCTATTTCTCACACACACACACACTCTCTCTATATCTATCTCTATCTGCCTGTCTGTACTTGTCCATTAATATTTTTTACAAAAAGCATGCCTTTTTTATTTTATTGTCTTAAGAAAAATTTACGAAAAGAATTAAAAATAGTCTGTACAGAGTTATTGTTTTCTATCGTCGACTAGCGACCTTTAAGAAAACTGTTTGACTTTGGCAAACACACACAAATATGTGAGTTAGAATGCGCATTCTAGAACTCTCTGTGGATGAGATGACTTATATAATGTGAAGAGATTCAATGCAAAACGTAATAAATGACGTTTTCAAAATTAAATCACAACTACCAAAAGATTTTCATTTCATCATGGGGGTGGGGGGAGGGGGGGGGGGGTAAATTAATTTTTACATAATGTGATATCTGTCTAATTTTTTACAGTTAAATTCTAAATTAAAATGCTTCTGTATAGTCTAATTTCTCAATTTTAAGAAATTGAATTTATCGCATTTTGCATTCAAACTCTTCATATATAGAGAATGTACAGGGTTTTTTTTAAAGAAAAATTGACCAGAGTGCTCAATTAACAGTCAGTCCAGAGTCCAACATATTTATTCAAAAAGGTACAGTAGAAGGGTGAAAAACGAACTGGTAGTTTCATAGTACAATCCCGTTTTCTGAATTCTAAGAAATTGGAGAAAAAACAGGATGCTAATTCTCAGCATTAAACTTGTAAGCCTTCCAAATTTTGTCCTTCAACACTGAGGAAACGGGATTCGTTTTTTACTTTTTTACTGTACTTTTCAAAATAAACACACCCACATACATACATATACATTTAATGTATATGATAAATTGCAACAAATAAATGTTATTGATTGTTTACTTTGTTACGTATGTTTCATGCTTCGTGCAATCTTCTGATCGCAATAAATCTTTATCTTTCGGCAACGTTTGTTATTCATTGTTGATGTGATTCTGTCAGAATTCCATTTATGGAATGTTGTGAAGTGGTTTATTGAGTGGTAAGGTGGAAATATGAAGAAATAAATGGATGAAAACGATTTTAAGTAGATCAACAATAATAAATGATTTATTTACAATTGGGAAATTACTACAAAATGAGGAGGTTTCATGTGTTGCTAAGCCAACGTCAGTAAGCATCCTCCATTTAATTGTCCTGTTTTGTTGTCATCTGGTCAAATGCAGGAGCAGATAACCCTGGCCGATCAATCAAACTTAAAAACGTCCCTTGGCAAGCGAGATAACTTTAGGGTCCAAAAGGGTTTTCTCCCATTAAACATTAAAGAGTGGCTTATGCATCCATAGCATGGAGGACTGATTGCAGCTACGGGATGTCATTTGACTACCGTAGCTGCAGAACACAGTTTTTAATTAAAAAAAATTTTTTAAATTATGCATCCATCTAACGTAGACATTGACTAAATCACATCAAGGTGAGAAATTATTTGAATAATTGTTATTTGACAAGAAATAAAAATTTGAAACAAAATTATTTTAAATGTATTCCTGTCAGAAGATGAAACAGATGTAATAGTAACTCGTATCTATGACCAAACTTATCTACTGTCATTTTTCATTTGTCTCTATTTTAGAAATTAGATTTTTTTTGTAAATCATCATTGAAAAAAAAAATTCTGTTTGTGACTTTGCATGTTTTTTTGTCCAATTCGTGTTCGAATCGACTAAGATTTGTTGGGTCTGTCAGATGGAATTGAATGTAGTTATAAGTCGACGACTGTTTGTAATAGTAGTAATAGTATTAATCTTGGAATTAATATTTAACTTCAGTGGACAAATAAGATATTAAAAAGAAAAAAAAAGAATCTATCAAGACGCATTGCATGTATATTTTATTTTTTACAGTGAGCATGTTTGCTTGAATTATTAATAAAAAATATTTCACAGAAAAGAAAAACGATAAATATCTGGAAAAAAAATGTTATACCCCAGGTTTAAAAAAAAAAAGGAGAAAATTTGTCAATGTTTATATGTTTTTATTTTTCATAAAAGTGACCCCCTCTTGTTTTTTTTCTTAAAAAAAAGAACAACTTTCACAAAGTGATTTAAATCCTCCACTCTATAATTAAGTGTGTGTGTGTAAAAATAAATAAATCTACTTATCATCGCAAGTAAAAAAACATGCCAGATGAAACCATTTCAAGTGTTATGGGGAAGTGAGATAGCAAGTCAGACAACCCCTGCTGCCTAAAATGAATTCGGAAAGAAATCCTCCACTCTCAATAAAATAGTCAACGGGTGGGGTTTTTTCTTTAGGGCATCAGAAATGATAATTTGTAGATGAATAATCAAATTACTGACATACTTCTATGATTTTATATGAATATTAGTGTAAACACTGGCAAAGCACAATTTTTTTTTTTTTTTTTTTTTTTTTTGGCATTGTTGATGGAGGGTGTACGATCATAATATATATATATATTTTGGTTTCAACAAAGATACATTCCTAACAATGTTGTAACTTGATTTTCAATGTACGTCGGAACACATGTAAATGAGCATGTATTTCACCACAGTAGTAATGTCCTAATCTTGGATATAAAGACTATATTTCTATGATATATATATAGATTAAGGAGGCATGATTGGGCACACAAAGTTTGGGAGAGAAAAAAAACATACCGAGATTGTCATAACATGAGGGTCGTCTGTGTAAGTAGGTTGTGTACATGTATGTGTCTGTGTGTGTAAGTAGGTTGTGTACATGTATGTGTCTGTGTGTGTATAAACAAGGTGTCTAAAAATATTGACATCATTTTAAAAGCATTTATCTTGAAAACTACTGAGCCTAGCTCAATGAAATTGAACAGTTTACGTGTTGAATATCATCAGTTTATTCTGGGTCCAATTTCATAAGTGTTTAGTATGTGACATGGCACACGTCAAGTCAGTAGTTAAGCTCCTGCCAAACATGCTGTAGCAAATCCTCGGTAATATCCAGTACGGAAGTGATTTTCTCAAGTTTATCAATGCTAGCAGAAAGTGGGGGACATAGACACTCGGAAACAGAACAAAAACAAAACATTAAATATAAAATCTTTATTCGTTTCTATGCATTCTGTGAAAACTTGATCTTATTTCAATAAGAATTACCAAAATTATTGGTCTGCGAAGCGATGCCAAATTTTTAGGGACATATTCAAAATTATTTTGAAGTTGGTGTATATCTGATTCAATCGCACTCAATGTTAAAATAAGTCACCCACAATCGTGGTGGAATCGTTCAGCTATGTTTGACGCCCATCAAATCTGTGAGCCTACTTTATGCACTAAGACTGTGACGAAAGGTATGAACCTCACACTCACCTCTTTCCGCTTCCCAGATTTCGGAAAAAAATCTGAGTTCATTATCAACTGATCATTTCTGATAGTTGTTGTTTTCGGAATTGTGTAACACCACAAATGTTAATATGTTGTGAAATTGACAAATGTAGATTTTACTTTGTTTTTATTTTGTACATTCATCAAGTAAAAATAAATTGGTTATGTTTAAAGTGTTACAATGTTAACGCTGTCTGAAAAAATTCGTTCATTTCAGAAATACAGGGTGTCCCAAAAGTAAACACTCTTTGAATCAGGTTTCGGAATTTTTGAGATGAGGATTGATTATTTAGATTATTCGACTACTATTCTCATCTTGATTATTATTCTTGCGTTTTCGCCGATGTAACCTTTGACCTTCTTCAGGTGCATCTCGGCAAACTCTGGAATCTATACGAGATTTATAACTGAACGCTTTATTTAATCCACAAGGGTAGGGGATTGTTGTGAGAATAGCATGCAAGATGATAATAGTCGTCCAGATAATCCAAATAGCACACTCTTTGAATTGTTATAACTCGTTCAATTTATTGATTTTTGATATGTTAGCAAGATTGATTGAAGAGAAAGAATACACGTTTAAAGATTTTTATAGTAAAATTAACAAAAACAAACAAACTCAGAACTTTTAATAAAGATAGATGTTACTTGGGTTGATTTCAGAATTTTCATAAAATGAACTCAACTTATTTTCATGAAATCAACTCAAACTCTAACCTGGCCTGCTCAATACACGTTTCATATTGCAAAGAAATGGACCTAGAAACGTCCAGCAACATTTTCTCCAATACTTGAGCACATTCTTCTTCAATTGCTACTCTCATTTTAGCAATTGTTTCAGGTTTTCTACTGTAAGCATTGTTTTTAAGAAACACCCACAAAAAGAATTCCAAGGGTGTAAAATCTGGTGATCTAGTTTGGAATTCAACTCTCCCTCTGCTTCAAATCGATCTGCGTTGAATGGCTTCATCCAGATAAGCTCTCACATCACAGTGAAAATGGGGAGGTGCACCATGTGTATGCATTATTTTGGGGATACCCTGTATTGTTAAATTAACATTTTCTTTCTAGGCAATTCTTAAAGTTAAGTTTTACCATTGATTTAAGTTTTGATTCCTTTGTTTGCAGCATCTAAACATATTTGTATCTTAAATTTTTATTTTTAATTAAAAATTGTTTTGTGCTTTTTATTTTTTTTTTTTTAACTAACGAAAATAAATATTGACTATCCTCATTTTTTATGTGTATTTTGAAACAAAAAAGAAACTGGAACATTTATTTCTCCTGGATCCAATTTTCATTTGTGGATTGTCTGCTTGAAAAAAAAAATGCATGATATTCCATTTTCAATTGAAAATTCTTTGAAATGCTTTTTTTCGAGATATTTCATTCCAAATATGTGTGTATGTATATTTATATATAAATGAACAAATCTGTATATAAAAGTGAAGACTAAAAAAATGTTTATACAAACCATGCGTTCAATTTATTTTATTCATTTATCTTTTTACTTGATTCTACTTTGCTGATTGAAGTATCTTCAAAATGTATTTTTCAATATGAGTCATTGGTGATGGCTTTATTGCTTGTTTTAGATTTTTAAACATCATACTCACTCAACCAGTAACCTGCTCTTGCTTTGATTGGAAACAAGCACACTACACAACTAAATGACATGTGAAGAATTGTATTATTGGGATTATTCGGACTACTGTTCTCATTGGTGATGTTATTCTCACGTTTCGGTCGATGTAACCTTTGACCTTCAAGTGGGTCTTGTCGAACTTGGAAATTTTGAAATTCCGTACAGATTCCAGAGTTTGACAAGATCGGAGGTTACATCGACCGAAACATTCTGAGAATAACATCCAAGATGAGAACAGTAGTCTGAATAATACAAATTATCAATCCTCATCTCAAAAATTCCGAAACATGGGAGGATTGTTACACTGTTTTTTGTTAAATTAATGCTTATATTTAACTGAAATTCTGACGAGACCTACACCAAAATTCCTCCAGATTTTGACCATTCATCCCCCTAATTTATTGAATCATTAACATTTGATAAAGGCTCTAATTTTTAACATAAACTTCACTGCATCCTGGGCAGTGTCAGGTTGGGACAGCTAGTTGAATATAATCTGCTATTCTTATAGGTTTTAGAAAACTGACAATGCAAAGGTACGAGCATTGGGTGAATCAGAAGAATCGATGAGAAACAAGGCGATAAACAGACAGTAAGAAATAAAAAGAAAATTATTGCATATTGTTTCATTTTCGGACAATAGTGTGTTACACGGTATCATAGTTCAGCAAACCAGAATAGTACTTGACTCAAAGTCAGCAGCAAACAGTGTTCGGTCAGATTTAGTTGTTCCTGATATTAAAGACTTCCTGTTTTGGGTCACTTACTCTTGTGGTTTGCCAATTTTGTACTAATTTTTATTTATTAATTTATTTATTAAATTGTTAACTATTTTGTACTTTCACCTAACAAAGCCCCTCCCTCCCCATGTTAAGAATTGCTTTCTAAATAATAACGTTATTATTTTAGCACGGTCCGTAATTATTTAGAAAGCCATTCTTAACATGGGGAGGGAGGGGCTTTGTTAGGTGAAAATCTAATTAAATTTGGCAAACTAGAACTCTGGCCGGAAGTTATATTACGGATGAAGTTTAATATCAGGAACTATCTCTGACCGAACACCGTTTGCTGTTGACTTTGAGTTGGATACTCTTCTGGTTTGCCCATACTTCTTCTGATATATTTCAAAGATATTACCTCCTTTTTAAAGTATGTCCATTTCATGGATATCGTGTATAAAATATATATTTTTTTTTTAATTCAAAAAGAAATATGGACTTAGTTATGAATAAAAGTGAGTGTGCATATTGATTTGCGTTCAAAAAAAATTCTGACAGATCTTCAATATCAGTGAATATGACATTCGTTGGTGATGGCCACGATGTTGGCTATATCTATGTCAGATAGTAGACAGTGTTCAACACTAAGTGTATCAAAGGTGACATCCACATTTTCTAAAATGAAATAGAAAAGTTCTTTTCTATAGGATTCCAAGTTCTACATGAATGACATACAATAAATTTAACATACGGTTGTCCAACATCACACACATACACGTATGTGTTTCGGAATTTTTTAGATGAGGATTCATTTGGACTACTGTTTTCATCTTGGATGTTATACTCACAACCCTGGACCCATGACGTAACGGATAAAGTGCTAATTAATAATTAGTTCTAAGTGACAGTCTTCTGCGGGTTGAAGGTTCAATCCTCAATACAGGTGATACTAAGAATATTTAATTAAAAATTACTTAAGACTTCTCCTGGGTCATGGCTGACAACGAGAAGAATCTACCCCTGTGGATTAAATCAAGGGTTCAGTTCGAAATTCCGTACAGATTCCTGATTTAGACATAAACATTCCCGAATTGAACAAGACTCATGTTAAGAATGTTGGATGGTATATCGGCTGAAACGTGAGAATAACATCCAAGATGAGAACAGTAGTCCAAATAATCAAAATGATATTTATATATATATGTCATCCACAGATACTGTATCACTGATCTTCAGTGTGGCTAGACAGGTAATTCTTCAAGCTATAATTAAAACTTGTCCATCTAGTTGACAGTCGGTGCTTCTACCCATTTGGCCATGAGTAAGTAAAATCTCCACGTTTATATAAACACTGTCAACTACTGAAGAGTGCTCCATTCGTTTTTACAAAGCGCTTTGCATTATCGCTAATAGTAGTTCGTTAATTAGATCTATAAATATGGTAATTGTATCTGTGCGTGCATCGGTTGTCGATGGTTCACATCCAAGCAAACCCAATGTCGTATTTGGAATCGGCAGCTTCCGAAAGATGTTTAACCTCGTTTTAAATGATTAAAAGTTTTTGGGTTTTCTATTATAATGACTATCAAATCTATGCAACTACAGGGAGCATAGTTTTGCTAGCATGACAAACAAACATATACTACACAGACGCCCCTCCCAAAAGATGAGGTAATGCCTGGGAAGATGGACTCATGATAACAGAACAGATATTACACTACCCTGCCTCTGAATCGAGTATCGAAAGATAGTATATTGGTCTGAAATAGTATAGTAAACTGAATTGAACATGAAAAAATAGTACATGAATAGAAGTAATAGCATAATTTCGGCTTCAGACAGACAGATATCAAATCTCCATTAGTAATAGATGTCTAATAAAATGCTGGGCTATTTTGTTTAACATCTTATTTACCTTTATGATCCTTTAATGTTGCCAACTGTTATTTTAAACAAATGTTTTACCTTTGTAAAGGAATTGTTTGAAGAACAGTAGACATAAATTGGTAAAATGAGGGGATTCATAGCTTTCCCAAGTTTTATTTTTCATGTTTATGTGACACGATGATGAATTTGCTGATGCAATATTAATTGACTAATTAAGTTAAATTATGGAATAATTAAAAGAAAATGGGGGTCAACACACTTTTGAAGCAATAAATGTAGCTAAATTTTATTTTCACAAACGATTAATTCAAAAGGTTATATTCTTTATATTTGAGTGATAACAAACGATTAATTCGAAAGGTCATATTCTTTGTATTTAAGTGATAACAAAAATCATCGATTTTGATTAGGAATTACGGAAGTCGAAAAGGTCATGATGAAATCATAATTCTGAGAGGTGGTATTTCCTGTGTCTTAGATGACAGCTGAGGGAAAGGACTCAAACTGAATTGTGTTTACAATTTGAAAGGTTACGTTACAGGTTTAATTGACAACTGGAGAAAATTATTTGTTTGGACTTAAATGAATTATTATGACGTATTTTCTGGTCAGATTGATAAAAAACAAAACAGTTTATAAGAAGGATGTTGTAGTTTGCTTGAAGCATTATGCGTATTGTGTAAGAAGTTAAATTTTGAAAGCGATAGCAATTCAATTTGGTTAAAAATACTGTTGGATATGAGACAAGGTAAGCAGATCTAATGACAATATTGAAGAATTCAATAATTTTCAATTAAATATTTATGTACCAACGTAATGTTTCCAATCAGGATGGTATAATTATTTTAATTTTCGAGGTAAACCTCCTTTTCAGAAAGAAATTACCGCTCAATGTGTTTTTGCCTGGAAGTCGGGAAAACTTATGGGATGCTCTTTGTGGTAGTCTCATAGAAGTTAATTATTTATCATTTAATTATTGTTGTAAATGTTAGTTGATATTTTGTGTTTGCTTATTAAATTATTAGTTATTATTATACTCCCACTACTTGGTTCTTATTTAAATGTATTATTTTTACTTTTTAATTATGTGCGTTTATCCCTATTCAACCTATACGTCTAAATCGGCCTTCAATGTAAGGGGAATAACTCGTTGGAACTAAGCCGAAACTCACCACCATTATGGGAGACAATTCGGAGCTTTAATTAATTTTCTCCATTTCTTTTCTTTTTTTTTCTCTTTTCACCGGCTGCTTTTATACCTCATATATTGTTATTTATTATCATTACTACTATCAACAATTTATGCTGGCAAATTAAAAAGGTCAGAGTGCACCTGTCATATCTGATAATATGCTTACCTGTCAACAAATATACTAAGGCATGCTATTCTTAAAATAAGACCTAGCCTACATATTGTGACTTGGCATTTTTCGATGAAAAAAGCTCTCATTAACGGACCAATCGTAAGGGAGCAGAAAATGCAACATAATTTGTGATTGGTTAGTGAATAACAAAACTTGTCTCAAGTGGATCAGTTCAGCAGAAAACAGTCGGTTAGTCGCAGAAGACAGATTGTCAGTCCAAGAGACAGAAAAAGGGACTGAAGTTGGCGACTGATCGAAAGCGGGAGTAAAAATAAAATTCTTTCCAAATTCGACCTCATCTGGGAGACAAAAGCACAAAATAAATTTCAAAGATCCCTAATCAAAACTTGACACTACTATAACTAAATATTTGGAAATGTAAAAAGAATTGGAATCAGGAATTTTGAACAAAATTGATAATTGTATCAGAATCAGAAAAAATATTGGAATCGTCACATCACTAGTATCAACCCAAGAGTTTTAAAAAAAAAAACATCACTAAAAGTTTGGATACAATGGGTAAGAGGGTAAGTACTCACATAATACAATATCATTTAAATAGAAATGGGTTATATGAGAACCAACCACAACAAACCACTCTTCGCAAACCATGTCATATTGTTGCACAGTTTAATTTTGCAAAAACGTTTTGAATGAAGAATATTGCTTTGGGGAGCACTATGGAGTGGTGAAACAAAAATGGAGCTTTTGGGGCAGTATTATGTGCAGATGATTTGGATTTCCTCCCAAAGAACATAGTGTCAACATTAAAACATGAAAGCGGCTTGGTGATGTTTTGAGATTGTTTTAGCTATAAAAGGTACTGGACAATCAATTGTAGTAAGGGGAATTATGAAATATGAAGACTATATAAAAATTCTGAATTCAAATTTACTGCTATCAGTGATCTTGATCTCGATAAACATGTCTAAATGGCTTCAGAAAAAGAAGATTGCAGCATTTAATGAATCCTGACTTGAATCCTATTGAAAATCTATGGCAAAAATTGAAAGTACTACTAAATCGTTGGTTACCAAAAATCCTACAGGAATTCGAACATCTAATCATTGAAGAATGGAAGAAAATCTCATCAAAAACTTTAGAAAACCATTGCAGCAAGTTATAAAAATGAGAGGCCAGACTATTAATATTTTTTCAATTTTTTATACTATACCAATAATTTTGTTTTTCACTCTCTTGTTTTTTTCCTCATTTTTAATAAATTTTACCTGTCTTTTTTTTAATTAATTTTTATATTCCTTTTTTTGTACCTAATAACATAAAATGTCTAACATCATACGAATATTAAATTCTAAGAAATGGGTAAAAATATTCAATATTCAAGGGTGTACGAATAATTGTGTCTTTGACTGTATATAAATATAAATAAGAAAACAATCCTTTCAAAATCAGAACAGAATTAAGAAAGCAGCTCTTAGACAAATAAAGGACTCCATATCCTAGTGGATAGAGTTATATCAATAATAAAATGTAATTAGTTCTAACACTTGACTGCAGTTTCACAGTATCATTGGTCAGAAGTTTCAGCGATTGGCATTAATCAAAAAGCAAAACAAATTGAAATAATAATCATTATTTATGATGACCAAGCGTTTGCACAGTTTTCATTCGTATAGACGAGTCCAAGTGTTTTGTTTTTTGCAGAAGCTATAACACGAATTATTGAGCACATAAGAGTTTATAACTAAATATTTGCTTTAGTAAGACAGACTTAGTTCTGATGACCTCAGAGGAAGATTAAATCTGAACATATATAAGTATAAGGAGATTTGCGCAGAACAGGAGACTTCGATAGTATGGCCACTTTGAAAGAATGGTTAGTAAATGTAGAACAGTTGAGGTAGCAGGGTCAGTTCACAGGGGAAGGCCAAGGAAAACATGAGAGGAATTGATAAGGATGGACTCGAGAGAGAGGGATAAATAAAGACCATCCAGAGATAGGTCAATTTGGAAGTCAAATTCTAAAAGCCGTCCAACACATGCCAGCGTGTAAAACGGACGTTAAACCGAATATGATGATGAGGAAGAGAAAGTGTAAATCCGTATCACTTCCTCCCATGGTTTCTTTGGCCTTCTTGTGAACTGACCCTGTTACCTCACAGGACCCAAGCACGTTCATCCATTATTTCAATGTGACCAAACCAACAAAGTCTACTGTTCTGCACACATCTCCCTCTAGGAATAGGTTAGTTTGGAAATCAATTTCTAAAAGCCGTCTAATACATGCCAGCATGTAAAACGGATGTTAAACTGATGATGATGAAGATTTAAAACTCAATTAAATAAAAACTTTTGTATTCAATCTAACTTGTTGCATAGCTTCTGAAAAAACAAAAACACTTCGACATGCAGTCATGTGTATAAATAGTTTATTCTTCCGGTTTTGCTTTTCAAATGATGCCAGCTGGAAACACTTGTGATGATACCATGAAAGTGCAGTAAAGTGTTAAAGCTAAGTACATTTCATTTTCTCTAGTTACGGAAGTTGGACTCGGTGGTGGGTGGCAGGGCACAGAACTAGTGAATGATTCTACTTTTTATGGAGAAACAAATTTAAAAAAGAAAAGGGCAGGTGAAGCGCTCTTTTGAGCCTTGGTGGGCAATCACCGAGAGATGGAGTCACGATAAAAATAGTGGTCTTCATCACCCCAATGGGTTGGCGTTAGGAAGGGGCATCCAACCTAGAAGATTTTTGTCTCAATTAATGAAATGTCTTTAAAAGTATATTTGTCAAACTTTAAATGTTGGAAGCTTACATGGAAGGTGAGGAGAGATTGTTAAGTTTCTTGAGAGAAGATGTATTGCCCGATGTTGCGTCGAAGAAACAAGATGAAGAGGTAAATTGGTCAGAATGATCGTGGGAGAGAATGCAAGATATAAGCTGTTTTGGATTGGAAAATGGTGGTGGTATTTTTATTGCAGAAAATTTGGTAGACAATCGTGTAAGTGATCCAATCATACTGAGAAAATGTTCACAGCAATATGTGTTTATGCACCACTTTTATGTGGTTTGAGTGAAGATGTGAAAGATGAGTTTTATGATAGCTACTAGCAAGTCTGGTGAGAAGGAAGTACTTGCTGTGGCAGGAGATTTGAATGGTCATGTTGGAAAAATCTCTGGTGGTTTTGAGGATGTTCATGGGGGAAATGTATATAGTGATAGGAATACAGAAGGAAAAAGAATCTTAGAATTTGGTCTTGTAATGGACATGTTGTTTCTTATTTGATTACCTCCCTACAAGGGCAGAACTAGACACAAGGTCGGTTTTTAATGTGGAGAAAATCCAGCTCCTCAAAAAGGGGTACTCTGGATTAGAACAAAAATAAAATATTGCCTCAGTCTAAAATGACTTCTCCTTCACTGAGCGAGGACAGAATAATCAAAGTATAACATTAGAACAGATACTACACTTTGTTCCTAGCCAAAAAGCCAACAGGAATGATATTGTTTTCAAAAGGGAACGCCATCGCATACATATAAATCTAGAATAGCAAAGACTCAAGAAGATTATCCGTTGGTAAGAAGAAAGGCAGAAAGCTCTTGAGTGATGTTAAAATAATACTTGACGAATGAATTTGTAACAGCATAAACTGGTTATTTGCAATTTTACACTGAAGAAAGCTCATGATGTAAAAAGAAAGCTTATCCTTAGGAGAAAAGGTGTGGAGGTTGAATGAAGAACACATGAAACGTAAGTTTAGAGACCAAGTGAATGAATGTTTGTTTACCAGATCAACTTCAGGAACAGTAAAAGAAGTTAAAGGATGTTGGAAGTAACAGACCAGACTTGTGGGTGGACGAAAGGGCATCCAAAACATAGGGTAACATGGTGGTAGAACGAGGAAGCCAAAATGTATCAAAGGAAGGCAGGGACGATGGAATGAGTGGAGAAAAGGTTTAGTGAAAAAGGATATGTATCTGGTGGCAAAGAAGAAAGCAAGAAGAGCCACGGTGGGGGCCGAGCAAAAGAAGTTTCCAGATATACACAAAGTGATGACAGGTAGAATGAAGTATTCAGGAAATCAGGATGTCTTGTTATCTGTTTAGATGGCAAGACAAATATGGATATTGTTGGAGAGAAGTGCATTCGAAATGACAATGGAGAAGAAGAATGCTTGGTAAAAAGAAGAATCTGTATTTTGCTTTTGCAGATGTGGATAAGGCTTTTGACTGAGTGCCAAGAGATGTTGTTTGGTAGGATTTGCATGAATTAGAAGCAAGTGAATGTTGTTCAAGCAATGTACAGAAATACTCAAAGTCGTGTTGAACTTAACAGTGAAAGCTTTAATGCTAAAGTGGGATTACATCAGGGATTTATATTGAGTTTGTTGCTTTTCATGTGTGTTTTAAAAGCATTTTCCAGGGAATTTTGTATGGAATGTCTGGAACAGATGTTTTATGCTGATGATTTAATGCTTGTCAGTAAATCAATTGAAGGTTTACTTGTTGAATTTAAAGACTTGGAAAGTCTGAGAGTGATTGTTGAAAGGAAGTTGAGAACAACTCAATCTTTTGTACTCAATCATCAGACATTTTTCCCTCAATTAAGGAAATGACTTCCAAAGAAAACTGGTCGCATTCAAGACTGCAGTTTAAATGTTGGAAGTTTGTGTGGAAGCTCTGGTGAGATTGTTACATTTTTTGAGAGAAGATATGTTGACCTGTTTTGTGTCAAAGAAAGTCGATGGAGAGGTAAATCTGCTAGAATTATTGTGGGAAAGAATGCACGATATAAGCTGTTTTGGGTTGGAAATGAAAGGGAACAGCTGGTATTAGTATTTTTTTATTGCAGAAAGATGGATAGATAAAGTGATCGAAGTTTATTGATGAAGTTGATGGTTGGTGAGAAAATTTTTACATCTATATCTGTTTATGCACCAGAATGAAAGTAAAATCACTTCAAGGTAATGCCAAGTATGTACATGGTCATGGTCTAACTTAGACCTGATTTAATTTTAGGATATTTAGGTCAAAAGTTAAGATCAATGTAACGGAAAAGGTGAAAGTCACACTTTTAGCAATAACTTTGGTTCTGTTCATCGTAGACACTCGCTAATTAGATGAGACTCATATATAAGATGCGGAACTTCATTGACTACAATATGAGCCAATGAAGTTCTGCATCCTATATGATCTTGACTTTAAAATGTTCGGTCATGGTCAAAATATTTTCAGAATTTCAACTTTCGATTTTTCCCAATTTGATGTTTATGCATCTGATGCCTGTTGATAACAGTAACCACCATGCAAAATTTCAGCCTATTGAGATAAATAGTTTTTGTGTTATCAACGCTGCCATGACATAACTTTTCAGACAAGTAAGGCTCAGATAAATTGTTGCCCATCCTTACATTATCAGGCGGATGTATGCAGTCTCACGACTGACTTATGTTCTAGTTTCAAATGTGAATGAAAAGTTTGATACATTAAAATCTAATAAAAACGGACAGAACTTTCGTTCCAATCGGGTACTGTACAGCTAGTTACCATGACAACAAACTGATAGCTTTGCATCACGTGATAAATTGGCAGCAACTTTTAAAAAATGCAGTTACCACAAATTTCTTGCATCTATTATTAGATGTGCCTCTAGCATTTACACAAATCTCATTTTTTTCTGAAAGATTATTTAAAAAAAAATTTTTTTATGCTAAAGCCACTCGAGGATAAGGGTTAGTGAGATTTTCAGTTGGATGATGGAACAGTACTATCAAAGAATTGAGAACTTTGATTAATTCACAGGACGACAACAGATATTTGTTGACATTGGACTTGAAAACTACCATGTCGTAGTCTGTAAGGAAACCAGTGAATGTTACAGGATCTGTTCATGTCTATTTTTGTACCGAGGAAAACGGAATATGATGATGGTAGATGACATACAAATACACATAATAAGCTACCATATAATAATACTCTTGTTCGGATCGAGGGTCGTGTTCTCCTGATTATAAACGTGCAAAGTTGAATCAAGCAATGTGGCATGCAAAGACAGAGTAATAATTAATAAACAAAATGAAGTAGTTCAAATAACGTTTATTGAACGTGTGTGTATGTGGAATGATGAAGTGTGTGATGTATGCATGTGTGTCGATGGAAAAACAGTTCTTGAAAAGGTATAAGAAGAAATGAATCCGGCGTGTGGAAAGTCTTTGAAAGCCGTACACAAAGAAAATGAGTTGAGAACTCTTACCGTTGTTTGACCACGTGTGTTGGTAGTTGTTATGCTGGGACCAGTTCAAGAGAAAAGCGTGAGACGAAGCGCTAGTGTATTAGCGTCGTTCTGCCGAGGCCAATCGACCAGAAGAGAAAAGTGAAACGGAACGCTAGTGTCAGCGTACTTCTGTCAGGGCTGGTGAAGAAGAGATGGATTTTCCGTTTGCAACGGTTTTTATAGTCCGAAGGGTAGATAACTCTGGTGTCGCTTTACAGTGCCACCTGTCGGTGAAAAAGCAACACCTACCGGCAAACCGGTGTAGTTATGTTTTGAAAGGAGGAGGTAACTGCTACACTCTTAATAAACTACCAAAATGTCATGCTTCTCGTGATTGCTAATGTCAATGTTAATGAATTTAAAAGTAAACGCTAAAATTGCCAGTTTATCGGATTTAAGCACATAGGAAACATTGAAGTGATTCTGGCAAAAAGAAAAAACGATTAAAATGTCACTTGCCAAAGTTGGTAAAATGCTGAAATGCTGCATATAAAAGAAGGCACCCAAGACAGAGATAAAAGAAAATATATGTATCAAATAAATACAGGAAATGTCTGTTGCAAAACTTCACCCTGTCGGCAGGGTCCACAAATTCGTCGACTGCAACCCTATGTAGTAGGTGATGACCCATGATGTCTTAGGATGGGATCCTGGTAGCTGAACCATTCTTCCACTTTGCCACTTACTTTGGCTAGACAGGGAATTGGAGAGGCCTGATCCAATCAATCGGCTGGTTATGTCATGCCCTAGTATCTATAAGTTCACCCCTAACCGTATTATTCAATCTAATTCTTCCGGTCTTGTGCAAGTAGTGAGAAGCAAGCAAATAACCAGCTGTGGAGGGCACAAAAAATAGCATAAACCAGTTCATAAAAATCGTGTTTGATATTATAAAAAAAAAAACACACTCCAACGAGTGGTAGTATTTATTTTATTCTGAGGATGAGGGATACCCTCGAAAATTTAAAAAAAAATAATGAAAAGGACACACTCCAACCCAACACCACGGTCACGATACACTGGTAAATAAAAAAAAATAAAAAATTTGAAAATTGACTTTTCAATATTGTCACTTTGTTTTGTTTTTACGATTCCACGTGTTGTATGTGTCACTTTAACAACGCATTGTTATCGCCTTCAAAAAAAAAATATTATTCTATATATATATATATATACAACAAAGTTGTGTGTATGTATGTGTCGTTGCATCACAGTTCAATGGTTGATCTAAGAGCCAAACTAAGTGCACATTTTCAATCAGCACCTCCTATTCGATGTCGTTATCAATGTCAGAAGTTCTTGAACCTTTTTTAAAACTCATTATTCAAAATTAAATGTACATAAAAATAATATTAGAAACAAATGCTCCAACAGTTTTAGCGTTCCGTTTCCAGTTGAATATTTTCTATTATTAACCGAGTGAATAACCTACTTATAATAATCTGAACCTTTTCACTACCAGTAAGAAGAGAAATATTGATCCTTTTTTATTAAAAATTGGATTAAAAATATTTGATAAATGTTCACTAATATATTTTTTACTTTAATAAGAATTTTTTACCAGACACCCAACAAAAAACATCTTCGCCTCCACCCTTGAGGCTCGCATTCACAAATATCCGGGGACTTAGAACCAACATTAACGACGTAGAAACTTTTCTCCTGAAAAACTCCCCGGATATCCTAGCTCTAAGTGAAACGAACCTTCAATCCTCAATCTCCTCTCACCACTTTGACATGACTGATTACCTTCCACTCTACCGTAAGGTCTCTGACAAACATATGCACGGGCTAGGAGTTTATGTTCGGAACACCCTTCCCTTGACTAGAGAACATAGGTTAGAATCAGATGACCAAGCCTACATGTGCTTTAGATTGACCTTACATCACAGAGTTAGTTACTTATATTTCTTATACCGCTCTCCTTCGACCCAGGACTGTACCCTGCTTGACTGTCTCTGAAAGCTTAGATAGAGCACTCTCACTCGACTCGAATGCCCAAATATATGTATTTGGGGATTTTAATGCACACCACTGTGACTGGTTAGGATTTTCCAGCGTTACTGATGCAGCTGGGAACTCTACGTTTAATTTCTCCTCAGCTCACAACCTCTCACACACTGTCACTTTTCCGACCTGCCTTCCTGATTTTGCAGACCAGCAAGCCTCACTTCTCGACCTGTTCTTGACCTCACTACCTGAGGCTTGTGTGGCGAATGCCCATAGCTCGCTCGGAAACTCTGAACACGTTGTGATAATGATACTTATCACCTTAAAACTCTTCCAAAAGCTGAAGAGCTGTTGCTCAAAACGACGAGAAACTATGAGAAGGCTGATTTTGAATCCCTCAGGGATCACATTAGCGACGTACCATGGGGTGAAACCTTCTCACTCCCTGCTGATCAGTGTGCAAATGAGCTAACCGAATGAGTCAAAGCAGGCATCGATGCTTATGTCCTCACGCGAAAATTCTTCAGCAAACCCCACTCTCCTCAATGGTTCACCTCAGAATGTACAGCTGCTATTGCTGAGAGGCAGAAGGCATTCCCAAAATTCGGCCGCCATAAGTCAAATGCGAATAGACAGAAATTTATAATGACAAGAAATGATTGCAAAGTAGTGATAGATGAAGCAAAGAGAAGGTATACAGAGATAACCAAAAAACGCTTTCAGTCACAGAAACTAGGTACTCGTGATTTCTGGAAAATCTACTATTGTGTGGTGAACAATGGTCAATCGACAATTCCCCTGCTATCAAATCACAATGATGTTGTTTGCACGGCAACTGATAAGGCTGAACTACTTGCCCAGCGTTTCGCTTTAAACTCCACTTTGGACTCAGCAAACCACCCCTTCCCTAAATTCCCATTGTGGACTGAAGCTACACTTGAGAACCTGGTCATTACCCCATCTCAAGTCAGAGATATCATAAAAAACCTTGACACCTCCAAAGCCTATGGGCCTGATTTATACCAGTAATAATAATAAAGAAATGCTCTGCTGAGCTGGCCCCTGTACTCTCCAAACTATACAACAAATACCTTGCTGAATCTTGTTTCCCTGATAGTTGGGAAATTGCCTCTGTGGTACAAGTCTTCAAGAATTCTGGAGATAGAACTGATCCTCTAAACTACTGCCCAATCAGTCTACTCCCGATCTTTGCTAAAATCTTTGAATCATTAATCAATCTAGCAATAGTCCGGCACCTCGTTAATGCTAAACTTTGTTCTGATCATCAATACAGATTTAGACAAGCACAATCTACTGCAGATATCCTAATGGTCATCCCTGAACGCATATACCATACACTGGACAAGGCAGGTGAAGCTAGGGCGGTAGCGCTCGATATATCCAAGGCCTTTGACAAGGTCTGGCATGAAGGGCTTCTAAAACTGCACTCATATGGTATTACTGGACGAATATTTAATATAATTAAATCTTTCCTAACAAAAAGAAAGATCCAGGTTGTCCTCGGTGGGCGTTCTTCTAAGCAACATGGCATAAATGCTGGTGTACCTCAGGGATCCATCCTTGGACCTCTACTGTTCCTGATTTTCATAAATGACCTTCCTGATGTCATTGAGACTGAGATAGGAATATTTGCTGACGACACCATGCTCTATTCTCGTCATGTGGGCAAATCCGACGCACACATATCTGAGGCAATGGCTGAATCCTTAGAAAATGACCTCCAGTCTATAGTGGAATGGGGTCATAAATGGATGGTAACTTTTAATGCCACAAAGACAAAGCTCTTTTCCTTCAATAACTACAAGAAACCTCTTCAACCACCGATTGTCATGGTAAATAATACCCTACCTGAGAGTTCATCATTCAAACTCCTCGGCCTAACTTTTACAGATAACATGAATTGGAATAAATACATTGAAGACATTGCCAGGGCTGCTGCAAAGAAGGTGGGCTCCCTCTACCGTGCCAGTAAACTTCTCACACCTGACATTATCCTATATCTCTACAAAGCCACCATTCGCCCATGCATGGAGTATTGTTGCCACATCTGGGCTGGGGCATCATCCACTAGTCTCTACTTCTTAGACAAGGTCCAAAAAAGAGTCACCAATTTAATAGGTCTCTCACTATACACCAAGCTCCATCCCCTATCCCATCGCCGCAATGTTGCTTCCTTGTGCCTGTTTTACAAGTACTTCAATGGATTGTGCTCTGATGAGCTTGCTGCTCTGGTACCCCCACAACGTAAATTCACTAGACCAACCCGACAATCTGACAAATCCCATTCATTCACTGTGGAGGTTCCCAGATGCCAAAGAGCTTTCTACTCCAAAAGCTTCTTTCCTTGTGCTGCTGGTCTCTGGAATTCCTTCCCTGTTCCCTGTTTTCCTGACGGTACTGACATACAGAAATTTAAAACTAATGTAAACAGACATCTCGCTGCGCAGCTCCCAATTTAGGTGCCCCCCCCCCCCCCCCCAAAAAAAAAAACTTTCACCTTTTTCCTTAGTAGCCCCTTACTTCTACAGTGGCGACCTGCCTTGTTTGGGGTGAACTATGTTAAAAAAATTTATTTTAGACTATATCTATGCGAAGAATTAAGACAGATTTTTAATTTTGTATCCCTATGCCGAACTCATATACACAGTTTAAACAGTTTAAAAATACAAAATATTTTCGTTAGATTGGTAGCCATGTGGATAAAGCGCTCACCTTCAATTCCATTATTTTATGCTATCTTTCAGGGTTCGAATCTCAACTTAGACAATTCTTTGTTTGTTTGTTTTTGTTTTTTGCTATCGCGTTTCATTTATTTCCTAGCCGATATCGATCATCATCTGATTATTTTTTCTTTTTTATTAAAAATGGATAAAAGATTTTTGATAAAATGTTTTTAACTTCTAATCTTGGCTATAAAATTTCAGAAAAGTTGAGAAACCCGGCATAGATAGGTACTTTTGCTAGTAATAATAATAAGCTGAAATATTAAGAAAAATCATCGAGTACAGAAATCAACTCACCTAACCAGATAAAATCGACCAATCACAGATAAACTGAAATAGACTAACACTGTGTGAACACAACTAGAAAATCGAAGGAACATTACATAAAACCAAGAGAACTGAAACAACCAGAGTAGATAAGAAATATCACACAATCTGCCCCCCCCCCCCCTCAAGAAAACGTGGTTGAACTATCATCGGTTCGTGTCACAGATAATGGTAATGAAGAGTCAGGGAGGATGAAAAGGTCAAGGAGAAAGAGAATCATCCAGACCGTGATTGGAAGAACATAGAGAGTACTGGAATTCTGAAGAGCCTTATTGCAAGTCAATTTCTAGATAAAACCAACGGTTGTTATCATCGAGACTTGAATGGTAAACGGATGTTGTGATAATCACAAAGTGATTTGCAATAGTAACCAGAAGAAATGAAAAGTGCTGCAAATCTGGGGAGGCTTGTTGTCTCTCTCTGATTTTAGGGGATGCCAGCTGTTGTTAGCAGTGAATGTCATTGGTAATAACTCACGTGAGAACTCCTAGTGAGTACAAATAATAATAATCATTAATGATAATAATAATAATAATAATAATAATGATAATAATAATAATTAATAATAATAATAAATAATAATTAATAATAATAGTAATACTAATTTATAATAATAATTAATTAATAATAATAATAAATAATAATAATTAATAATAATAATAATTAATAATATTAATAATTAATAATAATTAATAATAATCAATAATAATTAATAATAATGATCAGTAATAATAATAATTAATAATAATGATGATGACTTGTGTGAGAACTCCTAGTGAGTACAAATAATAATAATAATAATAATAATAATAATAGTAATTGATAATAATAATTAATAATGATAATGATTAATAATAATAATAATGACTTGTGTGAGAACTCCTAGTGAGTACAAATAATAATAATCAATAATAATAATAATAGTCAATAATAATCAATGATAATAATAATCAATAATAATGAAAAAAATGAATTGAATACAAAAAAATTAATGTAGTGAAATTAAAAGCAACTCATGAATGAAGAAGTCACAAGTCGCATTTGCAAAAGCCAGGTATCTCAAGGAATCAATGAATCTATTTTGTTGCCTCAAAAATAGCAAAGTGCAGCAAGCCATTAAAAAAACGGTTAGAAAGTATTGCATCTGTAAAAAAGTCCTATCTGTAGAGAGAAATGAAGATAAGTCGTGTTGTATGAAGGAAAGCGTTGCTGCGTAGATATTCATCCTTCTGACCTTTTGTGGTATGAAGAAAAACGGGTTACCATAGTTTGGTTATAAGGACAAACTTGTACAATTTAAATCAATTTTATTCATACAGTTTCATCATCAACAGACATGGTCGGGAAAGAGTTACATAGACAAGGATACGACAATATGTTGAGTCAGTAGACATTGGGTCTCTCATCTCACCTAGCCTGGTGTGGCTAAGGGTGAGAAAAGAAATATGATGTCTTGGTACATTAACGTTTTTTTACTGACTGTTTAAAAGAGTGCAAAAAGGTTCGGGCTGAATTGCCTCCCACGCACAAAAGTGTTCTGACCGAACACTGTATCATTCACTCCGCGAGTGAGAACAAGAAAATAGATTGTAATTATATAACTGTTACACATCTATACAGCATCTGAATCTTTGTCCAAGGCGATTTTAAACATGGATATGGTAGGCATCATCATGACCTCTTCTGGGAATGCTGCCTTTCTTCTATTGATACAAAAGCAAAGATGGTACATTTTTTGCATGTGCTTGCGGAGACCGCGACTAGGTGTTAGGGTGAAAAACTCCTTTACAGGTAGATTTAAATTCCTGTTGATAATGCTGTGTGCAGGATCAGGTCCCCTTGCATCCTTCGCTGCTCAATTGTAGACAGATTTAGTCTGTGAAGCCGATCTTTGTAGGTAAACATGGAGAATCCCGTCACCATCTTGGTTGACAAACATTGAACACACTCTAGGTGTACACTATCTTTTTGAAGATACAGATTTGTTACCTGGATGGCATACTCAAGAATGGGCCGTACCAAAGTTATGTATAGCGGAGTTAAGGTAATCCAGATATTGTATATGGGTAACGATATGCCAGTGAAAAAGAATTGACAGAAAAAGCATAAGCCTCTCCCAACAAACAACAAACACAAATGCTGGAACAATTGTTCACAGGAATTTTACTACACATACATCGCCTCTTCCAACTGGTAACAAGCACAAATGCTGGAACAATGAACTTTACTATGTGCCTGTGTGTGTTTACTGCACAGGCCGTGATCGTACACTCATTGTCCTTGTTTGAATTCAGTGCTTTCTTTCAACACTGGCCCTAATGTCAATCATGTGGTCTTGGTAAAGGGATTTTTCTTCCAAACAAAATCACAATTTAAGTTTTAAACAAGTAACAATGTTTTATTTTGAGGTTAAAATGATACTTGGTTTCTTTACCAAATGACAGACTTGCAATTAGGACAAATATTTGTTCAAAACAAATACAAACAGTCCCTCCACATAAAGGCCCCAAAGGCCACTCTGTCTCCTAGACCAAAAACTGACTCAGCTTGTCTTTCTCCGAATATATATAGATATCAATTGGACCACAGCGTGAGACCACTCGAGATTTATCAGCTGTTAATCCATGGACATAAAAACTGACTGACCATAATGGCTTTTCATGAACATAACTTTTGTAAAATTTTAAGTGGCTTACAATCACAGCATGGAAACTTTTACCCAAGAAGACATTATTATTTCAAAGATCCCATCCGATTTCTTGAGTAGTCTCTTCTCTTAGCTAAATAGTTCTCCCATTACAGGCCTGCCGTTTGTAGTAACCATTGTACACGTTTTCACTACATATACACTGCCTCTTACAACTGATAACAAACACAAATGCTGGAACAATGTTTCACAGGAACTTGACTACACATACACCGGGAGTTTCTTTCACTACCTCTGATCTAATAAACATACAACTCAAAATACAGCTCTTTATGCTCGTATAAATCTAGCTCCTACATTCGCCTCACCTTATCTGATGATACATGCACTGTTCATTCCAACATGGCCTCAGCAAGATTTACTTTGCTTAATTCAGTTGTCCACAGCAAAATCTCACAAGCAACCCTAACCCTCTCAAGGTAAGTTTCCACCATCTTCTTCCCTGATCTCATCATCACAAACAGTGCATCTGAGAGGAGACTTTTTTAGCAGATACTTTGAAGTGAAACAATGCAAGTCGGTCTTCGGGTGGACCATCATCTGGAGCTGGCTGAGTTGGCATTTGACGGTAAATTGCTAATATTGGAGCAATAATTCGGTGAGCCTGACCCCAAGCAAATGAGTCGCTCACTCTTTTCTGTGTCGCTCACTCTTTTCTGTGTCGCTCTTGTCAGTTGATAGTGGATGTGATCCTAGAAAAGAGGGCAGATCTTTGATGTGACGAGGTATCCCGACAATTCCTACCAACTGATGACTTCAATTATGCGTTCAGTCACAAATTTAGGCATACACCAACTGCATGGGGTTTTAACCCAAACAACAGCCACCTCCTTGTATCTCCCTTCAGTTGTCTGTGGTTTAGGCGAGAGTGTGGCATCAATACCTCTTACCCAGATGTGGTATTTATGCAGCACGTTAGCCAGAGCTGTGAAAAGTGAAAGGTTGCTCTTTGGTGTAACTTTATGCCAGTAGACCACCTCCAATGCAGAACCATTCTATGGTTATATGACTGCGTTCTACCACACCATTCCTGACTGATGCATAGGTACCCCTGAATCTCAAACGCTTGCCCCAGCTACTTGAGAACTCTTCGAAGAGCCTGCAAGTAAAGACATTGTCAGTTAATATCGGGGTCTTGTTCATAAAAATTGTCTCCAACTAATGAATGACACTGGTTGAGTTTTGTCGACATGGTGACCATCATATTGCGAACTGGAAGGGAACCAGAAGGAACTGCAATCAATAAACATTACAAAAAGGTCACCATCATAGCGAGTAAACTCCATTGCCAACCTGCTTCAGTTTTTCTTTATGTCGAGCTCTCGTTTCTTCCAATGAACTGTGTTGATAGGCTCTGACAACCGATTTGGTCATTTCCTTATAAACCACTGAGTCGACAGATCTAACAAATTGCAGTGTCCTTTTGATACCTGGCTGACCTCTCTGTTGATGAATGTGGGTAACATGACTTTCGTTTGTCATGGCATCCTTCGCAAAAAAAATAAAGAAACTGCGCTAAAAAGCTTATCAAAAGCGTGCACGGTTAATTTCATAAGAAGGTATACTTTTTTGTCAGACAACATATCATATAACCTAGCATTTTGAGGGCAACAATTTGGTACCATGATTTTACCAGAGAACCTAATTGTATTTATTTACCGATTTTTGCAATGATTTTACCAGAAAACATAATTGTATTTACCGATTTTAGCAATGGCCCCATATTACTTTAGGCTGGCAATAAGATTTTTTTACAATTGACTTTTATTTTATATAAAAAAAAGAAGATTTTTGTTCAACAATTTATTTTGACAAATTGATTTTTAATTACAAAAACAAAGATTTTTTTTTTTATTTGTTTCGAAATGGAAATAAAGAAAACATTTCATGTTAAAAGAAAAAAGGGGCTTGCTTTTCTTTGGGTTTTTTTTTTCCAATAGAAAAGTTGTTTCCTTTAACTAGTTAATAATTTTTTTTTTCTTCAATTCTATTTCAAACCAAATTAAAAAAATAATTTTGTTGTTTTTTAAATAAAAATCAATTGTTGATAAAATAAATCTAAAAACAAGTTCAGATAAGTTATCTCCCTTGCTTTGCCACCCTAAAGTAAAAAAAAAAGGGGCTTAACAGTTTTTAGTTTGTGTTTTTAATTCAAGAAGCACTGAAAGAAGTAGTTCTTTTTTTTTTTTTTTAAATAATTTACTTGTTTATTATATTTTTATAATACTTTATTGGGGTATCTTTCAGAATGATCAGTACGCTGAAAACGCTCAAAAAAACAAATATACAACAAATAAAAGTAACTGTCGTCGATAAAAGTTAATTTAAAACTGACCTGTGATATTTGTTTGTATTTTTAAACCGTTCCAACTGCTATTTAGTAGAAATCAATAGTTTTATCACGTGAACTTGCAAAAAAAAAAAAAAATGGCGCTTGCTCGTAAGACGCCATATTGTCTAAAAAAAACGAGTAAAAAATGAACAAGAAATTTTTTTTACATCTAATAAAACCCCATTTATAGTACGTAAAAATACAAACAAATATCATAGGTAAGTAGACAAATATCTCTTCTCGACGTAGGTTAAACTCACTTGTTGCATATTTATTTTTATAACCCCGTTCTCGTTAGTTTTTTGGACCCCGTCCGCGACTGTACTGATCATTCTGAAAGATACCCCATTATTGTATTTCACACGAATATAGATATCTTCAACTTTTCAGCTTTAAGATGGCTGCCATTGAAACAACACTATCTGAAGCAAATTAGTTCTAGTTTCATGACAATTTGGTTCAATTAATAATTTAACGATTTAATTGTCAGGTAATTAAATTATTAATTGAATCAAATTGTTATAAAACTATAACCAATTTGATTAAGATAATGTTGTTTCAATAACAGCCATCTTAAAGCTGAAAAGTTCAAGATAACCAGAAAATTTATTAAACAGAAATTGAAATATATTACAAATGAAAAAAAAAAAAACTAATATAAAAGGAGAAAATGTCCAACGTCAATAAGATTTCAGGAATGCAACAACAAATCATCGTTAACAAAAATAACTATAAACAAAAATTGTCTGACCAAGGGAAGATAACTCTATGTTTTATTTTGATTTTTGTCGCGAGAGGGCGTTGCTGGTCTGTTAAACGGTGTTTATTCCGGAGGAATAAAATCAGTCAGTCTACATTTAAGACAACAGAAAACCAACCCTCCGTTGTATTGTTTACTTGCGATTTTATGGAGATTTAGTAGTATTTTGGAGTAATACCGTATCATGTACATCTCGGAGATCTTCATTACGACAACGCAAGGAGATGTCCTCATCGACAAACAATGTATCCTTTTGTTTTGTGTATTACGATCTTACGTTCATTACATTTTGAAGCCTAAAATTACCTGTCAACACCCAAAAGTCTGCTTAAATGCGTTTTCTATAAGAGGATCGAGAACTTATCATGTGTCTGTGTTTCTCGCCTCTACGTGACTTGCACGTTATTATTATTATTATTATGAAATATATTTAACAAAAATATACATTTCTAGATTAACATCCTCAGTTACCTTCTCCCAATAAGATTCTACTTTTTTAGACGATTACGTGTGAACACTCTGAAAAACTTGACTGAAAGAAGAAGAAAAAACACAAAACAATTATTTTAGAATTTAGAGTGGGAGATCAGTTTCGTATATGATCCTTCATTCCCGGGCCATTTATAACAGCTAACAGAACGAAAAAAAGGTTAAAAAAACAAATAGGGTAACATGGTGTATTAAACACCAGCAACTCGGTAACCATCACACACCTCTCTATAGCATTATTATGCCACTTGTAGGGCAATAAACACCAAGCTTGTCTGATCACGGAACAATCACAGACCTTGTTCCTCACGAGTAGCATTTACTTAGCCAAACAAAAGTAGTCTTTTTTTTTGTGCCAAGTTGAGAAGCTGTTATTTTCTCCACATCTGCAGTCATTTTTAAAACAGACTTCAAAACTTTATGCTCCAGAAGGGCAACTGAACACAACTTTGTTTCTTTGCGAAACCACTGAGCCTGCAAACTGTTCTTTTTAGGTACGTGCAAAAATGACCGTCGCTTGTACTGACTATAGTTTTTAAAAGTGTCTTTTCTTAATTTTTTAAAGTAGTTTTCGTTTAACTTTCGATTGTGTTTGAAAGATAAAAGCATTAAGTTAATATCTAAAAGGAAAAAATGTATATTTACGTGTGAAAAAAAAAATTAGTATGGAAAATGTTATCAAAACAGCGAAAAATCAGTTAAAACTGAGATTCAATAAAACATGTTTAAAAATCGCTGGAAAAGTAAATATCAGTTTTCTGGAACTGTTTCAAAGATAATTATTAAATTAAAGTCTTAAGAGAATGAATTACAAAAGAATGTATCTCTCTTTTTTTTACTAAAAATTGCTTGATTATCAAAAAAAAAAAAAAAGTGAAAGTTAGCTAAAAAATGTCCGAAACCAGTGTTGTAATTGTAAACAGAGAATACAGCTACAAAATCTCAAAGTATGGAAGGCTCAAACTGCCGTAATAGTTTTTTTTTTTTAATTTTACTTTACGAACTGCGTCAATTTTATTAATTATTTTTACATGATGATTAATTAAAATCTTGAACAATTACATTACTCAATTTATTCTTTAAGAATTAATGTAATTTTAAATTACATTAATTCTTAAAGAATAAATAGCTAATTTATTGTTACGACACATGTAAGAATTTCTTACATGTGTCGTAACGATAAATTACATTAATTCTTTTAAAATAAAGCTAAGAGTATTTTTTTATTTTAAGTGTAAAAAAGTAAATTAAAGTCAATGTCTACACTAACAATAATATTCATTGAAAAAAAGTTAAAACATTAAAAATTATTTATTAATAAATGAATAGAATTCAATTTTGAAAGAAAATGTCATATTTGAATTCGATTTATTTATTAATAAATAATTGTTTAAAACTTTTTAAATAATATTTATTAATGAAAAAATGACAAAACAAATACAAACTTATGTTTTATCTTTCCAAATAACTGACGATGAATTGTGAAATTAACGAAATTGTTGAATCTCTGAAAATAAAATTTTGAGGACGGTGTGGGGGAGTAAGTGGTGGTTGGTGAGCTAATCCCACCTGTTTATTACAGAACAGGGCTACCATACGTCCCCAAGTTTCAGAAAATTGGTAATAGCCAAAAAAAGGGGTGATCATTTTACACTAAATTGATATAGAAAAGTGATCCCCCACGCTAAAATATTGGCTTAAACAAAAACGGAAATCTCTAGCGACGTACTCGGTAAGTGTATTTGGAGGACCCTTTTTAGAATTCCAGTTTTGGGGGGGGGGGAATTTTGAGAAGAACCAGTTTTATAGAAACATTTTAAAGAAAGCAGTTTTAAGCAATATTCAAATATGTGAGAGAACGAGAGAAATGATAAACAAACAAAATAAAAAGTAATAAAAGCATAAGTTCACAAAAGAGATATTTTATACATGTTTAAAATGGAAGTCTACAAGGATAGGAAAACACAGAATAATTGTTCAGTATTTTGAGTGTCCTTGCCAAACAAGGGGAATTCATTAGTTGAGATATCGAGGAAGCTTGAGTCGATAATTTAAGGGCTGTGAATTATCCACGGGTCTGAAAAATCCTAATTAAAACTTCCTCACTCAATTACATAAATTACATTTCATTGAAAGTTATTACATAGTCAATAATCATTTGTGTTCATATTAGAAAGTCCAGTTAGAAATGCATGAAGTATTAACATGGTTAAGTTTATCCATTTGTTTTCAATCAGCAGACGACATTGAAGGGGGGTTCAAGGAGTGTGTGTGTGTGTCGCATTTAGTGTGAGTATGCGTAAGACAGCAAAAGAGTTAATGCATTGTTTATGTGTGTGCATTGGTGTCAGAGTGGCTATGTGTGTGTGAGTTTAGAAAAGGCATTCTCAGCTTTCCCAAGGCCCAACAGATGGGCGAGCGAGCTGGAGGAATGTCGATGTTAGCTCTAGCGTGGATTTGAGCTAAACATAATTGTTGAAGGAAAAATCTGGCTTTATGCATTTCGGGTGGATCAAAACAGCAAATTCGATAAATCCAAAGAAATGCATCTGATTGGTTTAAAATCTTTTAAAAGGTGATGGTCATAAAGTGAGCGATCAGTTTACCTTAAATTTATATAGGGAACTGATCTCCCCTCGAAAAAAGTTTCTAAACATAACGAAATTCTCTAGAAAAAAAATTGCCCGTCACTGAAAATAGTAACCGAACTTGAGGTAACCTAGAATGAAAAAAACTATTACTGGCGCAAAAGAATTGTACATTTATGAAGAGAAAAAATAAAATTTTGTTTACAACTCAATTTTATCAAATAATCCAAAAAATAAATGAGTTATTACAAGTTGAAATTGAAGTAAATTTCACTAGATTTACTCATTTTCGTACACTAAACTCTAAGCTGGTTTGTGATACCTATTACACTCCCAACCACAGCAGATACCTTCCATAGCATGAACTGCTTCACTAACGTTATAGACGCTAACAAGCACAGGTTAGATGATGAGGACCGAATTTCAATTTTCTGGAATAATAAATCTCATTTAAAATTTAAGGGAGGTAACTCGATTCGTATTTTCATCCCTAAAGCAAAGAAACCAAGACAACAATTTTGTATAAAAAATGGTGACTTTCGTTTTTTTTATTTCACACCCAAGACAATTGAACAGTACCCGAACTTTTGCGTAACCTCTAACTCTGTGTGTCCTTGCTGTGTCTCTGTCAGACTCCACTTCTCAGAACCCAATCTCTCTTCATTTATATAATGCTTGTTTACGTTATATCATGTCGGATTTTCTTACCTACTTTTCCTCAGATACTAATTGTTACCATTGTCTGTTCAGTTTTCATCAGAATTTCAAATCACATTTTGATGAATGTGTATTTCTCTTTTATCAATTATTCACCTTCTTGATGTCACAGATAAAGGAATGTTCAGATTACCAATCTCTCTCCCAAAATAATCATTTCAAGTTTTGTTTGTCTTATTTTTATTATTATTATTCTTTTTTTCGTATGTGGCTTCGAGTTGAGATGACTGTGTTTCTAATCTGTGTCACTCCTTGTCTGCGTCATATTGATACACATATGCAAACAATGTCTACTTTCTGAAAATGTGAATAACTGTTCTTGACTTTAACGCACATCAAAGATCGGTTTGACTTGCCTGTCGATGCGAAAGCTGTTTTCTTGAACAAACTGAGAAATGTGGGAAGTGACCATCTCCTACCATACTTTGTAAGTATCCCCTTTTTCACCGAATTGAATCTTCTGTGCGCTATTGCAGTTGCATCGGGGGAGGTGTAATTGGTCGATGTGTAGCGTTACTCAGACTGATTCTTTGAATCCCAGCAGATTATTCGGATGGCAACTTCTCACATAGCCATTTGGAATCTCATTATTTAGATGACACGCGGCAACAATTTATTTCCTATCCTCTTCTTTCCTGTTGTCATCTTCTTTTTGAGAACAGTGGTTGTAAATGTTATCTTTCACACTATAATAAAGATCAATCTGCATTTATTTGTATCCGTCCCATCGCGCAAAAGTTAGTAAGTAAAAATTTGCCGGACCAAACCATTTCAAGTGTTTAGGAGAAGGGAGAAAACAAATAGCAAGTCAGGCAACCTGCTGTCTGAAATAAATTCAGAAAGAAATCCTTCACTCTATTTCCATAATGAGATATTTCCTGTTATTTCCTTTCTTTCTATGCAGATTGATACGTTTTCTTTTCTTATTTTATTAACTTTCTAGTTTGAAATGTTTTCTTTTTTCATCAATTCAGACGTTATTTTATATGAATATTAGTGTATAATTTATTTTCCCTTATTTTTAATGTCGGGTATACACTCGTTAATTTATCAAGAACAGCACAAAATAAAGCTTCCAGGGATTTCATTGTTATTCCCAAGTATACATCATCCCTCAGCCATCCCCTATAGATGAGTAGGAGTACTGTCACAAAATCGAACTCTCTCTCCCGTGGTCCAGAAAGAAAGCAGGCACATTTGATCAGATTATTCACCACGTGTCACTCTAAACTTCCTGCCATGATGCAACTTCTTGTACACGTAACTTAACTTCTAATAGAATTTTCCATTCTCTGCAAAATTTTAGAGTTAGATAGGGGAAAATGTGAAATAAGGGTGTGGGATCAATGATAAATGTTTGGGGGGGGGGAGTGCTAGGAGTTACTTATTAAGCTGAAAGATAGGTAGTATGAAGCCGGGTCGTGCAAAGAAAGGGAGAGATAAAAACGGGGCAAGGAAAAGGAAGAAAAAAAAGCAGGGGACTGGAATTGGGTTATCCAGTATCAATAGTGGTCAGTTCTTGTTTGTTTAGGATTCTTTTAACAATGATTGCAGGTATTTGAAAGAAACCAGGTCTTTGTACAATGCTTTTTATTTATTTGTGAAATGAGACTGGATTCAATAAGACATCTAAGTCTTGTATATTATAATATGCCTGTGTTTTATCCATGTGTTTGTTTACACATTATGCTTAAGTTAGTTTACATAGCGATACAGCCGACAGTGTTCAGTAGCAGCTAACAACAAATATATTCAGAAAGAGAGGAAAAGGACTAGAATGGTTGACAGAGAGAGTAGAAAGAGCGTGTTATATCAGTTAACAGAGAGAGAGACGCACATGGTTTCTTCCCTCCATTAATTTCTCTGGTTAGAAATACTCAATGAAATTGATAAGTTGTGGGTTAAGATCAAAGAGAAATGGGCAAGGGATAATACATTCTTATTGGCCAGTTGAGGATTAAAAATTAGCTTATTTTTGGAAGTAACGTTCTTTTCCTAATTGAGGTGCAACCCTGGGATGCACAGGGTGTTTCCTACTTTCTTTTTATGCAGGACGCATGCTTAATACGTCTCTGCGCATTGTTTATTTATCTTTTAAATTAGAATGAATTGGTTTTATCTTTTGGAATTTTTTTAGATGAGGATTGATAATCTGTATTATTTGGTTTATTATTCTCATCTTTGATTCATTTAATGTCACTTTTCCCTTGTTCAGGGGTCAAACATTTTCTGATATTTCACAAATTCTCTCTCTCCAATTCTCACGGTTTAGCAGGTCAACTGTCTTCAAATTCCACTCTTGTCTCCTCACTTGCTTTCGTGTTTTCTTTGGCCGGCCAACTTTCCTACATTTTAAAACATCGATGCTTCTGCAACAGTTTATCGAGGAGGTCGAATGTTCCAACATTTCAACCAATGTAACCTCTGACCTTACTAAACCCTTTATTTAATCCACGAGGGTAGATTGTTCTGATTTCATGGACCCCATGATAAAATAGTCATTTGATTACAAGACTACATTAACCAATTCAAATTTTGAGTATTATTCAGACTACTATTCTCATCTGATCGGCCCAAGAAAACCTCCCACAGAAAAATTAACACCTTTCACCTGTTTGATAACACCATTTTCCAAAATGTGTGATTGTTCCATCTGATGGACTGGTCAGAGAATTTAGTTCATCGATCGGCCGAACATAAGGTTTTAAAGTCATTTGAAAAAATTCTCCTAAATTTTTATAAGTTTTCAGGTCTTCCCTTTCAGCGCCGTCGAGAGAGACTGGAATCCACAAGAAGATGGGCAAATCCAACTGATACATAACCATGATAATGAATGAAGAGGCATTTTCCGGTACAAAGTTACCATTTTTGATGACAGATCTTGAGGTGTTCCATAGTTGATGTGAACATGATAAAAGCCAACAAAGCCAGTTGCACTGAGGATAATGGTTAAAGCTGCTTTTTTGAACAGAGAGATTTTCTGAGGTTGACTTGACCATGTGAACCGACTTCTGTAGACATTGCACCGTTGTTGTCTTTAAAGCAATCTTTGTTGGCTGATGGGCACATTTGAAAAGTGATTTCACCTCTGACATTCTTTAGGGGCATCTTTTCAAACTTGGGAACCTTCTAGTCGAACTTGAGAACTTTAACAAAATTTCTTACTGAACCTTTTATTTCAGGGCTTGACAAAATGAGTACACTCCACTCCCGTAAATTAAATAAATTCCATAGACATTCTCAAATTCAACCAGAAGTTTCTTAATTTTAAAAAGATGTACCTGAAACATTGTGAAAATAACAACCAAGATAGTAGTCCGAACAACCAAGATAGTAGTCCGAATAATCCAAAACATCCAAATTGATATTAAATTTTCTTCTTTTTCTTTCAGGTTGAGGATGACTTAACTTACTGTCACATCAAACGCAATGGACTCTACATCATGGTGGTGACTTCTTGTGAAATATCTCCAATCTTTCTGGTGGAATTTTTAACTAGGTTAGAAATACATTTTTATTTCAATTCTAATTTTTGTATTTAGTAGGGACTCCCTACCGACGTTCATCCCAGATTAGATGTGTTTAATACACAGGTCACATGATAGTTCAGACATGTCAAACTCAGCATCTCCTCTGAGAGCCATGTGGGTCAATTTGTGTTGTCAGAAGGGTCGCACACAACTAATTAAAATTCTTATTTACTTACTTCCCCAGGAGGGCAGAGTTAGACACAAGATCGGTTTTTAATGTGAAGAAAATTCAGCTACCCAAAAAGGGGCACTCTTGAATTGGGATAAAAATTAAAATTACTCAGTGTAGAAGGATTTCTCCTTCACTGATTGAGCACAGAAAAAATGCTGTGTAGTATCAGAACAGATATTATATTTTACTCCTAACCAAAAGGCCAGGAGCAAATGAGTCTGTCAACAAAGAATTTCAATTTATTTTTATAAAAGCATTCCTTGAAAAAAAAAAGTCTGTGTTATAAATTAAGAATTAGCATTTTTACAAATAATAAAATGCTTTAGAAATAAATTCAAATCTGAGAAGCGTTTGTTTAAAAGGTTTTAAAACATTAAATATCACTTCTCAAATATTTGATGCTTAGACAATGAGAATTGCAACTTATATCAGTGGTCGGATTTATGATTTGTCTTTAAACTTAACTGCCATACAACTGACCCCGGATTTCGAGGGGGGATAAATTCCTCAGAGGAAGGTTAAATCTGGACAATATAGGGAGAGATATGTGTGCGGAACAGGATACTTGAATGGGTTAGGGCTATGTGGAAAGAATGGATGAGAGTTCTTGGGTTAGTAGACGTAGAACAGTTAAGGTAACAGGTCCAGTTCACAGGGGAAAGCAAAGGAAAACATGACGGAAGTGATAAAGATGGATATGAGAGAAAGAGGGATAAATAAGGACCTGACCAGAGATAGGTTAATTTGAAGTCAATTTCTTAAAGCCATCCAACTCATGCCGGCATGTAAAACAGAAGTTAAACCAAATCTGATGATGATGCATCGGGCATTTTGTCAGCAATGTTTTCTTGTGGTTATAGGACTCCTTTAACCAGAGAACACAATCATGGTGATTAGTTTGGTTAGACTATCGCTACATCCATTGAGATTAATACTGTAAGTCGACATTGAATTTACTTTAATTCTAACCAAAAGGCCAAGGAGTCGTTGAAGTCGTTTAATAAAATTATTGCAGAATATCTTTGTTACTTAGAAACATACGATACGTATACAAATAATTTTATACAATCATTTACAACAGATGAACTAATGTCAGACTCCAACATCTACGATCGATATTTGCCAATGGAAATGCGGTTGTGGTCAAGTAAACTCAAAATTGTTAAGTCATGTTTATTACAATTCGTGAATGTGACAATAGATATTCACACTTACCGGATCCAAAGCGCTCACAATGTATTGCTTGTCAAGAAGCTATTTGCAAGAGGTCAAAAATGCATGCTCAGTCAGGTTAGGCTCTTTGCATGTGTCAGTAATTTGCATGCTTTAATACCAACACGTTTTAAAAGGCAAGATACAATAACAATGAGGCAGAGGGGAAAAACGCTTTTCTCCTCATACGAATACAGACAGAGGGTGGGTTGCTGTGGTAGCATATGGTCCTGCTCTGGTTCTGTCCAATTCAGCGGTGCACCCTCTTAGGCTTTTGCCTTTTTTCTCTAGGAAGGGATCGGTTTATTGTAAACTACCTGAGCAGTGGGAGCAACAGCAATTGGGGAGGGGAGGGGGGCATTCAATCATATTCAAAGCCAAACCTTTTCACATAATATTTCTCAGTACTATGACTTATACTTAAGTGTTTGGGCATACAATCAAGGAGTTGGCCCTGGGCATCACCAGACCTCTGCATGCCATTGCACCATAGGCACCGTTACCGGTGAATACTGACGGGGTTGCTCAGGCTATTTTTGTGGAGACAGAGTGTATCCTCTCTGGTGGCTAGCTTTTCCTATTCCCCAACTTCTAGCCTTATGCCGCATCTTCATTTGGTAGGAAGAAAGTAAATAATTATAGAAAAATGGCGGTGGAAGTGAACAGATGAGAAAAAGATTTGCGCAAAGGGTTTGAGAAAGAATTTCAACTGATATCAGTGGTTGGGTTTATGATTTGTGTTGAGCTCATGAGTTTTGGACTGCAATTGGATGAGCATTTTCTTAGTTTGGTTAGTCTTTTCTGAACAAGAGTTCCTCTCGGGTTTCAGGTGGCCATTAACATTTACTCTACCACAAAAGACATCACTTTGTTTTTGTCACATTAATCGGAGCTGACTTAACTTTTCTATCTCTATTCATTTAGTGTCACTTTTCCCTTGTCTGGCGTTTTTAATATGTTCGAAAGCTCACTCTCCAGTCTTCATGGTTCAGTGGGTCGTTTCCAAACTCCACTCTGTACGGTCTTGTCCAATTACTTGCCTTCAAGTCTTCCTTGGCCGGCCAGCCTTCCTGCAATTCAAGACTTCCATACACGGAGGATGAATGTTCCACCTGAACATCGATGCTGGGTAAATGTAGTGCTTTCACCAAATCCTCCGACCTGATGTATCGCGTTTGGTAAGATGTCACATTAACAATCTATCTAATCATAGATCTGTCATCACGCTGCAGTCGGATGAGAGAAGACTGGATGAGTACCCAACACTCGCTATTATATAACATGACACTTCTGACACAAACCCCGTCGAGGGCAACAGCTCACAAAATTTCATCCGCACTGCGTTCATTCTTGTGGTTGTACTGAGTTCACATTCACCATCTGCGTTCAGCATATCTCTTAGGTATCAGAAAGAGTCTTAAAGCTGATAATAGCCGTAACAAGAACAATCATCCTAGCATTAGTTTTTATTAACCCAATTCATCAATTAACATCATTTCATTATTTTTTAAATTATTATTTGCAAAGAACTTCATTACTTGGTGAATTTTTAGAATTTTCTGTCTTTTATTTTCTTTCTAGATTTTTTCATATTTGCAAAGATTTTTGTGGTATAGTGACCGAAGACGCCATCCGAGCAAATATCCTGCTGATTTATGAAATTCTGAATGAAATTGTTGTAAGTAAATGAGCAAATATTTACAAAAACTTTTGATAAGAATTGTTTTAAAATTATTAAAAACTAACTGTACCCACCCGGCATTGCCTAAATGTAAAAGAAAAAAATGACTAATTTGTTTACGAAGAAACGGAAATTAATTTTGGTGACTTTGATTTCGTAATCAAATTATTTTGTAAAATAAGAATTCTTTTGAATTTTGTTTTTAATCTGTTTTCGTTAGTAAAGAAAAATGTCTCCACACTAACTGTTTTCTTATCTGGAATAAGTATTTTAAGAAAATACTGAAGCAAATAAAATATATTCATGCGAATAACACAATGAAAGGAAAAAAACGAAATGGAATGTATAGAGAATGAATAACTGTATTGTCTTCAGTTGGATTTTCTTTGCAAAGTCAGACCAAGAATTATCGAAGGATCTCACCACTCTAAAAGTTTTTTTAGCTGAAATAAGTATTTTCAGAAAAGATATACTTGTGTCGATAACATAGTAGAAGGAAAAAAAATGAAAGAGTATCGAGATGTCGTATAGATTACTATTTGATCTAAGTTAAAAAATCCAACAATCTTTAAATGTTAGATATTCGATCATCTATTTACCTCATCATTTTGAAGGCTATTTGCATCACAAACCTCAAGCCAAAAGGAATTACTATTTCTGTTAAAGTTATTCAACCAGCGTGCTGGTTTCCCTCAAGTTAACATTTCCGTTTCATTATCTAAGCTATTCTGACGTTATTTTATAAAAATTGTCAAATGAAAATAGATATTCAGCGTTATATTTTATTTATTTTTGAATGTAAAAAGATTTTCATCTAACTTTAATGACAGTTTAAATCCATTATTATACGAAATGTGTGTTCATCAACGTTTGTAAAATATACCTTAGTTCTGGGATTGAGTTATGTTTGAAAAAAACTTCTAATTAGCTTTAATTTACAATTAACTGAACAAGTCACCTATCTCTCTCTCTTAGCTATCTATGTATTTCTCTTGCCTACTCTCACTGAATCTTAGTTTCTTCTTAAGACCTCTTAAGCCTAAGCCTTTAATTTTAGGCATTTTCTTGAATCAAAATCATGTAATAATGGAGTTTGATCAAAATTGTAATAAGTATTCTAGGCATAAGGTTTAGCATCATTATATCTTGATATTCGTCTTCGTAAGTAGCCATAAAAGTGGATCTGTACTGGGAATTAATTTTACCCATTCTAGGATGGGTATTCTTCTAGTATGTGTATATATTTTTATGTACAGGATAATCTCCTAAACTAATGAACAGATCATTATGAATTTTGGGATATATATCCGCAGCAACACAATGAGTAACATAGGCACATTATCTTTTTTGTAAACTTTACTATTTAGAGGGTGCACCCACCCAAACTTGAACCTTCCCCCAAAAAACTTTTTAACTAAGTTAGATACACAAAATTTACTAGAGTAAAGAATTGCTCTATATCAAATTTTGAGTTATATTAAGTGATACATTTTTAAAAGGATCGGTGCACGCGTGAACGTAAATACTACTATGTGTATGTTTGGTAAAATCATAAACTATTGAACTTATTATGGAATATGTATTCTAGGCAAAAAGGGTAAGTAACGTGGGCACATTATTTATTTTTTTTGTAAACTTTACCATTTAGGGAGGTGCCACTGACATGACCCCCAAAGAAAGAAAATACATTAAAATGTAAAACTAATGCTATATTTATTTTATTAGTAATATACTTTTATATACTAATATATTTACTAATTTCCAATATATAATTGTCTTTTCAAATAAAGTATCTTATTAACTAACTCATTTGAGGATAAAATGATCTTGAATTAAAATGTTTTTGTTTTTATTCTTTTTTAGTCTAACTAGAATATTTCCTTTGCATTGTAACTGTTTGACTATCGCTCGACAAATTGACAATTCTTCATGCTCTTCTCTTCTTTACGTGTTGTGCACAACATGCTGTTGTTGCTTACTTTCTCGCGCTATCCACTTCTGTCTTTCCAAGCCTTGTATCATGGATTATACTGAAAAGTCATATTTAGATCAGACCGTTCGTAATTTCTCCCCCCAAATCTCTTTCAGGAATTTGGATACATC
>OY744518.1:167772157-167779657 GCA_963556195.1 Sepiola atlantica
TGCCATATATATATATATATATATATTTTATTGCCATATATATATATATATATATTTTATTGCCATATATATATATATATTATTGTTATATAAAATATATATATATATTTTATTGCCATATAAAATATATATATATATATATATATTTTATTGCCATATAAAATATATATATATATATATATATATATTTTATTGCCATATAAAATATATATATATATATATTTTATTGCCATATATATATATATATATATATATATATATATATATATATTTTATTGCCATATATATATATATACTTATATATATATATATTTTATTGCCATATATATATATATATATTTTTTTTTTATTGCCATATATATATATATATATATATATATATTCTATTGCTATATATATATATTTTTTATTGCCATATATATATATATATATATATATATTTTATTGCCAATATATATATATATTTTATTGCCATATATATATATATATATATATATATATGTTGCCATATATATATATATATATATATGTTGCCATATATATATATATATATATATATATATATGTTGCCATATATATATATATATATATATATATATATATATATATATATGTTTTATTGCCATGTTGAACCTTCAACCTCTAGAAGATTGCCACTTAGAATTGATTATTACTTAGCATTTTATCCATTGCACTATGGCTCCATGTGAAAATTCTGTACAGATTCCAGAGTGCGACAAAATGGACTGAAGAAGGCCAGAGGTTACATCGGCTGAAACGTTGTGATAATAACATCCAAGATGAGAAGTTGTCGGAATAATTCAAATATATAAATTATTAATCCTCATCTCAAAAAAAAAAATCTCAAGTTTTATTTAAGATTTTCAAATGTGAAAGTAAATCAGAATTTTTAGTCTTTAGTAATTTTTTTGTCTATATTTTATCTGTTTGATTTTGTTTGTCTATATTTTATGTTTTTTTTCTATATTTTATTTGTTTTTTTTGTCTATATCTTATGTGTTCTGTCTATATTTTATTTGTTTTTTTGTCTATATTTTATGTTTTTTGTCTATATTTTTTTTCTTTATATTTTGTTTTTTTGTCTATATTTTTTTTTTTTTCTCTATATTCTATCTGTTTTTTAGTTTTTTGTCTATTTTATCTGTTTTTTTTTGTCTATATTTTATCTGTTTTTTATCTATATTTTATCTGTTTTTACTTCTACAATGTTAATTTTGTTTGATGTTTCGTAATGGGTTTTATTCACCAGTTTGGAATTGAAACAAGAGTGGCTCCAAGTTCTGCGTCGAGCAAACCTGTAGTTCGAACTGCGGCTGAACAGGTAAGAGAATTATATTCATATCATCTATTATAAATATGCATAAAGACTTTTAATCTTATGTTTAATGAATGTTATGGTGCGTTATTTATTTATAATTAGCTCACCTGTATCCTGGCATTGTCCGGGAAAGTGTATTAACTCAAGAAATTCCTAGTCCCAACATTGAACGATTGAATTATTTGCTGATTATCATTTGCTTATTTTGCTGAATTCTCCCTATACTGTACACATTTAATCTTCCTCTGACGTCATCAGAACTAAACCTGTCTTTAAGGCTCACATTACATGTCCATTGTCTCATTCTCATATCATTTCTCTCCATGCAACGCATGTCCTCAACCGTTACTGGTCAAGTTTCACTTCCATACATCATCACACTGTACACATGCTTGATAGACTGTACCCTTGGTTGATAGTGGAAACGCTCTGCTGATTAGTAATGGCAGAAGTTAGCTGAGCTTACTCCATCCACTCTTAATTCTTGCTATTGCACCAGCTCCTCCTTGTGCTCCAATAGTATCACAAAAGTTAAAGTATTTATATTTTGTAAAAAAATAAAAATTGTTTTGAATTTTTTAATCGTAAGAATATTGTGTCAATTTGAGAATACATGTTTATGTTGTTTACATTGGAAAAATGTGACACATTAGAGTGGTGCAAGGTTCAACGTTGTGCTAAATCAGTTCCTTTAAGAGGTCAGCAAAAGTGGGGTTGCTGAATTTATAGTTGGTCTAATTTTTTATTTATATTTTTAATAAAAAAGTAAAATTCAATTAAAATAGTTTGTGCATTTCTTTAACACCATCAAAAGTTTTATATTTTCTTTTTGTTGTCTTACAGGAAAACCGTAAGAATGAAATCTTTGTGGATGTCATTGAAAAAATGGTGGCTGTTGTTAACTCTGAAGTGAGTTGCTGGATTTTTTTAATTATTATTTGTTTTCAGACGTCCTGTGACCCAACGGGTCACAACAACAACCAGTATTTGTTCAACTTTAATTTCATTAAAAAATTCATAAATGTATCTGTTAAGGAATTCTTCTTGCATAACTAAAATGATAAGTCTCTTTACTTCTATGTCATCCTTATAGAAAAATGACATCATTATTTTGCTATCTAATTTACATATGTGTTTATGGTGTGTATGAACACACTATATAAATTAGCTGAAAAAAAATAGTCACTCTTTTTCTAAATGCTCTTAGAGATATTAAGAACTCTTAGAGAATGGTTGAATGAACATAGTGAGAAGGGGTGAGATAAATACATAGATAGCTAAGTGAGTGATGGGGACTTGTTCAGTTAATTATAAATTATGGATAATTAGAACAATTAAAAAAGAATTTTTTTCAAACATAACTAAACCCCATAACTAAGGTATATTTAAGAATGTACTTTGTGTTTTTAAAGTATAAAGAAGCTTTAGAGGCAACAAACATTGATTAACTCACATCTATATATAAAGTTAGGTGTGTGTATATGTTTATATATTTGTATGTACTGGATTCACTCTTAAACTAATTAACTGATCATTATGAATTTTAGAACACAACTGCTAGAAGTAAGGGGCATAATATGGGCTATATTTAGTTTAATTTAGTTCTATGCAAAGGAGATAAAAAAGAGGTGGAACCTCCCATTCGAAAATTCAAATATCTCCAATTTTTGTGAAATTTTGACAATAGGTATTAGACATCAATTAATAGATATTCCCCAAATTTCAGTTTTCTTGGAGTATTTTAAAGGCTTTTTTAGGGAGCATAATATGAGCACAACCTCCCATTCGAAAATTCAAATTTGCATTGAATTTGATCCATATCTATTAGATACCAATTAAACAAGTTTCCTTTAATTTCAGTTTCTTCTTAAGGCAGCTTAAGCCTTAAATTTTCGACATTTTATAGAATCAAAATAATGTAATGGATTTTGATCAAAGTTGGGATAAGTATTCTAGGCATAAGGTTTAGTATCATTATATCTTGATTTTGATCTTTACGGGGACATAGGTATGGTGCAAAACTGTTTAAATCTGTGGAATTCATTTTATCTCTCCTGGGATAACTATAGATGGCCTACGACTCGCCCTGGGATCCGTCTCAATAACTGAACAGGACAACACAATAATTCTTGGGTCGCCTATCAGCTCTAAAGGTGTAGCTGCATCCCTACAAGACAAGTCTACAAAGCTAGAGTCTATGGCAGAGCGCCTCAACATGATCGACGCTCATGCGGCACTGTTCCTGCTGCAAAACTGTTTTGCAATGCCCAGACTTCTATTCACACTGAGAAGTACTCCATGATACAACAAAGTCGATCTTCTGGAAAATTTTGACAAAATTTTACGTCACTCGGCCAGTGAAATTTGTAATGTAAATTTTGACGACACCGGTTGGCGCCAGGCCACTTTGCCGTTTCGGTTCGGTGGCCTTGGTTTGCGCTCTGCAACCGATACTGCGCTGCCGGCTTATGCTTCCTCGACTCACGCTTCGGCAGGTCTCGTTGACGAGATTCTCTCCTCATATCTCGAATCCCCGTCTTCAGATCTTTTGACAGCCGTTTTATCAACATGGACGTCAACAAACCTTCAGCAACCACCCGATCTCATACATCAGGCGTCCTGGGACGACATTCAATGTCAATCCGTGTTTGCCGAACTCGTCCGTAGCAGTAACCAGCATAGAGTTGCCTGCCTAAGAGCGTTGGCTTCACCTTACAGCGGTGCTTGGCTCAGTGCCATCCCTTCAGCGACACTTGGAACCCTCTTGGACAATGACAGTTTCAGTGGAAACCACAGGTGTGCTTGGCCCCGAGACTGTTAAATTTTTTCAGGACATTGGACGGAGGATTTCAACATCTAGGCACGAGCCCCGTGAGTCAACCTTGTTGTTCCAACGCATATCCCTGGCTATCATTCGTGGCAACGCTATGTCAGTAACGGTGGCGTCACTTCCGTTCTAATCGTCATCTGTTGACTCTCTCTTTCTTTCTCTCCCCCTCTCTATCTACCTATGTTTGTATCTGTCTCTTTGCTTCTCTTTCTCTCACATTATTGTTTTATAAATAATTAAATAATTTGACTTGTTTTGGTTTGTCTTCACAATGGCAGCCATGATTGTTTATTTATTGTTGGTTTGAAATTGTATTTCTTGTCCTGGAATAAAATTTTATATTAAATGTCAAAAAAAAAAAAAAAAAAAACTATTCTAGTCTGTAGTAGAATGAAGCAAAAAATTGATGGTCACAGTCAATGTCACCAAGACAAAGCTCCTTTCCTTTTACAATTATGAGAAACCTTTACAACCACCGATTGCCATGACTGATAGCACCTTTCCCGAAAGTCTAATATTCAAACTCCTTGGCCTAACATTCACAGGTAACATGAATTGGAATAAATACAAGTCTGTTGCAAAGAATGTAGGCTCCCTTTATAGGGCTAGAAAACTTCTCATACTTGCCAGTATCCTATATTTCTATAAAGCCACCATTGCCCATACATGGAGTATTGTTGCACATCTGGGCTGGTGCACCAACCACTAGCCTCACCCCTTTGGTCAGAGTGCAAAAAAATTCTTAAACCTAATAGGCCCCACGATGTCTACCAAGCTCCAGTCCTTGTCAGTGTTGCATCTCTGTGCTACAAGTATTTCCATGGAATGCGCTCTGATGAACTTACTGCACAATGAAAATACCTCCTACCGACCCAACTAGCAGCAAAATCCCACCCCTTCATTGTAAAGGTTCCTAGATGCTGGAAAACATTTTTTTCTCTAATAGCTTCTTTCCTTGGACAGCTTGCTTTTGGAATTCCCTCCCTTCTTCCCCCAACTATACCAACATGCAGAAATTTAAATGTAATGTGAACAAGCATTTTGCTACGCAACTCCCCACTTAGGTTTCCTCCCTATAAATCTGACCTCTATTACAGTAGCCCCTTATGTCTCAGTGGTAATATGCCTTGTTTGGGGTGAATAAAAGTAAAAAAAAAATGTATTTTAATTTAGTATAATAATAAATAGAGAATGGAGACTAATAGATCCCAGAGGCTCTGATTGGTTGAGCTAGGTCATGAGTTTGCATGTCTGAAATAGTTTGAATTATGCATGGAGTATTGTTGTCACATCTGGGCTGGTGCATTTACCACTAGTCTCCTCCTCTTCTTAGAAAAAAGAGTCTCTAATCTAATAGGTCCCACACTGTCTACCAAGCTCCAGCTTCTGTCCCATCATCGCAATGTTGCATCCCTGTGCATGTTTTACAAGTACTTCAATGGAATGTACTCCGAACTTGCTGCTCTGGTGCCTCCTAAATGTAAATACACCCAACCAAACCGACAATCAGCTAAATCCCACCCCTTCACTTTAGAGGTTCGCAGATGCCAGAAGGCTTTCTACTCTAATAGTTTCTTCCCTCAAACTGCTAGTCTTTGGAATTCTCGCCCTGCTCCTTGTTTTCCTGACTTTACTAACATTCAGAAATTTAAATGTAATATGAACAAACATCTTTCTGCACAACTCCTCACTTAGGGTGCCCCCTATGGGTATGGGCCCCTAATTCACAGTAGCCCCTCATGTCTCAGTTGCAATGTGCTTTATTTGAGATGAATAAAAGCAACAAAAAACATGTAGCTGTTGGTATTCAGCATTTGTGGCAAAACTTAAATAATTGGACATCTTTTCTTTTTAACATTTGTTCTTGCAGGGAGTAGTTTCTCGTATGAATGTCACGGGAAACATCAATGTCAAGAGTTTTCTTAATGGCAATCCTGTAATCAAATTGGCACTCAACGAAGACCTTACCCTCAGAGAAAATAGCCACGCAAAAGGTGAGCAGAAAATTTAGAAAATGAGATTTCAAATCTCATTTATCTATTTGTGAATTTTAACTTTCCCAACCCCATTATTATAATTATCTCATCTATAAAACTAAGTTTGTTGATTTTCAAAGTCAGACCCAAATAGCAGTTAACCTGACAAATCAAACTTTCATTCTAACTAGTCAGTTTTCATTTGTTATTGTTGTACCGTGTTATTGGCAATATAATTACATACTTAACTACAATTTATTTTTAAAAAATTACTTAGTCCAGCTCAGACGACTGCTAATATGAGGCATTTTTAAATAATCACCTATAAATACTTAGTCCAGCCCAGAAAATAAAAATGAACAAGGGGTATAACTCACTTTAAATTTAAAAAATATAAAAGGGAATTGTGTACCTTAAAAATGTGCAAACAAATAAAACTAAAAAAACTAAAATGACTTCAGTGCATCCCGGGCAACACCGGGTAGGTACGGCTAGTATAATTATAAAAAAGAAACGTTTCACTATATAATAATGTTACCTACGCAAACACATTGTCCACCAAAACGCATGCATTGCACATAATATCTATACATTAGAACTGATACCAATTGCAATACGGCATAATCACATCAACAGGTTCTTGTTAGATCACCGAAGTTAAGTAACGTTGAGCCTGGTTAGTACCAGATGGGTGACGATTTCGAAGTACAAGGTGCGATATGTAAGATGACGTCAACACCTTCCTGCAAGAACTGCAAAAACCTAACATCGCCATCTCCCTTGACCGGGCTATACATGCGACTCTGACCGCTTGTGAATTTGATACTCCCTAGAAACTTCCTTTCTTTTGGAGGAAGCCGGTTCAACCTGTCTCGAGTGAATGCCGCTTCCTTTTCGATATCAATTGGGAAACCAAAACATAAGCTCCTCCTTGCAATATTATAGTAGAAACTGTCTATTAAGCTTAGAGGGAAAATATCAAATCATAAACTTCAAAAAACTGAATTAATTTATTTAATAAACAAGAAATTATAGCAAAATGCAGACATATAAGCAACTACTTGCTTTGCTATTTAAACCCAAATTAAGTAATAAAACAAAATTCAGAATAAAATTTTTTTTTTCAAAATAATTAACTTATATATAAAATAAAGACAGTTTTTTCGCGATAACTTTGTGATTAATAGCTTTTTTAATATAAGGTACATAATTAAGTTATATACTGCAAATACTGATCCATATTGTTAAAAAATAAAAATTGTATATTTAATCCTGATTGATATTTTAGTTTTGATTAGTCATAAATAAAGGATGACGCAGATTTTACTCTCAGATTTACTACCACCTGTAACACT